>JBBDHG010000180.1:695000-870000 GCA_037951165.1 Lophius americanus
TTGTGCTTTCAAAACCAGCTACACAAAGATATTGAGGACAGAGATGAACGGATATCCAAGTTAAAGTGTGACAATGAAGAGCTGCAGGAGCTGGCCCAACACGTTCAGTACATGGCGGATATGATTGAGGTAGGTTCACTGGGTGTCTGTCCACATTATAATTACAAGATTCAAGGACAGTCTGGAGTAAATAAGAAATGTAACTCATCCATAGCAGAATTCAATGGTATAAAAATGTTCAGAGAGGTTGAAGTCTGCACAGGCGTATTTGAAGTAACCTGGAGATGCAATCTTGATGTGCTTTATCTTTAGAGATTAACTGGAAAGAGCCCAGACAATCTGGAGGAGATGAGAGAGATGGCCCTGGAGGATGAGCATGACGATGAAGTAGCAGTTGTGGACTCGGAGGAGACCTCTGATCAGAGCGACTTGGACGAAAAAGTGACCTCGTGTCAGAGCGACTGTGACGAAAAAGTGACCTCGTGTCAGAGCGACTGGGATGAAAAAGTGACCTCGTATCAGAGTGACTCGGACGAAAAAGTGACTTTGTATCAGAGCGACTCGGACGAAACTGAGACTTTGTATCAGAGTGACTCGGACGAAACTGAGACTTTGTATCAGAGTGACTCGGACGAAAAAGAGACTTTGTATCAGAGTGACTCGGACGAAAAAGAGACCTCGTATCAGAGTGACTTGGATGAAAAAGTGACCTCGTATCAGAGTGACTTGGACGAAAAAGAGACCTCGTATCAGAGTGACTTGGACGATAAGCAGACCTCTGATCAGAGTGACTCGGACGAAGAAGAAGCTGGATCCTCAGATCTAGACTGACCCCCTCATAGGTCACGGGACTTTGTTGTTCATTTTTTCTTTTAAGCGTTTGTGCTTTGACTGCAACACAAGTCAATCTCTTTAACGAAACTGACCTTAACACAATCGAAATAATTTTTGAAGACCTGTAATGGTATAAAACATGTTGAACAGGCATGAACCAGTTTTATCCAAACCTTTTGATGTCTCAGTGGGAAAAGCACCAGTGTACCACTGTTAATGATGGCCCAGTACTTCAGTTGCGTCTGTATGATGCGAGGCACGACTAGACCAGAACCGTTGAGTTTCGTAATTTCACATGGTGCTCTGGGTTATGTTGTTAAAATTACATGTGTGACGCTAAATTTGCTGTTTATGCTGAAGAATGGCCCCTGGACAGACCATAACACCCTTGGGCTCAGTTTTCTGTCTTTTCAGTTTTATTGAAATTTTTTATTTTTGACTTTTTTTTTTTCTTTTCTTGCTGAAGGCAAAATAATTTTATCAGGACTTGTTCTATTGGATGGTTGCCAACTAAAGGGTCAACTAACATTTCTGCTTGTCTTACTACGATGACTCCATGAACCGCAGTGAAAAGCCCTTTGAGGGCTGATCCTGGCCCAGAGTATTGTCCTTAAGTCTTTTGGTTTACACTGTAAAATTGTGCAATGTTAGGATGTGTGCAGGAAGCAGATGTAAATAAACTTTTTAATTTAAAAGAAAAAAAAAATGCCTCAATAGTGTTTGTTTTTGGGCTTGTGAAATATTGACTTAAGTGATGTATTTTTCAAACCAACTAGATTCATGGTAGTTTACAGATTAGAAATGGAACTTCTGTAAAGAGTGACATTAAAATGTCACCAGCCTTTTCTTAGGAGACACATTTCGAAGCATCATACTGAACGTGACTTGTGACCCTTCTGAGGGATCTGGGTTTCGCAGTTCAGAAACCAGAATGACTCGCTGTAAATAGTTAACATTAAATCATACTTGACAGACTGCAGCGGTAAAATAAAGATTAACTGTTACATTGGTGATAATCTCAGCCACAATTTCCCAAATAAAGTCTTTACATTTCTGCTCATTATTGCAGGAGTAACATTTCCAACGTAGGATCACAAGCGATTCTTGGAAGTTACACTTTTTTTTTTTTTTCCAAAGTACTTCTGCCTATTAAGAGGATTTATACTTAAAACTAAATCAGTTGGTAATTTATGTTGTATTTGCATTATAAGTTTGCAAGTATTTTAGAGCCATGATTCATTCTGTTAAGATTTCTTACACTGTCATCGTGAGATATTAAGTCATTATTTAAGGTAGAGATGTTCCATCAAATTGAGTTAGGAAAATCCAGCTATCACTAGGTCAAAGGTTTCCCAAATTGTTTGGGAGTGTAGCTGGTGGAAAAACACTTTTCTAAGAAAGGGTCTTACCGAATTGTTTCATTGTCCATTTAAAGTAATGAAGCTTATCTAAATGAATTGACCTCTGTAAAAAAAAAAAAAAAAAAAATCTTTTAATTTAGTATCCGATAAATGCCTGTATTAAAAAATATAAAAATTTCCAATGTTTTTCTTCGTGGTGAGGATAACAGGTTAAAGAAAAGGGAACATAAGTTTCTTCATTCAGTATTGGAGTCGGTTCTCAGACAAAAGAGGAATATTGTCCGACGTCTCATCCTTCGATCACATGCAGCTGTCTCCACAGAAATTCAAATCCGGCAAATGCAGCAGTAGTAATGGTCGCCTCTTTACTGCTTAAAGTTAGTCAGAAAATAACTTTTTCTTGAGGCATTTTCATCTCATGGAGAGAAATCATTTATTGTATCATTGCTTTGTCGAATCCACAAAGACGACGTAAAAAAAAAAGCACTTTTCACACCAGCTTTTGCATGTTTAATTATGCAAAAATAAACTTTATTGCTATTTTTGACGAGCAGAAGAAATACTGATGGGGAAGAATAGAATGCCACTGAATGGATTAGTACAAAAGCTATCGGCAACATGAATGGAAAAATATTCAGCAAAGAGTACCAAGTTCTTTCTATAACACTCTAAACAACGATGCCCATTGTTTGATGATCAGGAGTTCAACAGTCAACAAAACCAACTTAACACTGGTCAACTGAACATTTCGTAAAAGAATCGACATAAAATTAATTACCAATACTGAATGAGTGGGTGAATTCTCAAACTTTGCCAAAATACTGTAATGCTAGTCACAACCTGGAAGAAATAAAAGTAAATGTTACTTAAAATATGGACCGTGTTTTTGCAAAAGGATGTATAAAAAAAACACAAGCTTCAGCCTTTAGAAACAACCTCACACATTTACACATATTACAAAAGGAAGGTTGAATTTCATAAAAATATTACTTGCTTTTAGTCAATATGGCTTCTGGGCTGTGCATTAGAACCAAATCACATGATTCATATTATATTATGGGTTTGTCTTATTTAATTAAATTGCCAAGTTTGATTATTCTGAACAAAATTCAAACGAGTTAAAAACATCCCCCTTCATTGAATGATGAGTTATTAAAAGTGAAATTTAAAATAAACTTTTTCCTTTGGTTATACTAAATCTATTAAAGTAATATTTCTAATATATATTTATATATATATGTATAACCATTACGTCAACTTTGGAACCTTTTCCGGGAAAAGAAATCTATACGTCTACAAGCAAACTTCCATCCACTCAAAAGTAATAATTTATCCATCATCATTAATTCAAATTGAAGTCAATGTGGAGGCCTTTTCTAAATGATAAGCAAACATATCAAATACTAGACCTGCTCCAAAATAGAACATAAATATACAATTCATTTACATAGCAATGCCATCTGCAGTATTACAGTAATAATTCAATATTAGAATTACCAGGAGTAAATAATAAATACGATGCGCAAACAAATGTGGGTTTTGTGGCCGTGCGTGAGCACAGCACTCAGTAGTACAGTTAGGATGAGGAAAGTTGAAATTAGGTCAGATATACCCACTATAATGCAGGGAGATTAAACAAAACGCTTCATTCTGCATCTTCTCATTTAAAAAAAAAAAAAAAAGTCTTAAATTTTCTAATCCTGCCATGAGCTCACATGCATTTAGCAAAAAAAAAAAAAAGGTCACAACTCTTGGAACCGTTATTTAGAAAGTGCATGTTCTCAATCCTGAACCTGCTAGGAAATCTACTTTAAAAAAGAAAAAAAACGCCTGCTTGACCACATCCAGGCTGAAAAAGGCCGAAGCTGACCGTTTTGAACTTCCTCATGTTTCCACTGTGTGCAAAAAGATTCACATATCTACAAAATAAATTGCACTTGTTCAACTGCAAGTATGAGCAAACTGAGTGAGCGAGCCTTGTGCTGAACTGTGTCACCTCCACCCCTCAGTTCTCCTGTGCCCCCTCCTCCGACAGCTGAGGTCGTAATCTGTTGCAGACTGTAAACTAAACCACAACCTCCTCGCGGAGGCCGCTCTCTACTTCTTAATGTTCCCACCTGCCCCAAAATAAAACAGCTTTTTCATCCACAGGAGAGAATCCCTGAAACTCAAATGGAAAGTAACCAGAAAAAACAAAAATACACTTTAAATACCACCACAAGTGTTACACCGGCTGTGTAAAATATGCCATATTTACATGCCATAACAGCGGTGAAAATCTCTCAAAAGCACCAGGAAACATTTCTTTTGCAAAGCAGTCGGCAAAAACAGGTGATTATTAGTGATTTTACAAAGATCATAGTTTGTATATTGCGTGACAGAAGAGAAAACGGGTGAGAGTGATTCATCAGTTGTGTTCGGTCGTGGAAATCTCGGTGACAGAGGAAATCTTGAGAGTGACTTTATGTGCAGTTTCCTTTCGACTCAGTGTGATCGCTCTGCCTGGCTCAGAAAGCAAAGAGAAGGAGGAGGAGGAGGAGGAAGAGGGGGCGAAAATGGAGATTTTGGTTGTGTGAGGCAAAGTGTGTGCGGTTCTGTGAAGGTGGGGACCAGGTCGAGTGTCTGTTTGGTGTTAGTCCATTCAAGGAGGTGTCATCAGTGAGAACAGTGGCTGTTAAATCTGAGCCAAAGCATTTCTGTGAGTGACCCTCCGGGGGTCCTACAGTGGGGGGTTCAGCTGAGGAGCGGCGCTCTCCTCTGAGGTTGGTTGTGATGGTTTCAGTGGCACGGCGGCTCAGAAGGCAGTGGTGACGGCGTTTCCTCGCCGTGTCCCCAGACGGATGATTTCCCCCGGCACCGTGTCCAGCTGCTCGTAAGCAAGCCGCCCTTCCTCACCTGCAGGAAAGACCAGGGAGAAACGCTGAACTCCAAAGCAGAGGTCGGCTTCACGCCAACACTGGCTCACGGCAAACATGTTTGGTTTTAACTTATGTGAATCTAATTATCTTTTTCTTCCGTCATATTTTTAAGGACATTTGGCAGTTGTGTATATATTTACATCCTTGAAAAGAGAATATTGTGCAATCGGAGAGGTAGAACAAACCAGTTTGATTTTGAGAAAGATGACTTTCACATTTCTGCCAGTAGGGGGAGCGCTATCTCCAAATCACAGTTTTCAAGCTATAATTTCTCAACTGTTGGTTCAATTTAGTCCATATTTTGTGCACATGAATTGACTGAAGGAGATCTATCTTGATCATATCATATTTTTACTCTAAAATATCATATTTTACTCACTAGGGGAGCTTTTGCGTTGACGAAAAACACTTTTTCAGACATACCTTCCGAACCATTGATCCAGTTAGTCCAAATTTACCACATATAATCCGCCCTTATTGTTCTTATATCACTCTCTATGGGGACATTTTTTACAAATAACATTTGTTTTTTTACAGATACTTCCAAACCATATTTCCCATTATGTCCAAAGTGGCTCATATGAACATGAACCATTTTTTGTCAGTAAATCGACTCACAGAAATCTGCTGTTTTATTATCAATATGAATAAATATGGACTGATGGAGATTGGGGAATGGTTTCAGTGATATACCCTTGTTGTCGGGGACGACAGCATAGGCCTTGTTAAAAAGTAGAATATACAGATATACTTATAAAAGGTATATCAAAAAATGCTGAGCAACATTTGAGTTCCATACATTTGATACTCACCAAACGTGAGCAGGGTTTCGATGGCGACATGGCGAAGCTCTTCGTCTGCTGAGTCACACAGCGCCACAACCGCCCTGATGCTCTCCACGGCCTTCAGAGATACAGAAAAGCTCCGTTACAGATTTTATGACACATACTTCAATCATCATAAGAATGAGAATTCATAAGAAACAGATTTTAACTCCTAAAAAAAACCCACAATAATATTTTAACACAGTTTAACTCAAATTGTTCCATGTTCCACCACTTCTTCTGTATTGAACTGTAATATATTCAATTTCAGTCAATCGCTCATTTTGGTACCATGCCATGCTGATATGCCACATGTGATCAAGTTTGTTTTATTTGTTTGGCACTACATCACAACAAGAACTACCTAGAGAGACTTTATAAAAAAAATAATTATTTAGACCTCAGACCAACAAACCCAACGATCACCACACCAACAAGCAACTCCTCTCACTTTAAAGTTCATATGCAACTCATTCTAAACCGTCTAATCAGGCTCACACTGTTGTCCTTTACAGCAATGGTACATCCCTGAAAAGCCCCAAATCCCCTGCGTTGTACAAGCAATTCCTCTTCTTGAATTCCATAAATTACACGTGACTCATTAATAATCTCAAACGGTCCATATTGACTCAACCTAACTATTTCTGTGAAGTCAGCGATATCTTCTAAGATCAGATCACAAAGTGACTCAATAATGAAGATAAATACAGTTAACTGGTTTTTCTGAGCTCAGTCAGTTGATGTGAGTTAAATTTAGACACAGTTCGACTTTGGCTGGTTGGGAAGTTAGATTAAAAACTGTAATTTCCAAAACAAGCCATCTCTAATGATTAAAATATGAACTATTATAATGAAATATAATAAATATATGCAAGATAGAACTCTTCGAGTCAATTAATTTGCGCCGAATTTGAACTGAATCAGACCAACGGTTAGGAAGTTATGTCAAAAGAACTGTGTTTTAAGTAAAAAGCTCACCTTTTTAAAGTAAAATATGAACCATTTTAGTAAAATGTACATTTAAAGATAGATTTCCTCGAACCGATTCAAATTCAACATAATTTGGATTTAATCGGACCAACTGTTGAGAAATTGTGGCCGAAAAACTGTGATTTTGGTGATTAAGCTGCCCCATAGTGGCCAAAATATTCAATGGCCTTTCTTTAAAATGAATCCAGTTCTTCCTCACACTAAGTTGAATGTGGGTATAAAATTGGAAATTTTTTGATTTATGGCTCATTATGTGTTTTGGCTACAGACCTATTCACAATTATTAGGTAACATCCATTTTTTAATAGTTACCACAGATCAACTCAGACGGTTGGAGCTTCTTATCAGCTTCATCTGAACATTACTGCATCTATGTTCTAGCGTTGTGTTGGACATAGTTGTCATCTATCTCTAACACCGGATCCATGTCAGGAGATCCCTCCACATACTCACGAGTAGGAAGAAATACATATAAATCAGAGTTTAGCTCTGCGTAGAGGCCACACACCTGCAGACAGCTGAGAGCGGAGCAGGCTGCCCTCTGGTTCTGACCCCCAGCCTCTGACAGGGCCTGGGTGAAGCACTCCACCGCCTGTGGACACACACACAAACACTCAAAGGTGGCTCGCGGCATCTGGCAGGTCTATTTAAAGTCTATTTAAACACCACCCACTCTGGCCCTGAAGTGGCTGCGCGACGCTCCAGAGGAGAGGTAGTCGGCTGCTGCCTTGTTGACCCGAGGGTCCTCTGTGGTGAGGAGGGAGGCCAGGGCCCTCAGGGTGCTGTGTCTAGGCCACAATGACGACACAGGAACCTCCATGAACTCCGCTTGACACCGATGATAATCCCCACCGCACAGAGCAGCTGCAAACACGTCTGGGTACGAGACAAACACAGATGGGTCAAACCTTTAAACATGAAGTAGTCAGGAGTCTTTGATCTGGTCCCGTCGACTGTGGGGGGTCTTTTCTGCGCTCCTGACACTAGATGGCTCCTGATATGTTTTTCTATCCATTATATCATTTATGCCACGTCTCGTTTTTTATCTGACGTTGTAATCAACCGTGTTTATGTGGGTTCTGTCTCCTATTACAGCCCCGAAAAGTCAAGGGTAGTTTTGATTCGCCATTGTCGCCGCAGAGTCTTGGCTTTATCGCGATAACTCAAAAACTGTTTTATGGCTCATCTTCAAATGTTTTATCCACATAGACCTGCACAGATCCAAACCCCAGTTTTTTTTGTTGTTTTTTCAAACAGAAGCTTCTTCCACAACATCTGCAAATATTTGGCATTAAAGCTACTGTAAAAAAGCCAGACTGACATTATAAATATGTTTAAAACCATGGTGAGGTAAGATCATGAACAGATCTGCCACCCATCAGGTTTGTTATGATGGACTGGGTGGCATATTCCAGATGTCCCTCTTTCCCACAACCCTCTCCGGCTCATCCCGATAGGTGGGGGGGGGGCCTGAAGCGTTCACAGATTAAATAATTCCTCCAGGATTAACTATGAACTTGTATTTTATTTTCAGCTTTTTTAAAGTGCAGCTTTTTTAGTGCCCCTAAAAGGCATTTAGTGCCTTTTAGGGGTAACACTAACATTCCACCACCTTCTCACACACAATATTCAGAACAAATGTGATAAAACTAGTTGATACATTCACTCAGGCAGCAATTTTCTCCCACGCCAGTCGGCTCTTCTTCTCTGATGAAGCTGCGTTTCTATTTTTTCCCCCAAATACCTGCTCAAGAGCTCATAAAAACTCCGTGAGCAAATGGTGTGAAGCGTAGCGACCATAGCGTCTTGGCGGTTGCCAAGGGGAGTCACAGTATCTAAGCTCCATTGATGGCGACTGACCGACATGTATAGCACCAGTTATAAATTGCTTCATCCTCATCAACATCTTCCCCTTGCTCAGATAAAAGCGCGGTAGCCGAAACTTTAGCAGAAGTTGGAACAGAGACTTTTCATATTGGTGAAAGTGAGATCTGTCTATTTCCACAGGTTGTTTTGTGTTGGTGTCACCATTGATCTCTCCTTCTATGCTATGCAATTGTCCTTTGATGTCAAAATATGAGAATAAAAGGATATGAGGATACAGGTAAATGGAGATGAGGAATAGATGTTCAAAATTGGAACAGAAGTCTCTCACCCTCTCTGGCCAGGTTCAGCAGGTGTGTCTCCATATCCTGCACTTCATGCTGGAAGATATAACTGTGGAACTGAAACACAGTGAGGACGTCCTGAGAAAGCGCCGCCGTCACCAGATCACTCCTGTCCACCATCTCGCCAACAACCACACCGATCACTGGTGAGAAGAGAAAAGAGAACTGAGTCTGTAGTCGACAAAATTTTGCATTTTAGGATCTAAATCAAATGTAAAAAAAATGTTATACATGTTATATAATGTCAATAAAGGAGGAGGTATTTACCAAAAAGGTGCAACTTCATACATACTTCAACCCAATACTTATCAAAGTACCGTCAGTCCTGGAATGAGCATAGTTTGTTTTACTCCATCACTGATAACTGTCTATATTATTTTCATATCTCATTTAGATTCTTCAATGTCAACAATTCTATTTTCCAATTACATTCTATTAAACTGGCAGACTCAGGTTGTCAGAAAAGAGGTATCAACTCAAAAAAAAGGGGGGCAACAGTGTTTAAAAAAGTTCTTATGGAGTTCCACTTTTTAGTTCCACTTTCTGCTTTTCCACACTTAGTGAAAAACATGTAATGGGTTAACTGGTGATTGATTGTAGCTGAGAATAACGTAAATGTTGACTGTCTGGACATGTTGGCCCTGTGCTGACTGCCTCTCGTCAATGTCAGCTGGACTGCAAAAACAGACATACTCGAAAGAAACCTTGTGATCTTATATACGATCAAATTGTCTTGTTATGAGCAAGCCACTAAAAGACCGTGATTTTCACTTAAACTACAAAAAAACTGCCTCAATTTAAGCAAGTTGTGTGTATTAGAAGCAATGTATTAGTCATTATATATTTTAGTATCTTTACCTTTAAAAATTTTTTCTTTTTGGACAAAAAAAATAAGATTAATTATTAAAAAAAGTTCCTTCTTTTTTTTTTTTTCATGCTCCAGCATCACCCTGCACCAGATAAATGGTTAAAGAAAATTAGATGAAAGTATAAATCTCTTTAAGGTTGAGAAATATTTCGACATGTAGGGAAGTTTATGTGAGAACGCATCACTTAATCGTGATTACTTCCGATAAAGATTCCTCCTTGAATGCCTGTATCAGCATTCTTTTCAAACAATGGCCACCAGGGGGCGCAACTGCCACCTTATCATGAATCCACCAGTTTTTTGCAAATAACACTTATATCATTTGGCCTCTGGAACAACATGCCTCCCAGGTAAATCACTAACAGAAACAAGTCTGCATAGCAAGGAGGTGTGACGTAATGTTTTTTATCATGACCTCCGGCTGATGTGCAGATGGCGAACAATTATGAACCAACCTGTGTCTGCGCTGTGTGGGTGTCGCTCCTGCAGCACTTCAGTGTAGTGCTGCTTCATGTGTTTGAACACTCGATCCAGTGTGGTGTGGAAAAGTCCCGCAGAGCCGCTGCATTCCGACCACAGGGTCATCAGCTGTGGGCGTTCTGCCAGGCCCGGGAGAACTATGAGGAAAAACAACAGAACATGCAAGGTCAGGGACGGCAAACTCTGTGAAGCAGAAAGTTCTTTCAGCTGCAGGATGAGATGTCAGAACCTAAATAACGAGAACCAAGATTCCGCTGGAGATACAGCTTTGTATGATTAGATAGAAAGACAAAGAGATAGATTGATAGACAGGCAGATAGATAGTTGATCGATAGATAGAAATAGATCGACATACATAATAAACTATACAGACATACAATACAAAGATAGAGAGACCGACAGATACAGACAGCTGGGTAAATAGATATAGAAACATAAAAAGAGACAGCCAGAAAGACTGTCTGGCTGTCTCTTTTTCTGTATAGAAACAGATAGATAGATATGAGTAGAGGGAGAAAGAGGGAGACATAGAGTCATACAGATAGACACACTTGTGGTTTGTTTGAAGTGGATGACTGGAGAGCAGGGTTCCAGATTTTCAGACACAACATAGTTGTCTGTCTGCCTGTCTGTCTGTCTGTCTGTGTCTCTCGCTCCCTCTCTCTCTCTCTCTCTCTCTCTCATATATACATTGTGTGGGACCTACCATCATCAGCAGATAGAACTGTTCCCAGTCTGTCCACACTGATCTCTGCGAGCTCCTCCAGCAGCTGAGTCTGAGTGGACAGTTTGAGGAGGAGGCTGCGACGCTGCCAGACCCCAACACCGCTGCTCAACAGCTGTTATCACAGGGAGACACAGCGGCTGTTAGATATCTGATAAAACATAACTGAACCAAGTCTCTAATCGTTGGTTATCCAAAACACAGTTTCATGAGATGAGGAGCTCCACCTGTATGAGGTGGTCACAGTACTGCAGGTGAATCATTATGGCCACGTCCAGGTTCTCGTTTCCAGTGGTCAGAGGCAGGGGGCTTCCCGCCACGCTGTTGCCCACCCCGGTGTCCTCGGTCAAAGCTTCACTTAGATGTCCTCTGGCTTCTGGGTGCTGAACCCTAAGAGAGGTAATTACCCACAGTCACCAGCAGGAGGCAACAGCATCACACTGAACACACAGTCTTCAACTGAGTACGTGACTTCTTTCAAGACACAAGAAAATGAAAGGTTCATCCGAACTCAGTCCAGCTATTAGAAAAAAAACACTGATAATTGGACGCCACTGAGTTTAAAACAAACTTCAAAAACCTGCAAAAAGTATCCCAAAGTGTCCCAGTTAAATTTGTTTTAACTGCATTTCAAACGACAGACAGCAAAATTCCCTCAATATCAGCTGACATTAAATGCCTCAATCTGTGTCCAACTCACCCGATCCTCTCCCCGTCTGCATCGAAAAGTGGAGACCTCTGTGGGATACTGAGGACAGGGTTATCGTCTCCAGTGTCCTCATCATCAAAGTCAGAGGTGTTGAGGAAGTCAAAGCTCTCTAGGGCGCTCTCCACGGTCAGACTGAGGCTGGATGACCTGCTGCGGTGACCTGGGAGTCGACACTGAGGAGGGACGAAATGGGGAGTTAGTACTTCAGCTATAATGTAAGACTCCCTGGATTGATGATTTTGACAGGCTAAACTTAAACTCAGTGTTTTGGTAGTTCTATTAAAGACATTGAGAGATTAAAAATACACGATAGTTTAACTCCAGTTATCCTAGTACGAAGACCCTATGTGTGAGCATGATAAGACAAAAACTATTTCATGGATCAAGCTCAAATTTTAAAGGGGTCGTAGACCTTGGTGCGAGGAGGAACTGGATTAATTTTGGGAAATGTCTTTTGCATCGTACCGCCACTAGGGGGAGATTTTCCCTCCAAAATCACTGTATTTAAGGCATCATTTCTCGATTAAGTCTAAATTTGTTGCATATGAATTCACTCAAGGAGACCCATCTTGTATATATCGTGTTTATAGTAGTAGTAGTTATATTTTCCTCTATTTTCCTTGCTTTATTAAGAAAAATACTATTTATGGACATAATTTCATGTTTAATTTGAGAAGTACAATCAGGGGGAATGCTAGTACAACGCAGGGGATTAGGGGCTTTGTACCCTTGCGGTTGGCCTAGTTCATGACTTAAGTTGTTACTTTAGATTTATGCCGTCCAATATTTGATTTGGAATGTTCTCTCCTGCTTATCTTTAGACCTGACAGTGTGCGAGAATCACCGCAAAGGACCCTCTCTTCAAAATAAAAGCCTTACGTATTGGCGTTGGCAGGATTGAATTTTGTTTACAAGAAGATTAATTTAGTTTTCAAAAACATCACTTGATAACATTTTCAAATCAGGCGATACATTTTCTTTCCTGTCAATGTTTTGTTCATTAGCTGATGATAAAATTCAAAGTAATATCATAAAGGACGGATGGAGTGAAGGAAAAGAAAAGCTGCTGTAGTTTGACTGTAAAGTTGCCCTTTTCCCTTCAAGATACAAATTAGAAACGGAGATGGAGAAGCACCTTGAGTAGATCCTCAAGACGCATCACTTCCTGTTCCAGGTCCTGCAGCTCTCGGCAGCGGTGAGTGAGAGACTCCAGCGTCATCAGCAGGCTGTGGATGGCCTCCTCCAGGCTGCTCTCCAGGAACGCCCTACTCCCCTCTCCTGCCCAGCTCAGGCTTCCTCCTCCCTCCATTGAGCCCTCGATCTCCGAAGAAGTTAGTCTCTTCACAAGCTGCCGGGTGAGGCTTCCTGCCTCCTCTGTGTCCAGTTCCACAGGCTTCAGATCATCAGTGTGGTCCAAGAAAACATCCTCTGGAGCTACTGTGGACAAGTGGCTATCAGAACACAGGGACTGGGCAACAGAGCCACAGTTGGAGCCCGAATTCCTCTGGGACTCCGTTCTCTCCCACTCAGAGTCCTCGGCAACCTCAGCGTCATCACTGGCGAGGCTGGAGCTGGTGGCCCTACTTCTTCCACTAGCTGTATCCCTATCCTCCTCGTACTCCTCCTCCTCATCTTCCTCCACTAAATGTTCTTCTGCAATAGAGTCCTCCCTAGCTGGGAGGAGTTGTATGGATGAGGGGTCCGTTTCTGGAGGAGAGACAGTGATCCCGGGGTTGGATTGGCCAGCAGAGTGGGAGCTTGGGGCGGGGCTGGGGCTGGAACCAGAGGTGTCGGAGAAGGTGAAGGAGAGACGCTTGCACTCGGCCACGCCGCAGCCACCGTTCTCGAAGACATCGTCTGGTAAAGTGGACTGAAGGAGGAGAGAGGAATTTTAATGTGTTTAACAGAGAAGGATGCAAGATGAAGATATGAAATTAGTGCATGAATGAAGTAGGCAGAACGTACAAGAAAAGGTTATTACGTAGAAAAAAGAGACAATCGAAACATCCACCCTAAAACGGTTTCTAAATTTTTATATCCGGAATCTATTCAATCAGAAGACAATCGCTCTAAAGGTGAAGAAGCAAAACAAAAAGGCAAGCAGCTCAAAGCGTGTCATGCGTGTCAAACATGCATGTGATTCTGAAGGCTTCAGACCAGCCAAAGTGTGTCCACACCAACAGAGTTCATCTCTATAATGTCGCTAAGGTAAGGGGCACACAACACCAGGGAAGAAGGGTCAAGGGGCCACTGCACACTCACGTAGACCTCCAGGCTGGATTTGGGCCTTGGCCGGAGTGAGGCCAGGTCACCAAAGGAGCGAGTGCGCCTTAGCTTCTCTAGCAGGGTGTCTCGGAGCATGTGCAGGAAGGAGAGGCGCTGGCGCTCCACAGGGTATGGCTGCCACTTCTTTACACAATGCATGCAGGTAAACGGGACAAGGTGTTGGGTATTTGAGTGAGGGCGGGGGAGTGAGATATAGGAGGGATGGATAAACGTGTGAAGTGGGACAGCGTGGGTGAGGGGGTTTGATGTGGAAATGCAGAGGAGAGGAGGATAGCAGGGTTGAGGGTTAGTTCAGGGGCAGCACTACTGCTGCTGCGAATAAACATAAAAATGTTTGCCATGATAAAAAACTATGCATATAGTAGGGTGCACCCCCAGTGTGGTGTGCAGGACTACTGAGCTGCAGAAGAGATATTGTCACTGTCACCTCACTTCACTCAGGTATAAGCAGAATACAGTAATAGGAACATACAAAGTGTCCTTGCTGTCAGTGAAGCTAAAGAAGAAGAAGTGTGTGCTGGACCTACAAAGAAGGAGGCGTCTTGGAAGGTGGGGGTCTCTGGCGTTCCCTGGCTGTACACGGACACTCGTCTCTGGAGGGCCGTGGCTTTGCTTACGTTACCAGATGACAGAGTCAAGTCCTCAACATCGAAGGGGCTGTACGGGGAAATAAAAACATTTATGCCTGCCCACATCTACTGTGTAAGTCAGTCAATCAATATGACATTTATTATAAGCATAAGAAAAAACATATGTAATATACATCATTCAGCCTCAACAATAAAACCACCTACCTAATATAGTTGTTGTGTTCTGAGATTGTTCTAGCAAAACTGACATTTACTTTTTAAGCAGTTTGTGCTACAGTAGCTCCTCTATGGGACGGATCAACATGGGCTACCCTTTGATCCCTGAACAAATCAATGACTCTTGGACTCCCCGGTTACCACTTGTCCTTCCTTAGACCTCTTTGGTAGGTTCTAACCACTCCAGACTAGGAAAACCCAACAACAACAACTGCAGTATTGGGGATGCAAATCTGTATCAAAGTGACTCAGAGCCTTACCCTTGCCCATTTTTCCTGGTTCTAATACATCAACTACAAGGACAACCTGGGCCTATGTTCTCGCCCTCAACAGGAAAAGAATGCCCTTGAAAAGATCCCAATCCACCTGATTCAACTCCTCAAATTAAATGCAAAGTCCGAAGAAGTGTTTTTCGCAGAAAAGCTCCCAGTAGTGAGTAAAATATGAACTAATAGAGTAAAATATGATGGATATATATAACATAGATAGATGTTAAAGCTACAACCCTTCCCAAAATCCTTAAAACCTTAACCAAGCCCTTTCACATTCACAATATGCCCTCGGACCTTTATCCCACATCCTATCCCCCTTTTTCTTTCAATATTTTTTGTCTCTCTCCACTCATAAAAGGCAAAAATACATAATTATGTACTGTATAAGAGTTCACTTACTACCACGTGACCTCCAGGTTAAGTTTGATGGTGCCCAGGTCGTTGACGTCCACAGCAACCACCTGAGGCATGGCAGTGAACAGCTCCTTAGTCTCACAGATCACACTGCCCACCAGCATGTGACTGGCCAGGCCCTTCAGCTCCGTCACCTGATTGGGACCGAAGACAACTTTAACTCACTTTTGAGGTCAGGAAAATACCGGCTCCTTCTGGCATGAAAAAACAAAGTCAGCTGACATCTTCGACCAGCTGTGATAAAATACCATCATGGCTTCTCACGGTGAGTTGTGTCTCGGTGGGTGCTTAGTTTTGACATTGTTGCTGTTCTATACTCTGCCTCTCGTTATCTTAGTAAAGCCCAAAGTCAGCTGTGATCTTCTACACTACCTTGATGTTGATAAGGTCAGCGATAAGAGGCATGAAGACCATCTCATCTCCGTCCCAGCTCTGCCTCGAGTTCACTTCAATCCTGCCCTTCAACTTCCAGCGTTGGCGACCGTACCGCATGAATATCTAAAAGGAGGGAATGGGAATCCACAGTAGAGAAGAAAAGCAATTAGCCTGAAGCCTGAGAGAGGACAAAACTTTCACAGCCTCACAAATTGTGCTGAGGACCAACATCTGTCAAAAACATAGATCAAATGGACTCCATCAAACTCCGACTTAAATTTCTTTCCTTCCTGAGAGAAATGAACTTAATTGAGGTTATGAAAGCCCTGTGTTAGATAACAATATTGAAAAATACTTGCCTCGTATTGGTCTCCCGGACAAAGCCTTGCAAAACCTGCCAAACCTGCAAGAAAAAGGAAATTATTTAACTAAAGGCAGACAAGGAAATGCATTTATTTTTAGGCGACTTAAGTTGAAAAATTGTCAATGAGATGATCGTGGACGGATTCCGTATTCCACTGTAGCATACATGGCTTTCAATGTTAATACATTCGTTGTTCTGACATCTTCCTATCAGAATCAGCTTTAACATCTTCAGCAATGTGAGCTGCTTCTGTGGAATCAGACAACACCGGTTACAATTCGATCCCGGAGAGCATCAATGGCTTTGGGTGCCCATGACCCCGTCGCCAGCTTTTTTCGGCAGTTGTCCTTCCTTAGGCCCATTTTGGTACTAACTGGTACAGACCGGGAGCAACTTGGAGCAGTTTTTGAGATTCCAATCTCCATCTAGCCTTCAAAATTTGGCTCAAGTCAAAGTTACTCAGATGCCGATGCTTACCTTTATTTCTGCTTCCAACGCATCAATTTCAACCGTCTAATATATCCCCTGGTGGGTTTTAAAGAGGGAGCTATAATTGACATGCTTTCCATTGCATGGCTGAGTAGTGTAGATGAAATTAAAAAAATTCAACTTCCATTTCTTGTCTTTTGATCATTTTTTTTTTTCTACTTCTAGTCAAATTCCACCAAATGTGCTTGATTCCACCGCCCTTGTGCTAACCAGCATATAACCAAACATGACACTAAACAAAAACAAACAATCCCTGGCTGTGCTCAAATAATTTTTGACACCTGATGGAAGGTTCCTACATATATTTGCATTAGACATGAGTTTACACCTGGTGACACCTACTGGATCATTCTGGTATAACGTATGAAGTGGCTTCTACAATAAAGTTATTCACTTTGCATGGCAGTGGTCGTAATGTTATGGCTGATCAATGTAGACAAGTAGAACATCAAAAAAATATTCTTAAAAAAATTAAGGGTTTGGATAACAATAATATATTCATATATATAAAAAAAAATATTTGGGTTTGATAACATTTTTAAAAAAAAATCTTACCCTTCATTTTGATGTGAAACTCTCCGAGCAGATTCTCCAGTTCGCTCTCGAAGGTGCTCATGTTCTGTCGAGGGAGAGGAAGACAATCTCGCTCATGTAAACGGTCATTTGTCACACAAGAGGCGAACAACAGTAATCAAGTTATCTCCAGAGACTTTGTCAGAGCCAGTCAGTCAGTGCTGAGCTGCAGAGAAGGAGGGCCGTCGGCTTGAAGCCCTCAGGATGGTGATGACATACATGTGTGTTTTACTGGGACGTAAAGCTCATTCTGTACGTATTTGACTTTACATGTCAGTGTTTACACAAGACAGCGTCAGCAGTAATCAGCAGCAGTTTAACCCACTGTTTACGCAATAGGATGCCATGTTGGAGTATGAAACATCATAAACCTAAAACTCTCATTTATTTTCATTTCTTTAGGTGACTTTTTATGCAGATCATTGCCTTTAGACTCAATTAATCAACCGCTGTCATTTTACTTTGTATGAGCCGATTCGTTGCAAACACCTCGGTAGTTTTGCTGCTTAATACTAATATTCTCCATACACTGAGGAGATGCTCTTCTACCTCGGTGTATTCCTTGTAGCGGCGGTTGACCTCTGCGATGCTCTCCTTTGTGCCTTTTGAAGAGGGAGAGGAGGAGAAGGCCTGCTTCATCCTGCTGGCACCGTCCCTCAGACGACTCTGGATGCAAAAGGCTTCGTACAACTCATCCACCTGAAAGCACAGACGGCATTTATACAGACACCATCATATTAATAACAAGTTTAACCGCAAGAGAGAAACCTCTGAACTCATCAGAGTTTGAAGCTCTCCATTTGTTACATCAGAAACATCCCTGAGCAGGCATTCTTCTTCTTGGTTCTGCTGGTCCCTTTATGGGTCGCCATAGCGGATCATCTGTCTCCATCTTACCCTGTCCTCTGCATCTTCCTCTGTCACACCAACCAACAGCAGACCTCCAGCTCTGCCTTCTGGTGACACGGTCTCTAAACAATCCAACAGAGTTACTCTCACTAATGTCTTGTAAACCTTTCCCTTCACTCTTACTGCTACTCCTCTGTCACAGATAACTCCTGACACGCTTCTCTTCCACTTATTCACCTCCTTCTCACACTCCCAATTGCTCTGAACAGTTAACCCAAAGTCCTTAAACTCCTCCACCTTCTTCCACCTCTACTCTTTGCATCCTCACCATTCCACCTGACTCCCTTTCATTCACACACATGTATCCTGTTTTGCTGTCACTGACCTTCATTCTTCTTCTACCTCCACCTCTCCATGTTTTCTTCCACCTGTCCTCTGCTCTCACTATAGATCCCAAAGTCATCTGCGAACATCAAAGTCGACGGAGACTCCTCCCTGACCTCATCTATCAGCCTGTCCATCCTAATTGAAAACGAAAAGGGGCCAATCCTTGGTGCAGAGCCAATCCTTGGTGCAGTCCCACCAAGAAAGAGAGCGCCGGAACCATGGGCAGGAATTAAACTCCTAAAAATATTCCAACTGATATTTAAACTATTCTAAATGTGTCCCGTGTCTCACAGAGCATCATTATCGGTCTTCTACAGTAGTAAGTATCTGAGAATTTACAGCTGGCTGGAATCACATCAACTGTCGCCTGCAGTGGCAGATGGGTATGCTGTCCCGGTAATCGACCCCACCCAAAGTGCAAGAACAACAGACGGTATTTAGTTCTCAAATGCAGCACAGGCCTGATGTAACCCAAACCCTTGGGGAACCGCTCCATTACCGACCCGCCGTCTTACTGTGAGCTGAAATGTAGCACTTTCAACTAGATAGGATGGTGCTGTAAGCAGAGCACCGTTAGATTATTGCGCTGCATGGTGGGAAATTAGTCTACAGAAATGAAGATGATGGAGCTGACGGTGTGCCGCTAGGATGGCTAAAAATAGGCACCATTTATTATCAAACAAGACCCACCCTTAACGACAGAAAACAAAAATGCACTTTTGCTGATTCATTCAAAGTTACGTCTACCAGAAACCACAATCTACCAGCGGTCCAGGTCTTCAGCAGCCTGTCGGTCCAATTTTCTGGCTCTGAATTCACACAGTTGGAGAGGCAGCTGGGCAAAAACAAAACACTTGTGATGAGCCTCATAAAAGGGAAACGTAGCAGCCAGCCTGATGCGAGAGCAGAAATATTGACGCCTTGCACTCTTTGTGGCTCTAATGAGGAAGAAGTTGGAGAAAATGGGCTCCCGTCATCCTAACAGCTTCTCTGAGTGTTTGTGTATCTTTGTGTCTGAGTCGGACGCGGCCATCATGTTTGTGTTTGTTCCGTCTGTGGTTGTAGACTCGTTGTCTAGGAAAGATCGTTGTCGCTATGGTGGGTGGGCTCGTGATGTTTGTCTACTAGAGGACGGGTTACATCATCATGATATCATAATTCATATCAATCATAAAAAGGCGTCCACCTCTAGCCTGACCAACTCAATGCAGCCAGCTGTCTAAGCAGCACCGATCCCTGATCGGGACCCAGCCCCGTCTGTCTGTCTGTGGTATGTGGTGGAGCTGCAACAGCTGAGCTGGGCCAGCTAGAAAACACCCTACAACCACAATCATAATAGAGCCAGCTCAGATCCACAAATCGTCATCTTTAAAACACTTATTCTTCTTTTTTAGGACAAAACAAGAAATGAGCAATGGGAGCTGATATGACATATAAAACATTTCTACAAGTTAGCCGAGTAAGAAAAAAATAAAATAAAAATTGTGTTCACACTGATGAGTAAACAAACTCAATGAGTTAGTCATGCCTCTGTAACTATCCCTAACAAATTGAGGAAGATGAATAACCATCATTCAGCTCAGCTAACTAATCATATCGTTATCGGGTAATTAAGCTATATTCCCCCAATTACAGCAGCCTCTTTCTGCCTTCAGGGAAGTGTCCTTTTGAAGGTCAGCCAAGCTCCACAGAGGACTGCCATCAGCAGATTGCCACGCCCCGGGCTCCTTTCACCCCAGAAAGTGAAGAAACACATAAGCAAAACACAAACAAAGAAAAGACAGAAACCTCACTACAAGCAGAAGGATGACAAATCATACGCACGAAAACACTACTGAGCAGAAAAAGTGCCTTGGCAGTAGAAAAGGAAAACACAATAGGTCTTGCTAGCCAACACACACACACAGTTAATATGTTGTAAACAAAAAAATTAGCACCTTTATGTGTTCAATACTTCTTTTATATACTGAAAAAAAACAAAGCTATGACTAAGACAACGCATTGATTTATGGGCAATTTTACCCTTCACCTTTCTCATGTAAATAATGGATTATTTGGTCACATTTTTAAACAAAGGGAATTAATTTCACATGAATCACAAGACCAGAGACATGAAACCAGCGTCTCCATTTAGAGGGTTGTATCACCATCCTATAAAAAAAAACACTCAGACCCTCTTAATCCTTCAATGTTACACTTTACTGTTTGGTTGAGCTCATTTTGAGTCTCTATTTCTTATTGAAAAATGTGAGTCACTTGACTGAAGCGGTTTATAATATGACCCAGTGGCAGCATGTATATGCCAAAGAGTATGGGGCCAAGGACGGAGCCTTGGGGGACACAACAGGTCAAAGGGACCACAGAGGAGGAGCCAATCGGCATGGCTATTAAGAAAGTCGTATTTGATAAGTCGGGATTTCTCTAGCATGGGAGGACTTATAATGGTCAAATACTTATCTAAAAACATGCTTTGCCAAATATTATATAGAACTAATCTAATTAAAGCAGACTATTTTCCATAAAATACAAAATTTCACTACAAAATACTTTTTAAAGTGCAATTTTATGCTTTATTGTTTCAAAATATGCGAAATATCAAACAATTAGTAATTTTTTTGGTAAATTTAGAGAGTCTACCCATAGTTTCTTTCTTGGTGAGGATATTTAAGGCGTAATTAGCTCTTGCCAGATGTGATCAAATATTAAAAGTATTGTTAATTCATTCTTTGATTGGATGAAAAGCCCCTCTATTAATTAAAACTAAGACGGATGACAAAACCAGCATGTCTCACAGACCAAGTGAAGGATGATGGGAAAATCTTTATAGGAACATTAATATGCCCTGCATGAGTTTCTGTTCACATTTATTAACGGAGAAATATTCTAAATAATACTTATTTGGCATTGCAACAAGGCGGTCTGAGCTAAAAGTGAGGTTTCAGCCGTATCCCTTTTATGAATTTTAAAGATTGTCTCTGTGTCTGCTTTATATCCTACTTTAAATTGTGGGATTTCAAATATGAGCATTAGCTGAAAAGGATATGGCAGAAATCCTCTTGAGATATAGCCATTATCCTGGATTGGAGAATAATGATGCTCGGACACACATGCACGCACACACTTCCTGCCAGGGGGTGAGTGATTATAAGCAGATTAAAACAGGCGGGCCACATCAAACAGCGTAAAACACACACGCCCCTCTTCTCTGGAGATCTGTGCCAGTCTGTATGTGTGTGTTTGTGTGTGTGTGGCGCAAGATTAGCATTCAAGAGAAGAAACCAAAAAAAGACATGCATTAAAAATAATGACATGTTAAGTATTCACGTTCATTCTTAACCAAATTAGGCACATGGTTAATACACGTAGAAAATCTATCTCTGTCAGGGAAAGAGGACGCGTCTGGCAGTCGCTCTCCTTACCTTCAATCTCTGTCACTCATCTCTTTAATGATGCCCTGCTGAAACTAGCAGCCAACACACCCAGACACACACACCCACATCCACACCCAGGACACACATCATAGACCCCATCCCAGGCTGGACATTATAGAGATTGTATTGTGCCACCTGCTTCCTTCATGTGTGCCAATTACTGCTGGGACATCTGCAGGCAGCCAGCAGTACCAGCAGGAACAAAAGCCTGGGCTGATGTGAGTCACAAACACACACACACACACACACACACACACACACACACACACACACACACACACACACACACACACACACACACACACACACACACACACACACACACACACACACACACACACACACACACACACACACACACACACACACACACACACACGGTGATGGATGATTGTTAAGCCATCCGTCATGGTGGCCGTCCCACACAAAGAGACTCGCATGTGGCCGAGCGCTAGCACTGACAAACATGTACACACTGACTGTGGCTCACAGCTGCTGAATAGAACTTTATATAAAGCTGAAGAATATCCAGGTTTATAAAGGACAGGTGCTGCTTTTACTTTGACAGAAACGGAAATAGACAGGCCAGAATATTGACCGATTACCTCTCATCATGAAGTTCTGTCTGTTTCTTGTATATTGCTCTGCCCAGAGTCAGCAGCTTTCACCTCTCCAGTACTCATCAGTGCGTCCGATGGTGCAAATGGAGAATACGTTTTATGACGCTTCAGTCACCGCGTACTTCCTGTTCATAGTCCTGATGTTCACTCACATCCATCAAAATAATATTGGCGGTTGAATAGAGAATATTGGAGGCCAGTATTGATATCAGTATTTTTCAGTATTTGAGCTAGAGTAACCTTTCTGTAAGGTCAGATCACACGCTCTAGCCGTCCATCTCCATGGGCATCAAGCTCATGACCCGGCTGTTGGTTCACCAGTCGTTCTTCCTTAGACCACTTTGGGATGTACTGACCAGTTCTATAGAGGCTCGGATTAAACGTCTGGCCATCACAATTTGGCCCTGGTCAAAGTTGCTCAAATCCTTAAGCTGCCCATTTTTCTCAGTTCCAACAAATCTACTTATGGTCACATGTCTTGCTGCCTGATAGATCTAAAGCACCGCCGGTGCAATTGTAATGAGATAATCAATGTCATCCTGACTTCATCCATCAGCGGTTATAATGTTATGGGTTGTATTTGCCTAAAAGCATCTCCACTACAACGCCGCAGGAAATTATAACTGTATAAACAGAGACTGCAGGAGATTGCACTACTCTGCCAAACAAATGAACAAATCCTACTATGGTGAGGACAGGACCTGCCTCTGATTGACAAGGCATTATGAGGAAGACCTTCACGTTGCCCCTCGCTGAAAGGGCCGACCACAGGAGACATGTCATCATCATTCCAAGCTTAGAGGCGGAGAAGAATGACACCGCCAGGCAAGGATTTGTAGAAAAAGAAATCCCGGATTCACATCTTTTGTGCGGATAAGCCTCAAAATCTAATCGCCTGTCACGCTCCACCTGCTAACAAACACACAAACAAACAACATGCAAAGATCCCAAACCTCCTCCAACTCGTGTTTGCTGATGTAATAATACCACAGCATCCCATCTCTATTAGAACCACGCTTTATTTACAGAGATGAGACCTGAACTCTATGTGTGTGTGTGTGTGTGTGTGTGTGTGCACATATGTGCATTTGCGATTTAATTTCCCGACCCTGATGATTTTGTGGTTGGCTGACTCTCTTTGATGGAGACACAACCATTGATCTCAGTCAAGAACAATTTGCTGATGCTGACATTTGCATTCCTTTCAGTGTGTATGTGTGTGTGGGTGTGTGTGTCTGTGTGTGTGTATGTGTAAAGCCAATAGCGTTTTATTAATCCAGCATGCATTTCCCCATCATTTGCATTATAGTACTTACTTCAAATTTATATCTTAGGGAATCGGTGTGTCTCAAACTGCTGTTATGCATTAAAAAAAAGGGGAAAATAATAATCTGGCAAATAATCAGTGATGTATTTGTAGAATCAAAGAGCACAGCGACTTTTGTGGCTTTTTACCTTCCTGACGAGATAATTCACTCCTTCAAAACTTTAACAAGTGCATTTGGATCTATTTCAGCACAGAACCTGACGAGCTCCACTTTGGATGTTAAGTAGGAAGGATTTGAGTGTGTTTTTGTTTGAGCTGTACATTGTGACAATCTTGTCACTCTCACACACACACACAGACATGCGCACGCACACACACACACACACACGTACACACACACAGTGTGTGCTGCTCTCATGAAAAGTTTCCTTTGTGGCTCAAACAACCAATTTCAACTCGCCTTTATTCCATGTTCCCTCCATCTGCACCCTGTCAATCACGCCTAGCTGTAGCCTGGTATCAGCTCTGACCCAGATTCACTGGTTCCTTTTAGCCCCTGGAAACACTACAAATCCGTCCGAAGGCGACCTTCGTGTCTATCCTTTTGTTTCTGGACATCTGAAGGCCAGTATTATTGTCTGTCAGGAAGTATATGAGCATAAAGGGGTGAGGTAATTGAATTACGTAGACGGCTCCTTTGTGCCCGTGGAGACATCAAAGGCTCCATCTTCAGGTGTCCATGGTCGTCTCTGGAGACGCGCTGTCGTTAAGGTGTTTCTATTCTGCCTGCCGTCCAGAGTGTTTTTGACGCACTGCGAGGGAAGCCATTAAAGAACTACAGGAAGGGCTTTGTGGCCTCACAGGGGACGTATAGAGAAAGATGATTCTTCACCTGCTAATACATCTTCCCTAGAACACCAACGTCGAAGCAAAGAGGAGCAGAATATCTCCTCTGACCAGGCAGCAAACATACTGTAGTTGCTGGAGCCAGTATGACAGAGTCAGCAGAGCATAAACTTAAACGGAACCTTAACTCAAAAACTCAACTTGGATCCAGAAGGAAGTCAAAAAATTCTAAAGACTTGATGAGAAAAAGAGTGGGCGACAGGGAACTGGGTTTAATGTGGTCGATCTTCTCATCAAGCTCCCACTGCCGAAAACATTGTTGTATTTTGTATTTTCTAAGTAGCTGAATGGACATTACAGTTCTGATTAGGACTAGCTGCTACAAATCCGTTGTTTGCACATACCGAGCTGAGCCTGCGGCTGATGCTGTACTCCGATGGGGAGTTGGGTATTGTCATTGTGGGGTGGGGTGTCGAATATCAAATATGATATATCCCTATATATGTCCTACATTTCAGGATAAATATTCAGCTGTATACCTCAGGATCAACGGGTGTTTCGGCCCTTTACTACATGACACCCTCATCCGGGACCTGAACACCCTCTGCTGAGGAGACCCTCCAGGGTGTTCATGTCCCGGATTGTATCCTGTAGCGGCTAATTGGGTTTAATCTTTAACCTAACTATCAAACGTGTATTAAACTGTTATAACTGTGTTATTACATTTGTGTTATCGCCAAAATGGGCTTTTAATGGGTTTAATAAACTAGGATAACTATTAAAGGCTTACCAGGGTAAGCCTTTAATAGTTATCCTAGGAAACCGTTTTTGCTATAGTTGTATAAACGTCTATTAATGTGTTATTACATTCGTATTACTGCCATTGAAATGAGCTGCCTAACAGACTTATCAAACATCCAGGAAAGCATTTGTTGCATGAGAATAAAGATAGAGGAGGAACTCTTCAAAATCAGTTTCTAAATGAAATGAAGCAGCTTGTCTCGTCTCAGATTTCTTTTTTCATCAACCACAGCAGTTCTTACCTTGCTCATGTGAAACTCCAGACGTCTCATGTACCGCTCAATGGTTTTGATTTGCTGTAGACAGACGGAGACAGAACAATAATGTACCAGAGCCTGTGACAGCTGGACTACATATGGTTTACAGCTGCTAAAAGTAATGTATTTATCAATATAACAGGATATGAAGCACTTTGCAAGCCTTCCCAAAACATGTTTGGTGATTATTTAAAATATGTATCAATTTTCCCAAGTGTTTGACCACATCTATATATCATATCTACCTGCAAATATCATAGAGCTTATGCCTCTTGGTCTGCATTATTTCTTAATTTCTCCCTCATGTTTTCCTCTCTCCTAGACCTTATTTTCTAAATATAAGATTCCTTCAACACAAACCAAACTTGGGAGTATTTGTTAGAGTAGGCCCAACACCCAACCCTCCAGCAGCTCACCTTGTCAAGATCATACAGCACTCCCTGCAGAGAGAAAATACACAAACGGGTCACGCATCAATCAGTAAAGCTGAAGCTGCTTAAACAGCGCAATGCAGGCTGTTTGCTTCTGGCATCAAAGGAAAGAATCGGATTAAACAATCTTTCAGGCTGTAACATTTACCCTATGCGTGTGTGTGCATTGTAAAATGTGTCTGCAATATGTGCGTTCATGATGCTAAAGTTAGCGTAGCATTGTCACAAGTGATGTATGATTAAGGAAAAACAAGGAAATACAGATGAAAAGTGGCCAAATGTGCATTTGCTCTCTCTCTCTTGGAGACTAAGAGCAACGTTCATTATGTATGTACGCTAAATATTTAAGTAGGTAGCAGTAGTAGTAAGAAGGGGGTTAGATTAGCGATTAGACTCCACAGCTGAATTTTATCACTGACATGTTTGCAGGACTTTTGTTTTAAGATGATACCTGGTGATGTCATGTCTTTGAGCAGTGACAGACTTTCTCAGTTTCCAAGTGTGTGTGTAAACCAATACAATATATATAGAACACAATATTTACACTTTAATCTTATTCATTTGCTCTCAAGAAGCAACTAAGTGTATTTCCTGAAGTGTATATTTCTTTTAAGGCGAGCGTGAAGCTGCTGCTGGTATATAAAAAGAGATGTGGAGCTCCTCACCAGGCGAGAGTTCCTCTTCATGTCCTTCATCAGAACCATCAGTTTGTCCAGTTCTGTCTGATGGACCTCAAGATACTCACTATGGGAAGAAAAAAAACAATAACACTCAAATTGTTAAACCTTTTTGATGCCAAAACGCTGACAGATGAACATGCGTGTAAACAGAATCAGTGGATGGCCTCAGCAGAGGACGACAATCTTCATTTATCGACATGGTATCAGTGCATCAGTGAGCGGGTCACTCACTCCAGGCCTTGTTTGAGTGACATGTAGACCTCCTCCAGTCTTTTGGGCTGAGGTTCTCTGGAGCTGCTTCCTCCCTTGTGTCCCGACGGATGGGGCTTCTTTGATTTGGACTGGGGCTTCTTCTGCACCGCCGAGTTCCCCATGAAGGAGTTACATCTTCAAACAGATTTTAAAAGGAAGGGAAGTTCAGCAGAAGTTTTCATTTGGTTTCCATTTTGTTCCCTTGGAGATTGGACTCTTCCCCTCGTATTTATATCATATTTATCCTTATATATGTACGTCTATTTATATCTGTACACATATATATATATATATATATGATTATATGTTGTGTATGTATGTTAATATGAATGTAATATTTCTTAATTGAAATAAATAATAAATAAATATTCATTTATATATATATAAATATATATATAATATAATATAATAAATATACACTTAAATATAGTATATATGTGTATAATGTATATCTTTAATTCATTTTGTTTTTCCCTTACTTACATTTACAGAACACTTAATCCCTTTAGGGTTAATAAAAGTTTTTCTATTCTATTCAAATTTTCAAAAGAAAATGGAAATCTATTCTCTTAAACTAAACAAGGAGTTAGGGATAGTGATCAACATTATAAATTAAATGTATTATTATTATTATTAAATCACATCACATCTGCACAGACAGAAATCGGACCAACAGATGAGAAATTATGGCCCGATAACTTTCGTAGATACAACTCCCCGTAGTGGTGCCAATATACACCTGACCTTTCCCAGAATCATTCCAGTTCTTCCTCACACATAGGTACATGTGGTTATAAAATTTTGTTTTTTAGTTATATCGCTAACAAGAAAGATCTGAGGCAGAGGCGGCGATGACGATGACGATTTCATATATCCCTGACTTTTCAAGGATATAAAAACTAAGAATGGGTTTTTTTCTCCAAAGAATAGGTAATGACGAAGCAGCGCCCCTTAATAATCATTGAAGAATTCTCTGAATCAGTTTACAACTTCCTGAACATGTGGCTGAGCTAATCTAAGCACAGCTTCATCTGACCTGTCAGATGGGTTCCCACAAAGAGACGCGTAGCTCTGACATACTGAGCCGACATAAACACTGTCAGCGAGAACCTTGAAAACACACACACACACACACACACACACACATCCACTCACTCACCCTCACACAGAAACTCAAACCAAATTCTCAGTATGTCAACCTCAGTGAGGAGTCTCTTCATCAATCACAAGGGCGTGCAAGGTCACAGGCATGCACACATACCTCTGAACACGTAACACACACCACTTTCTGTGTTTGAGTAGAAGTCAGGCTGCAATTCATCTCCCGCTGGAGAGAACATCCAAACACTGTGCAAACATTTAAGAGAGGGACTCTCAATTTCAGGAGAAAACGACTGCTTCATGTAGTCCAACACCATGTTCTCGTCTGCAGCTGCGTTTTGGAATGAAAATCTTCCCGAATCTTTGCAGCTCATAAGTGATATTTAAAAAAAAATCTTATATTTAGATTACGACCAATTGAATTATTATTGTCCCCACGTAATCCGGGATATTATGGAATCACAATTGCCGCCGCATCTAAATGCCTCGTGTTAACACAATAACTTAAAAAGTGTTTCAAGGCTCCTTTTCATATTTTACATCCACATAAATCTTTGGGAGGAGAAAAACTGGATTGATTTTGGGAAACGTTGGTTGTATGTTCTCGACACTAGGGGGAGCTTTAGCTCCAAAATCAGAGTTTTTGAGCCATTATTTCTCGGCTGTACGTCTGTTTTAGTCCAAATTTTGTCGATATGAATTGACTTAATGAGATATATCTTTTATTTATGACATTTTATTTTAATAGTTCATATTTACTCACTAAGGGGAGACATTTGTTCCTGAAAGACACGGTTTTTCGGACATAACTTCCTGAACGATGGTCCTATCGAATCCATATTTAACTCATATGAACCGCCTCAAGACGATCTAACGAGCTTTTATCCTATTTTTACTGTAATAACTCATATTTCACTCAATAGGGGGACCTCTTTGCAAAAAAAACAGAAACGTTTTTTTGACTGCATCTTCTTAACCATATCTCATAAGGAAATTATTGAGTCAACCTGAAGTCGGCATTATGCTCTAAGTTAAGATCCCATAGTTCAGATTTTCTTGTGTCAATTCAGATGAGCTAAATAGTTGGGAGGTTAGGGATGAGAAATGGCGCTTACCACAAAAGGCTCCTCCTATTGAGTGAATTATGTGTTAGGGTATTGGGATTGATTTCCTTGTGTAGATAAAGAGACAGTATGGACATAATCGGACCTATGGTTGGGAAGTAATGATCGGAAAAATACTTTTTTTCATTGGAAAAAAGCTCCCCCTAGTGATTAAACTATGAAATATTAGAGTTTATTACAATCTATAAAGGATAGATCTCCTCGGGTCGATTCATATGCACCAATTGTGGAGTAAATTGGACAGCAGCTGGGAAGTTGTGTTAAAAAACTCAACCTAGCTAGTAAAATATGAAGTATTAGAGTAAATATAATATGTTCTAGATAGATCTCCTCGAAACATTTCATATGCACCATATTATGGCCCAAAAACTATGAACCGGGAGACAAATATCCCCCTAATGGCATAAATATGCACTGAACAAATCAGTCCAGTTCTTCCGCGCAGGTCTAAGTTCTGGAGGCATAAAATTTGACAACAATCCACTAAATACTCTTTGAATTATTGCGTTAACACGAAAGGTCTGCGGCGGATGAAGTCCTTACAAAGAAAACACACACATATTAACACACTTCAGTGGTGAGGGCATATCTCTACCTCTTTCCACCTCGCTCACTATCACAAGGGTTACGCGTCAGTCGCTGTCAGTCGCCAACGCACCCCAGTAATTCCAACCAATTACCCCATTCTCTGTCAGAGCAGAGAAAAGAGGGGAAGTGGGTTCTCCCAGCAGGACCGGGGCGGCTGAAACCCTAGCCAAAGAGATACTGAGGGATGTGAGAGGGCTTTGTCTTGTGATCATGAGAGGGAGGAAGAGGAGAAAAAGCATCAGGAAGTGAGTGAACTACAGTATGTGTTGTCGATCACCCCTCAAGAAGAATTCAGGGATTTTCAGATGTTCTGCTGCTCACAGAATGTCATGACGGTCTTCAAAGGCCTTCTATTTCTGCCAGTGATGCGTTTCATCTAGCCCCGGTTACAGTGATGGATTTCTAAATGGGGCATTTTGCAGGAACATCAAATTGGCAAGAAAAGGAACATCAGTCCGTTGATATATAGTCTTTTATGTCGACACCTCTCCGACAAAAAACACCTAGTTTACACGAAGGGAAATAAATACCGCATCCCTCATTTCAGTCCCTCCATGTTCAGGTTGCATTTTCATGAATCATAGACTGATGTAATCATCTTCCTCATCCTCCGCCCGCCGCTATTATTCATCCTCATCTCCCTCTTTCCTCTAAACGTCAACATAGAACTGTGTGCAATAACAACCATCAACCTCTGAAGTGCAATAATACAACTTTGTAATTTGCAATAACATTTCTTAGCCGACAAATAACAACTGCTGTTATTGTTTCTAACTTTTTCAACTTAATTGATTTACATTTTTTGCACTACACAGTGTTAATGTTTTCTTTTCAAGTTTCTGTGCAATATATGTTTTGCGTTACGTCTTTATTTATGCAAATGACAAATAAACCTTGTTGAATTCTTCTGCTTAGTGCCTTTACATCAAAAGTTTTCCACTGCCATCTGACAAGCACAACTTTTTCATGAATGTTGAAAGATTTTGCTCTGAAAATGATCTAATAAAAACAACAGCTGGTGTCTTACTGAACAGAACCCAACCAGAACCTTGGTTTAGAACCTTTTCTAACCAAGTGTGGTAAAAGGGAATATTTTCATTTCCCTATCACATGTCTAAGTCCAATTTTAACGGGTTTAATTCAGCGCCTCGGGGTGACGGTGGCTTTTAAGGTGGCAGTACCCCACTTTTCTAGTCGGGCAATCAGGGATTATTATTATTATATACCCGAAAACTTGGGGACATTATGGAATCGTCATCGCAGCTGCCGATCCTTCGTGTTAACGCGATAACTCAAAAACTGTTACATGTATCATTTTCAAATTCTATACCCACATAGGCAAGGAAGAACTGGAATGATTTTTGGGTAAGGTGGTTGGAATATTTTCGACACTACATCTTCAAAACTTTTTGGGCAATAATTTCTCAAGCGTTGGTCCAAATATGATGCATTTGAATTCACGCAAGGGAATCTGTCTTTTCTTTATCATATCTTACTTTAATAGTTCATATTTTACTCACTACGGGGAACTTTTGTTTACGGAAAACATTGTTTTACAGACATAACTTCACATTTAATTTGAGGATTTCCATCAGAGGGTTTGCTTGTACAATGCAGTGGATCGTGGGCATTTCTTGCAACATTTGAGAACAACATAATCCTGTCACACATATAAACAATTTTAAAGATCTCTGATTACCGAGAGCGCCGCTCCTGAAGGGTGCTGAAGCCGGCGAAGGACTGACTCCGGATTATACCATTAGGTCCTCCGGGGGAGTGGGTGCCGGCCGCCATGATCTCCGGTACGCGGGACGACACACCTGAAGATAAGACAGACATACAGATCCATTACGTAAAAAACCTGCGACAACACCGAACACCAAGAGAAGAATCCAGGATCAGACTCAGTAATCAGTTTACACTCAGATCCAGCCAACGGGAAGGTTAACTGGAGAACAGGCAGTGAACAAATTATCCGCTGCTGGTGAAGGTTGCTATGAGCGATGTGGACAAGCGGCATTCAGAGCCTGCGCTTACATGTTCTGGCACCTCTGGCCTACCCGTCACCACTCAGCAACAAACATACTTCGGCTGTGACTACTTCATGCGTTCCTTCCTCGGGGCAGGTGTCGGGAAACGCGACTCCTGTCACGTTCCGTTAAGTGCGCCGCACACGTCCCGCATATTTTCTACCTGAATCAAGTCTTCAGACCGCGAGAAAATGCAAATCATCAGACTGACGGGTGTTTAAGAGTCATTAATGCGGCTCCAGCAGAACTAACTGCATATTTGAGGGTCGGACCTGAGACCACCGTGGCAATCTAATCAAATTTATGTGCCATAAATTCCAGAAAAAATCCATCCAGACCGTCCAATGGCTGGATTTTATCTAATGGGAATCTCCTGTAGTTACTTTTATTATCAGTGTGTCCGTGTTAAGCAGCAGCGGCCTGTCAGTTTTCAGACCTGTCTGCCTACCTGGAGGTGTGCTGTGACTCACATTGGCTGTCAGAAGATCATGTAGCAGATGATGAGCCCAGAGGGAAGAATAACAGAATCACTGCCTCACCATACTTCCACGCTGGGCTTTTTCTTCAGATCATCCTGCTGATGGACTCAGGCTAGTATTTTTGTGTAACGAGCCCTTCAGAGCAGAAGCATTCATGGGGTTTGGTATCTCTTTGCATAAATGGAATATAATACTCATAACTATGTGTTTCTATGTACTTTCCGCTGAAAGTCAAAACCTATTTTTTTTTCAAACCTAGTTTGTTTAGATGGTACGGACGTCTAAAGAGGGATTCTGCGTTTTAAGTCGTTAGTGTGGTTTGACAAATGGAGGATCATACTTATTATTTTACGCAATTAAAAGCGCCCAGCCTCGCCATCGAAGCAAACATGAAGACTCATGAAACCTTTAGTCTTAAATGGGGGGCTCCGGCAGCCCGATTGATTCAACTCGGCTCTGCGCCTCCAGCCTCCTCCTCAGCAGCAGCACAGGGGGAGGAGACATTGTCTTTGGGCTACACACTGGACTTTTAAGTACAGAAACCTAGCTATCTATAATCATTAAGTTGACCACTGGGCCGTGGGTGCACAGACATACCTACAGATTTGTTAAATTGAATAAAACGCAGCTACGACGCAGCCTTGGAGGTCCTTCAGCTCTGTTCTGTCTGCGTGTCCTCCTCACATGACATACATCATCCCACAGCACGACCAGTTCAACGACTTTTGCCAAATGCAATGACCCGCAAAACACTGCATTTTTGTTTTGTGTGTCACTGTGTTCGCAGGTGTTCTGTGTTTTCTTTTCTTTCAGTTTTCCACCGATCCATCATTCTGTCTATCACACACACTCAACAACCCAATGATACAAGTGATTGAGTAACCTGAGAGTTTCTGCTCCTCCGGTCTGTGTGACAAACAGATAACCTCACAAAGATCCGGCACACAGCCCGAGGAAAGATTAGAGCCTTGTTTTGCGGCAGGGAGACAATGGCCCAGAGCGACTGATACTGCTCAGGCTATTAATAGCAGCTAGCTCACTTGAACACTGAGGCGTCTGATGGCTGTGAATCACTAAATGAATCATCAAGGTTGGCTTGAAACAGAATGTTTCAATTTATTGGTTGGAACCGAAAAATCTGTTAAGTGTGGAATCGTAGGCGAATCATAGCGAAGACAACCAATATGGAATTTGACCTCTGTTGCTGGAGTGATGAACCGATTGAGAATAATTACCAATTTCCCTTCAGCTCTGCAAAGCATAGCCATTATTCTGCTTGTTGGTCCAAAATACTGGATCATGGACTATAGATTAGATCGAGAATATAAGAATATATAATAACTTAAATTAATTCATACCGAACAGCAAGAGTACATCCCCCAAAAGTCTCCAATTCCCTGCGCTGTACAAGTAATCCCTCTGATTGAACTCCTATATTAAATATTAAGTTACATCTCCTCGAGTCGATTCATATGCAACAAATTTGGACAAAATTTGGACAAAATCTGACCAACGGTTGAGAAATTACGGCCCGAAAACTTTTGGAGATAAAGCTCCCCCTAGTGGCGGAATAATGGAATCGGACTTTCTCTAAATTGATCCACTTCTTTCTAACACTAAGGTCTATGCGGGTATAGAATTTGAAACTGATCCATGAAACAGTTTTTGAATAATCATCCACTACATCATAGTTCATGAGTTTTTTTTTAATAATAATATTGGTACCAGATTATTGAGTTGATTATTTTCACAAAGTTACAGAAAATATATTCGGTCCTTACTCTCATAATACGTTTCAGCGGTAGACAAGTTGGCCAGAGTAGTGTTCCACGTTTTCACAGTCAAACCAAGGCTTCTGGCTTCCCTCAAACTTTTCCCAGCCCCTGTAAACCCCCAGCAAACAAACCCATTTGAATCGATGTTCCCTGCGTATAAAGAGACAAACATCCTCACAAAGAGCCGAGTTGAACCCCTGAATCATAAGAACCATTCCTCTGCACCTCTCAGCATCACAGCTCAGCTCGCCTAAAGAGGCTCAGAGGACGAGAGCAACAATACCGACTCGCAGCGGGTCCTGGTTTGGTGCCAGCCATTAGGCCTGTTGAATGAAGCTGCCAGTCAGTCCATTCACTGCTCCTTCTTCTCTGGGACTCTCACGCCAACAGCCTTAAAACGCCCTTGATGAGGTGTGTGAGTGTGGAATATGTGAGCAGTAGATTCATCATTATGTGTGCTAGGGAGGGAGTAGGACACCTGATGTCATAAGAATTTATTCAAGGTCCGCGTGCGTTAATGCGTCTGTCTGTCTGTCTGTCTGATGAGAATTGTGGGGCTTGAGGATAAGTGAATGAGGGAAGGGATCATGTCTGAAGGTAGACGAAAGATAAAAAGGATTTAGCCATTGTTCTGTGACAAACAGGACCAACACCGATAGGACGAGGCGTCCAGAGCAACACATGAACGTCTTGTACTGCTTTGCTCATAATTGACCATTTCCTGGTAGTATGAACAGCACCAACCACATGGAATCCGATCTTTTCCAGTTCTGGTTTTGGCCAGCTTCTATATGTGGTCCAAAAATCTGACACGGGTTTGATTTTTTTGCAGTGCGATCCCAGTGTGAACCGCCAGATCGGAATTCATGCGACTTTGACGTCACAAAACTGTCGACTCTTAGGTCAATAATTAATAAGTTTAAAGACACTGGAGCTGTTAATTATCAACCTGGAAGAGGAATTGTGTGCAAACTGACCCCACACACTGTGAGGATGGTTTCACTGGCAAAAGGCTCTCCAAGGATTACAACTTCAGTATTGCAGGTCCGGGACCAAAATAGAGGTTTTTGGCAACAACCATCAAAGAGGGGTATGATTTAGCAAGAAAGAAAGCCATAGAGAAAAGTCCCTCACGTCCAATGTGAAACACGGTGGTCGATCTATGATGCCGTTTGTCTTCCAAAGGCCCTGAACATCTTGTAAAAACACATGGTACCTTGGACTCCATCAAATACCAGCAGATATTGGATGAAAACATGCCAGGAAATATAAAGCGTGCCGTGGTCGGACCTTCCACCAGGACAACGATTTGAAGTTCACCTCAGAATCAACCAAGAATGTTTCAGAGATCACAAAATAAAGGTTCTGCCATGACCATCCTAGGTCACCTGACCCAAACTCCACTGAACATCTGTGGGATATGCTCTAGAGGAGAGTCCACAAACGTGGACCTCAGAGTCTGAAGGAGGTGGAGAGTTCCTGAATGGAGGAATGGTCTCAGATCTTCTCCATGTGTTCTCAGACCTCATCACAAACTACAGAAGGAAACTCAGGGCTGTCATTGGGATCCCATGGTTTTAAACCACTTACTCACCGAGGTAAGAAAAATCCGTATTGCGACGGACCGTAATTCTTGTGACACATCTGCCTTTGTTTTACTGGGGTCTTGTCCAAAACGCACAAACACCTGCTTACATGCAGTGTGCGTGTGCCAATTTCCAAGAATGCATGAGTATGTATTTAGGAACAAAAATCAACACACAGTGCATGTTAACAACAGGAGCCTAATTCCTAGTGCCTGTATAAATTAGCCTCACCATGGCAACAGCAGACAAAATGGGATGAAGTGCGTTACATAAAACAACGGTTATGAGCCAACTGCCAAGAAGTAGGACAGACACCCTCATGTTACACAGCCGAGGCTCTTAAAGCACAAATCCTTCATTTTGAAAGACACCTTTTTTTTTTTTGTATTTAAGATCTTTTACAGATGCGACTTCATCTAACGCATTCTTGGACTGCTCTACTTTCTAATTTTACTTCATTGAATGTGAGGTGGGAGGAAGTGCAGATTAAAAATAGGTGGTTAAAAGAATGAAGGCAGCCAGGAGATGAGAGGTATGACAGGAGACGGGGTATGAAAAAAATGTAGCAGTGTAGTTACAAGACGGAAACAAACGGGCTTTTGCTCAGACAAATCGGAGAGATTATAGTGATGATAGCTTGTGTATGTATTACTGGAAAAGCACCCAACATGTTCCAACACATCCTGCAGGGTTTCAAGCGCGTGCCTGAGAGCGCATTCGTCCCTCGTGCTGCTCGAGACCCATGTTTATGTGAACTGGTTCAGAGAGGAGGGCAACTACTGAGGCAGATCCAAACTGGGCTAAAACTGGCTGCAGGCTGAGATCCTCCAGCCAAAACACATAAGATTATTTCTGCGTGTATTTTGCTTTTTCCTGATTCTCAAACATGGGAGAATGTTTTTTTTTCTCACATGGTGGTTTGACGTGAAGAAAGAAATCTCTCCCCGAAAAACCCCAATACCCTGCGTTGTACAAGCTTTTCCGATGCTGGAACTCCTAAGATTAAATGTGAAGTTATCCATGAAACAGTTTTTGATTTACGTCTTGAAGACAGTGTTTTTACAGTGTTATTTACATGATAGATCTCCTCCATTCAATTCATAGGCACCAAATTTACACTAAACTGGACCAACAATTAGGATGTCAGAAAACCAGTATGTTTTTTGGAATAAGCTCCCCCGTGTGTGTTAAATATTAACTATTAGAGTAGAATATGATACATAAAAGATATTTCACCGGGAGTCAATTGATATGTACAACATTTTGACTAAATCGGACCAACAGTTTAGAAATTATTGACTAAAAACCTTTGTAGATTAAGCTCCCCATAGTGCCGAACAAATGCAACCGACCATTTAAAAAAAAAATTAACCCAGTTCTTCCACGCACTAAGGTCAGAGGGGTATGAATATTTGGAATGGTCCGTGAAGTAAATTTTGATTTACGGCTGGAAAACTGACTTTTTCCTAAAAAAAACTCCCCCTAGTGAGTAAATATATGAACATTTAAAATAATAGGTAGGATACATACAAGCCAGATCTCCTTGACTCGATTCATATGAGCCAAATTTTGATTTACTCATCCATGAAGGTCAGGTTTTTTTGAATGAAAGCGTGAGAAATTATGTTGTGAAAACTTTTGGAGATAAAGCAGCCCCTAGTGGCGGTAATAGGCAACTGACATTTCAAACAAATCAATCCAGTTCTTTCTCACACTAAGGTCTATTGGGGGATATCAAATTTGAAAATGATCCACAGTTAGATTAGAGAGTTTTTTGATAGATCCAAATAGTTTTTGAGTTATCGCGTTAACACGAATGATGACGCGGTGATGAGTACATAATATCTCGGACTTGTTATGCATGTTTTAATCCCACTTTGTCACACATCCCATGTACCTCTTGACCATTTTGGACGGAACTAAAACCCGCGCAGGCTCAGAGCGGGACTCAAGACGAATCCTCCCACGGAACAAACATGGACGTAATCCAAGTGCACTTCTGTTTATGAAAGCTGCACGTACAAACAGGACTCTGCAGCACCATACAGAAGAAAACTCCCAAACCGAATTCATGATTTTGTCACTTACAGCTTATTTTACATTTTATTTTTTATTTTTGCTGGAAAAACAAGCCTCATTAAGCTCCCGCTGAGGAAGAGCGGAAGAGTGCTTATTCATCTCCGCTGCGCCAAAGGTGCGAAGAGGACAGGACAAGAAGGAACGAGAGGAAACCCGATGACGGCACCGAGGGAAAACACAATATCACCTTGTGAGATGGAGATGAACACTTTTAATATTAAGAGTTTGCTTCGCTACTAAGCGTATTAAAGTTGAAGCTGGTATTGGAACTTATTTAAGGAGTGTGTAAGAGAGGCCCCTCTTTAATAAGATCTGCCTCGAGGAGATCTGACATGTATTTGTCATATTTTAGTGTAATTTTTCATAAATCACTCAGTAGGGCCCTTTTGTGCAAAAAACCCAAAACCCTACCATTTCTCATCTGTAACTTCCAAAGCAAGTCCAATTCTGTCCAAATTTTGCTGATAAAAACTGAAGGTAAAACTGATAAACCGTCTTGTTTCATTACTGAGCTCTGAAAAAAACTAGTTTACTGTGTTTATCTTCATTATTGAGACCCTCTGGGATCTGATCTCAGAGCAGATTGCTGACTTCATAGAAATAGTTAGGTGGAGTCAATATGGACTGTTTGAGATTATTAATTAGGCACATTTAATTTGAGGAGTTCAATCAGCGGGATATTTGGTTGAGTTCGATTTTGCGTGATTCGCAAAGACAAAATATTATTCGCTCTGTGTTGCGAAGAGTGGAATTTAATCCAGAGGACAAACTGCTCAGGTCACCTGACCGCATCAGCATCTCCCTTTGTTATTCACCATTTCCACACAAACCCTGAAGACTGCCAAGAATTTCCCAGGAGCTTTGAACAGGAAACCAAGGACCTGGTAATAGCTGTAGGGAAATCTGCCCTGTCACCTGTGGGGTGATAAATAACATTCTTACACCGCGAGGGGAAGGAGCCACCAGCCCACGGGTCCATGACGAAGACAAAACGCAAAACAGAAAGAGTGGCTTACACAGAAAGGTCAACACGTCGGTGTAAAGCAGGTATGCAGCGATGACATGTGCGGTGCAAAAAGAATCAATAGTTTGGTTAATAGTCATGGCCACAGTTGTAAACAATGGCTCTTTACCATGAAACAGACATTCTGACAATGACAGAAAATTCCTGAAGGAATGCAAACGCACGAAAAAAAAAAAACCCCCACAGAACTGATGACCCGTTTATGAGCCGTGTCACCTCAAACAATGAAGGTGAAGACACACTTGAACGGAACCTTTAGCAAGGAAAGGTTTGTTAAGCCTAATATAAATAAAAGAACTAGTTGACATATTTGCTGTCTTTTCCAAGGGGAGAAGATTTACAAGCCTGGCACATAGTTTGGTTTAGCATAACGACTGGAGCTCCGAGAAAACAGCTATCTGTCTGTCCCGACAACATGTGGGGAAAAGTAACTACCAGCAGCACTCAAGCTTATCAATCTTATCATATTTGTTGATTTTAAGGTGCTTGTTCTACTTACTTTCACTAAGCAAAGCTACCTCTTGTGTATTAAGAATGGTTTCATACTTTATGTACTAGTATGAGAATCTAATTTTTGGAATTATTTTTGTGCTTTTCTGCCTGGAAATAACAATTCCAGAAATACTGACCCAAATTAGACTCTTCAAACCTTACAGAATAAGAAAATAAATTGAATTTGTTGAACTGGTTCCTCTAAATTACCTTCCCCAAAAGCAGCTGATGATGACTTCAGTCATCTGATGTTGTCGGCGAGGGGACGTGACTGCTGTGCGAGGGCCATAACATGGTTATTGAACAGTCTGTGCTCTCTCTCTCGCTCTCTCTCTCTCGCTCTCTGAGTGCATGGGTTTGAAAGGAGGCCAGTGGCTGCTCCATCACATGACAGCAGAGACACGTCTTAAATGGTGCGAACAAGCTACACACATAAAAAGACATGCTAACAGGAAATCCTCTTATTAATAATCTCAAAAAAGTCTAAATTGATTCACACAGTTTGGGCCTAGCGAGTAATATACAAACTATTAAATTAAAATATGAAATACAGTTGATTGATATGGGCCAAATTCGGACAAAATCGGAATTGTCTAGAAGTTCAGTCAGGAAAAAAAGTGTATTTTTTTCTTATTTTTTGAAAAACTAAGCCATATCAATATGCGGTACGAAATGATCTGCCGTAGCGCCCCCTAAAGGGTAGGGCTAAAAGAGGAAGAAGAAAAAGAAGAAGAATGGCGTAAATATGCAGCCGACCTCTCCCAAAATAAATCCAGTTCTTCCTCGCACTAAAGTCAATGTGGGCTTAAAATTTGAAATTGATCCATGAAGTAGTTTGAGTGATCGCGTTAAGAGGAAGGATCTGCAGCGATGGCGATTCCATACTATCTCCGACTTTGAGATCATAAGTATGAAGCTGGGCCAGAGTTGGTTAACTCAGTGAACACAAGCTCAGCAAGAACAAAAGCCGGTTTCAATCTACCTCAATTGCATTTCCCAAGTATTCAAAGATACCTACTGGCATTTTATAACCTTGTGAGTGTGTTTCTGCATAAGTGGGTTCATATTTTTCCCACATCATATTTTACTTGTAGGTCACCCGCCTCCTTATGGGACGCCACACACAGGAGTTATTAAGTTCAAGGATATGGAGGGGCATTTAGATCCAGATGACCAGATTAAGCGAGCATGCCTGGACTGATGGTGCGTTCAGGAGAGCAGTGTGTACCTCAACTCTGGATGACTGTAAACCACACCAGTACAGGCACAATTGGTATTTATGGGCTATTTGTGCGGCAGAGAACACATTATTAGATATTAAAGTGCAGCTGAGAGACCGGGAATTAAGTCACAAGCACATAGCTGACCTATGGGATGCCATGAAATCATCATCCCCAATAACTGCAGCACAACCAGCATGAAACCAGAATGGTTTCAAAAACACAACCAACCACAACAATCCAACACAACCTGTCAATCAAATGCTCTGTTTAGGATTTCAGCTTACATTTGAGGAACTACTTTCTTCTCAGGTCAGCCATTTACGGTAGGAATTTGAAAAAACAAACTAATGTGTTTATGGTTCTGAGTTTTGCGTTTGTGTCAGTTCATTTTGAAAGTCACCAATCAAATTTTTTTTAAAAAGTGTGTGGAATTGGAAAATAAAATGTGAATTTAAAATAAAATAGTTGCATTAAGATGACAAGTACCCCATATATAAAATGCCTATAAATAGATGATTAAATGTTAGGCGTAAAATGAATAAAAAAGAAAAACATATGAACAATAAAACAAAGTAGAAATACGAGTTACTAAAAATGAATAATAATGAAATCAGGTTCAAGATGATATAATAAGATCAAGTACATATTTTTAGAAAATAATAAATAATCTAAAATAAAGGTATAAAAGTATAAGAGACAACATAAAAGTCCACCTAGCAAGTCTTAAGTATCACTAATTGGGCTTCGTATGCCATAACACAAACTCACATAGTGTAAAAAAACAGATATCTGTGACGTCATACTTTGACATTTCATACCGACAGCCTTGGATGAAGTCAGTTACCCCGTCGACATGTCAGCATCCCAAACAGAGATCTAAAAGTCTTCACCCTGGTAGGACTTTTCAAAGTATCCGCTTATGGATTATAGGGTTTGCATGTCGACAAAAGGGCCAGACGCAGAGAAAAAGACATGTTTTTAAAAGTACCCTCGAACAAGTGGACAAGGCCTCAGTCTATTTTTTTCTCCTCAGAGTTGGCAGCTCCTCGTTGTCGACGTCAATGTTCATATCAAACGTTGGAGCGCTGTTCCTCTTGTGGATTTTTGCCTCTGAGGTTTTGAGGATTTGTGGATTTAGATTTTGTTTGGATCACATGTACTGACATTCGGAGCCTCCTCTGCGGGCTCAGCTATTCATCTGTCGGCCACTCTTTTGGCCTGATCTATGGTTCCCATTTCTGCTTGTTAATTCTTGATTACTGTTCATTGATCCACTGGATTCCAGCCTCTCTGCTTTGGACTCAGCTCTGCACTTGGGTTCTCACTTGATTCCCCCCTTAAATGTCGCAGATGCAGAATCCAGCTCACATTCTCGCTGCTGAGTTGGAGTTGGAGGCTGAGCCCACAGTGTTAATAATTCCACCCATCCATCCATCTCTAATTGACGAGCAACTTTAAAAAAAAAAAGTAGAACTCTGCTAATTGTACACATCGTGAATCATTTACAGGAGCCCAGAAGCACTAATGGATTTTGTGGCTCCTGAGGGCTATTGTGTGAAATCTGATTAACTGCCTCAAATTATGATTACGGAAATCTTAAGGTGTGAGGATGGACCAAAAGTGAAGTGAGCTGAAAGCTCCTCATTTCTGCTTTTACCTAGCAGCGCAAATGTTGTTTTAGCTATAATGAGAACGACACACGAATATCTCAAGCCCTTTTCTACACAAATCAGACAACAGCACCACAATGATACCCCAATGATACTGCTGGTAATATATCCCTCTCTGATGAGAAACATCATTGGCATAGTGAGGGTAATGAAATTAAATTTTGTTAATTTAAGATTATTAGTGCAATTTTTAATTGACCATTTAGGTAAATACACGTATATTATTTTAAAAATACGTCTTCATATGCATCAAAACAAGCTAAAAGTTATATTTGGCTTGTGAAATTAGGCAAACGCATAATACTGCAAATAAACTAATCAAAATGTGAAGTTATGCCCGAAAAAAACATCTTTTTTAGTTGAGGGAAAACTAAATATGAGCTATTAGAAGTAGAATATGACATATATACAAGATAGATCTCCCTAAGACGAGTCATATGAACCAAATTTGGACTAAGCCCGACCAACGTTTAGGAAGTAATCTCCGAAAAAACGTGTTTTGCATTAAAAAAAAATCCCCCTAGTGAGTGAAATATTAGTATACTATACTGCTGGAGTAAAATATATGTTATCTACATCGATAGACCAAAACTTGATTTACATGCGTCAAGTTTGGACTGGTAGGGACCAAATGGTTAAATTATGGCCAAAGAACTTGCCCTTAGTTTTGGAAATGTAAACCAACCTTTCCTAAAATCAGCCCAGTTCTTCCTCGCACCAAGGTCCATGTGGGTATAAAATCTGAAAATGATCCATTAAGGAGTTTTTGAGCTATCGTATTAACAAGAAGGGTCTGCGGACTCGCTGGTGGCGAAGACGATTCCATAATATCCCCAACTTTTAGAAGATATGATTAATTCAGGGGGGACTTTGCTTGAACTACTGACGTATCTGCTTTTCTGCATTTTCATATTACATATTACTCTGATCCACGACTGACTGACACCAGAACCGCCCCTTGCATTAGAGTCAGCATGAAACCCAGGTTCCTACTTATCCTGCATCTTTGATTTGCCCATCAGCTGCGGTTCTGATGGAATGTGACCACCTATGCTGCGGCGCTGGAATTCCGTAACCACACAAATAGGATTTTGTCAGTTGTTTCAGCTCCCTTTGTTATTTTCCGCAGCAAAAGAAAACATTCTTTTCACCGATAGCTGCTACTGCGATAATACCCGCTGCGTGTTGCACGGCCATCTGTGAATGAGGCGACCATGGGAAAGCAGCCAGCCATTGTCACAGTTCATTAATAAAGGTGGCGGGACATGGAGAGCTTCAGGACCCATTTGTTTCACCACAGGAGAGTTTGGAGAGTTTAGAAAGGCACACATGCTGCAATGAGACAGTATTTGATTCAGAGAGCAGAAATCAATGCTATATTTGTTCTTCAGTAAACTGTGAAGAAGGAAGTAAAGTGGGCTTTCACCGACATCCATCATGCCTTTTTTTCCTAATGCGTTCTGGTAACATCGCAGATACAGCCATAACACATTACCTTTTTTTCCGTTTGCTAATATGTACTGGTTAAAATTGATGTCACACTGTCAGAAGTCTTCACACAGTCAGCCTTACAGAAGTCTATGGATTTAGATTTATTTTCCCATTCTCATACATACATGTATGTTAACATATGTAGAACATACAAAGTTCATATATAAATTTATACACAAATAAAAATCCAACCATACCCGTTTTTTTACTTTTAACAAAAGGTTGTAGGCTGAAGCTACAGCTTATTATGCCCACCCTTTTTATCACATGAGAATCTGTTTTAATTGTTCTCCTAAACCATCAAAAACAAAATCGACCAAAATTGGTGAAAATAAAACAAAAACTGAAAGAAATGTAATTTTTCACTGCTTTCGCCCAAAATCCATTCCGTGACCACATTTTCCTAAATTCATGAACCCTTTATCACACATATACTCCACCACCTGCAGAAACACTAATAATATTATAACAATAAAAAATCCTTTATCAAATGACATTTGCAGCACATTTGTAAAGTGGAAACATACTGTCTACAAAACTGATAATAACTCATTCAAAACTGAACAAAGCCTCGCTGTAGTCCCCAACAGCAAGGTTGTATCCCTGGGGATTAGCAACAAAGTTATCCTCAGTGTTTTACAAAAAACACTGGGGATCACTTTGTTGGTGTAAAATATGAACTGTTAGAGTAAAATACGACACAAGGCAGAACTCCTGGAGTTGATCCAAATACAACAGTGTTAGACTAAATTGGACCAACGGTTAGGAAATATGTCCATGGGGAGACTTATTTTCATAAAAAAGTGAGGATTACAGTTAATCTGACAATTTATAATAATAATACTAATAATAATACATTTTAGTTTCATAAATGTATTATATATTATTATTTATGAGAGCCTTTCAGGAAAAATCAAAGTCACCTAACGGGTACAACAGTAAAAAAAATTATATCAGGACAGGAGTAAAAAGATATGCAATTAGATGCTACAAATAATTAAAAGATCAAACCTGATATCACGAAGAAAAGGCGAGTCTGAAAAAATAGGTTTTCAGGTGGGATCTGAAGGTGTGGAGAGCGAAACAGGATTTAATTTTCAGGAGACAACCGGAGAGGGAAAAAGGGGGAAGGGTTGAGTTTGGTTTGGAAGAGAGACAGAGTTGGTTGTCATCCGCGTAGCTGCGAACGTCAATAAGGAATTTCCTTTTTTTCTGATTGGCTTTTTTTTATTATTATTATTATTGCAGCCCTTGAATGTCAGACATTTGGATAATTTTGAAAAAGATGTTATTCTATAATGAAAGAAATCTATTTGAAAATCATCATCAAATCAATCATCATCCACTTGGAAGATAAAAGTTCATAATTTACTTACTGCTGTGAAGCGTTTTGGTAGATTGAATGAGTTTTGAAGGTGCGATCAACCGTTTTGGCCAACATGCTTTTTGGTGATGCAGAATGTATGAAAAGTTGTGTTAGCAACTGATAAAAAAAAAATCTGTGGGCGTCAGAAAACAACAGCACAAACAGAGGATTTTAATCCCACTCTTTCTTCCTGCAGCCTTGATTTAGCGAATAATAAGATGTTAACAGCAGAATTCACAACAAAAATAGCAAAAATAACAACAAAGTGTCCTTCAGCAAGACAGAAGAATGACCGAGAATGAAACTGAAGCCTGTTCCTCAGATGAAACGAGCTGCAAGACAAATTCCTATGAAGGATAATTGCGCCCCCCTAAATTGCAGTTAAATTAAACATTTCTGCTAACTGTGGAGATTATCAAACTGTTTGGATACCGATTCAGCAGGGAGTAGGCCGCTGAGGAGATACAACGTGCCTTTTGAAGCTCCGCTACCATCATCACTCACTCATGTATTAAAATGAAACTGTAAGACCTCATGGATCATAAATATTAGTACAGTCACTCGATAAAAAGTTGAAATGAAACAGCAAAATGCCAACAAACAGACACTGAACCGAAAAACACAAGGGTGACTCAGATTTTATGGAGAGAACAAACAGGAATCCTGTGGGCAATGCAGTAGGTGGGCAGTTATTAACACTGAAGCTGAGTATGCCACACACACACAGAGTTTTCACAGACTTGTGAAAACGGAACGCACATGCGGCTATTCAGAGTTGAGTTACTTCTTCAGTGGATGTATGTAGACGTTGGAAATGAAACCCGTATGGTCACTAGATACGTGCAGCTGCATCACTGAATTCACTATTTTAGAGGACTCCATTATTTTTTGGGTCGATCGTATCCAGCAGTGCAAAAAGGACGACACATGAAGTTAAATACTCCACTCCTGAGTGCGGTGACATTGAGCATACATTTCACACTGCAGGGAAAATGAGGCTCATGGCAGGGTGAACAGAACAGACCACATATATCCCATATCTGGTCCTAAATAAGACGCAGGTCAGAGTTTTTGCGATGTGATCTCAGTCTGAATCATCGGATTGGGATTCATGCAACTTTGACGTCACCTTCTGTCGACATCCGTCACAAAGCTGCGCCGGCGGGGGTCGCTTTTCACTCAAATACAAAAAAAACACGTCTTTGTTATTGCTCTTTTGCGCATATGTGTCAATTTAGCTCCGTGAACTGTTCATACTGGAGTCCGATATTGAACACATTTTAGGACTAATAAGAAAAGTTCAACGAAAATAATCAGATTTAAGAAAAAATAATCAGATTGGAGCAGTAAGAAGGCGGCCTGAGTGATCCCCGGTCATCCTGCTGGGCCACATGAAAAAGTGGATTATCCTTTTCAATCATTGGTTCTGAGAGCCACCACCTTCACGAAGAGGCTAATACTCACATCTGCAGATGTTTGCATTACAAAGTTTTAAAAAAAAGGTAGTAAATTTAGTGTCAATCTATTAAAACCTAAAAGTTAAGAGATAGATAAAACTAGACACAGATTCTTCGGCTACTGGAGGAGCTCCATTCAAAAACTCAAACACGAAAAGTCGGGATTCAGGATCTGATGAAGACAAAATCATGTCTTCTGATCATTTAAGGAGAAGGAATTCACCTGAGGGGTCTCATGGGTCTTACTTGGATACTGTATATGGGTTTATTACAGACAGATCTGTTATAACAGAGAAGATCCCGGATCGCTCAGGTGCGAGTCTCCTCCCGGGAATTCTGCCATTCATATCCAGCAGGATGATCATATGATCACAATGTCGGAGACAATCTAGCAGGTCAGGTCATCTTGTGCCCTTCAGATGGAACTGTGTAATTTTTTAATTTTATAACCATACAGACCTAAGATTGATGAAGAACTGGATTCATTTGGGTAAAGGTCAGTTGCATATTTCCACAACCAAGAGGAGCTTCATCCCCAAAGGCTTCTGGGCCTTCATTTCTCAAGCTGTTGGGGATCAACCCCGAAAACATTTGTCACAACGAACATAATCACACATTTCACGTGTAATCACCTAGGTGACTAGGAAATTCCTCTAGGTCCTAGAGGAACACGGCAAGGTAAGAAGATCGCGTTAGCAGAGCGGCTAAGCTAGCCGGAGCTCAGAGCCAACTAAAAACCATTAAATCTCTGAACGAAGCCAACATATAACATATAATGGAATGAACGACGCTTACAAAGTTCTACTTTCACTTTGAAATGTCATTCAATTTGTTTAAGAAACGCACAGAGGGTTTATTAAATTCAACAGGACAGAATAAATACACAATCCGCACCAGCCATACTTCAATTGTAATCCTTCAAAATAAGAGCACTTACAAGTACAGAACTCATGATTTCAAACTTTAAATAAAAACTTTTTGATCAGCCAAGAAAATTGCAATCGTTGCACCTCTAATGTGAACACTTAACCCTGGTTCTGTGTCGACCAACTGATCCATGCATTGCAGACCGTATCCGATTACAACAGTACAGTTTCTGGTACCCGGTATCGTCACAGCAGGCAGCTGCAACCTCTGAGGGCGTATCATGTAGCATGAGGAGAAACACATTCCAGAGAGTGATGGTTTATTCTGGCAATGACTCTGTACTGGATGAAGAGGTGTCATACCTCCCCCACCTTCACTCCTCCATAATTCATCTGTCATCACTGAGTTGTATGTCATAGCCACCCCGAGGCAGCTGGGTAATGGGAACACCCTCTTCCCGACGACTCAGTTCAAGGCACTTTGTGAAGGAGGAAAGTTCTCCAAAAGTTCTGAAAGCGTCTGAGATTATTCCCTCTATCTTCTGGGTAGGATGAAGAGTCATCCAGCGGGAGGATCCGTGACAGGCTACAGGGTGAACAACCCCAGAAGCAGAGGCGAAGAGGCTGGAAGGAAACATGCAGCGGAGATGTTTTCTGACGGATCCCTCGCATTCTGACAACACGTGTGAAACTCTTTGTCTATAACTAAAGAAAATTGTCACGAATGTTGTCACCGGGTGAGCCGCACAAAAACATTTTGTGTTGCTCTCGTGTAAACAAAGAACTAAACGTGACACACAAGCGTGAACCAATAGTGTCTCTTCCAGCTGCTGGATGCAGCAGAGGGAGAACAGCAAATCCCAAAACAGACAGATTATCAGCTTTGTGCCCTAAAACCCTTACGGCCATCATAACGCCACTCCAGCGACCAGCTGCTCCAGACAGAGGTGTGTGTGTGTATGTGTGTGTGTGTGTCAAATATCATGTGTAGAGAATGACATGAGGTGCATGTATTCGCTCATAACACGGTCACACAGCTGGTGATAAGGATTAACAGACACACAGATACACACACATGCGGACACACCCACCAGTGGGTCTTGTTCTGATCTGCACAGAAACAATAGGGAAAAGGTGATGATGGGTTCAAACAACCCCACCCCACTACTGTCTACCATAGGGGCTCCATTCGTATCCAGGAAGTAACTGCACTTTGAAACCGAGGAGGGGGGAGGGAAAATGAGGGGTAAACTTCAAAGAAATGGAAACATCAATCCATTTTCTGTAACCACTCATCCTTTCAGGGTCACAGCGGGGCTGGCGCGGATCCCAGCTGACATCGAGCGAGACAACCATAACAGTCATATTCAATTAAGAAACCATTTATGTCAATGGACGCCTCCCACACACTCGCCACACACTTATAGCCGGCCGCTCATTAGTCCATTAGGAGCAAATAATTGCTCCAGTTATCAGCCGTCATGCATCACTGCCTCGTACTCATGCAGTCAGCAGAGGAAAAAGACACTTAAACTCGTACTTTGCACGAATGTTCATTTGTCTTCATAGATGTGCGAGGTCTGGATAGGCATAAGTCTAACTGATCATGACCCATCTTTCCTCTTTCTCAGCCGAGCACCACTTTCCCCATTCACCCAATACAATCTGCCGTCTCAGGACCGATCAGTTTGATTTTCATTGCTGTTGTTATTGTTATTTGATCCGTTTATGTTTTGATATTCAATTTTGATTATGACTTGTTTTTTTTAATGTACCTGTAAAGCAACTGAATATTTGTGTCTGTTGTTCTTCCTGCAGTATAATAAAACTGCACTGATCTACTTTTCCTTGATGTCCGTTTTTGTTCCTGGAGTTTGAACACTTTTGTCACATTAATACCTTATTTATCTCTTTTTAATGTATGTCTATGATGTTTGTTTACAAGTGCAGAGATTTATATGTTGTTGTTTTTTTTAATTGTCACTTTACAACGTTGGAGCTGCTGTCACGACCAAATTTCCTAGTGGGAACTAATAAAGTTTTTTCTATTCAATTCATGAAAAGCGCTCTTATAAATATAACGTGTTATTATAAAATGCATTAACCCTCTATAGCTACTCTGTAAGCTAACGCTACACTAGCAGCAGGGAACACACAATAAGGAGGAGAGGGCCTGCGAGGCCATGGGCTACTGACCGGAGAGCCACGGTTGGCATGGTAACATGCTAACAATGAGGATGCTAATTTGTGTGAGGTTGGGTACAGCGGAGGCAGATGTGAACGGCTCTTAGCGATTCATCTCGGACAGGATATTGGATGATCAGTCAAAGGGAGGCCTCAGCACAAAACAGTTATCCAAATAAACAAACAACTGGGAATCATTGTGGACCAATGGGCCGATTAAGAGCCGGATATTTCCCCACCGGTAGCGACCAAAACCTGACCTTATCGGTAATACACTGTAAAAAAAAAAAGAAAGAAAAAAAAAGAAAAAACTTCACTAGTAACACTCAATTAAATTTTGTATTTTTGAGTTTAAAAGTTGAAGTTGAAAGTACTTCATTTAATTAAGTTGTTTTTTTCACACCAACAATATATTTCTTGAAACACTGCAGAATGCAAAAAATGTCCGATTCGATTCGACCAATAATAAACACATTTTTATTTACCGTTATATATTTTATTAAAGCGTGAAAAAAAGGATCTTTGAAACACATTTGAACAATTTCCATAGCTGGAAATTCCCTTTTTATGCTTTGGGGGTCTAATCATCCACTGTGAATAGAAAATAGTTGATAAATTTAAAGATTTTATTTCAACAAGTAACCAAAATCATAACTTTCTGCTGCTGCCTGACCTGTTCACAAGACAGCGACATTTACGATGGTTGAAAACTTTTGAAAACAGGTTTCCTGAGTGTAATCATTTGAATAAACCATCATTATCTTCAACATGTAAATAGGTCAAATACAAATCTCTTCCAAACTGTGACACGAACAGTCCGCTTCACACATGGCTATTACTTACGTACAAGAACCGTCATGTAAACATGTCCTTAAGTTATTTTTCTCTTCCATCTTTCCTTTCTCTCCTCCCCCTGCCCGGAGACACCAACTCCCTCCCACCTCCACCCCCTTCATTCCTCCCTGTCTGTCGTCGCCACTGCCCTTCACTCTTCGTCTCCACCCCTCCCCTCACATACCGCTTCAACTCAATGTTACAACCACAGCCCACCAGCAAATTCCTAGCACCTGTAAATTACCTCCCATCCCTTCCGAGGAAGCCGTGATTGTCGGGTGGGACATGTCGGGACAGGTGAGAAAAGCCAGACAAACATCTCGACTCCAGATAACCTCTGACTCTGGCTGGACATACTGCTTATCTGGGTCTGTCTTTTGTGTGATCCGTTGCTATCAGACTTAAACCAGCACCTAAATGCAGTTTTGTCGGCTTCGTGTAATCGATACCTGCCCAAACAAACTGTTGAAACTGCTTTTCAAATCAAAACCAATTTGCATGCGATGTGAAATACACATCAAACCATCAAAACGTACGTCCTCTGCGAACAGAATGACCCATTTCCTGCTCAAGCGCCATTAAAGTTTCATCAAACAACCTGAACCTAAATCAGCAGTTGGCCAGTTGCGCTTTATTTCAAGTCAGAGAAATTTGACTTTATTATTCAAATATTCTTTCTCAACTAAGTCTCGCTGTGAATCCAGAGTGGCCAAGACCTCCAAGTGGAATCATCTCGCCAGCCGACCCAACCACCCAGTTGGATTTTCTGCAGCAAACACGCCTTATGAAATAACTATCAGCTGTGAAAACTTTAAGGAGGCACTCCTCCTGTAAGAATGCAAGGCCTGAAGTTTCCCCACAAAAAAAAATAACTCGCATATGGACCCACAGATGGAAAGACATATGTACGCGCCAGCAACACACACACACACACACACACACACACACACACACATACATACACTTCCAACACGCTCGCACACAGGCAGGCAACATTCCCAAGAGGTGCAAGTGGGTTCTCTCGCCAAAAATGAAAGGTCAAGAGGTCCGAGTGTGAAACGTTGAGTACCTGCTGGAGTCTAGTCTTAAATTAAACATGAAATGAAACCAACGTGGTCACCAGCGCCGCATATGCCACACATCCCTCTGCTGGTTTTTACACGTGATGTGGATCTACTCGCCAGTTGAGATGTTATGAACGTTTGGGAACCGTTGAAAGAGGGAGGTATAAAATTTCCACAATTCACCTGAGAAGTAGATTTAAGGCACGTTCAGCAAACTCCATAATCTAAAACCACCAAATGACCCAGTCCTTACCCAAAGTCCTTATAGAGTGGGCAACACTTCTCAGTAATATTTCTACCTCTTGTTTTTGACTTTAATTATGTGCCCCTATTCAATTATTTGTGTCAATACGTTGACAGAAAGAACACTGTTTAATCACGTTTTGGACATAAATTAATAATATGGATAAGAGTTAATACAAGAGGAAGAGTCAGGTTATGAAGTAAATAGAGAATTTTTGTCTGGTTCCAAATGTTTGTGTGCTAAAATTTGACAATTAATTCTAACAGGACTGCAGACCTGAGGCTGATGGATAAACCATTAGTTCAATAGGTAATCAGTCTGAACAAAACAATTAAAAATAAGTTTATTAACCCGACAACATTCATGATGTCAACATTCATGATTTCACTTCCTCCTCTAGGAACCTCAATTGACAGTTTCAGCTGTTGAGATGTCTAACCAGAAATGGAGAAGAGAAAGTCTGAATATCATTGTTAGAGTTCATCATGATGAAACCATGAATACATGAAAAAATAAACTCAAACTAGGCCTACGTATCCAAGAAAAGGCCCCAATCCCCTGTGTTGTACAAGCAATCCCCCTGACTGGACTCCACAAATTCAATGTAGGTAAAACAGTGATTTTGTGGAGTCCAGTCAGTGATTTTCGTAAGAAATAGCTCCCCCTAATGAGTAAAATATGAACTATTAGAGTAAAATACCAAACAAGACAAAACTCCTCGAGTCGATTCAAACGGACCAAGTTTGGAACCAGATTGGACCAAGTTATAGTTAGTCATGTTAGAAAAACAGTATATTTCTAAATAAAAAGGCTCCCCGTAGTGGTTAGAATATGAAAAATAAGAGTGCAATATGATACATACCAGATAAGTATCCCAAAGTTGATTCATATGTACACATTTTTTGACTAAATTGGGACAAACGGTTAGGAACTTATTGCCAAAAAAGAATATTTTTTGTAAAAAAACAAAAACAAACTCCCCTTAGTGAGCAAAACATGAACATCAGAGTAAAAAATATGATAAATACAAAACAGATCTCCCCGTTACAATCGCAACTTTTTGAAGATATAATCAATATCTTCAATTTATCAATCTCTATTAATAAAAGTGAAAATCAATTTATCACTCAGTAAATGAAATCTCTGGCCTGCCGCTGCCGAAAAAGTAAAAGTTTGAGAGTCACTAAAATCAGAACGAATCAGTCGAACCTCTGGTTTTTAATGCTTTATTAGTATCCCGCTGAGCTTCTGGTTTAATGACAGGTTAGTCTTCATGGGGGTCCATGCAACAACAACAATACAACCAAACTCCACAGGAAGCGTCCCCGTGATTTTTAACGTATTTCAGACTGGACAAAAGGACAGGACTGGCTAATAAACCTTAAAATCCCTGCTGTTAGAAAGGCCATAAAGTTCATGAGACTATGAAGCTGAAATGTCAGTTAGTTTAGACAAATCAAACCAATATCTCAAGAAACAAGTCAGGAGGAGATATCAAACCTAGAAAATGGACAAATCCTGATAAGACGAGCTTTTAGATGCCATCTATGCTGATAACTAAGCAAACACGGAAAAGAAAAATGCAATGGGATATCCAATCATTTGTTTTGACCATTTTTCATGTAGACATGCCTGAGCTTCCTCTGTGTCATCGAATTTGTCTTTGCCTCATTATTTGCTGTAGGTGAGATTTCCCCTTGGGAAACTGTGACAAGCTTGTTTTTCATTATTCCCTGACACTCCGTGCGCTATTAACTTAATTTGTTGCTGAAAATACTCTTTCCTTGTTCAGGTGGAACTAACAGACCTGAAAATCCATTTCAGTTCACTTTAACATTGGAATACTGTTTTTTAGTAGTGTTGGGGGGAAACCCCGACAAAATAAGAGCATCTGATTTTCCTCCAAACCACACACTCATAATTTTTTTAATGAGGTTTCAGAGAGAAAGAGAGGGGGGGGAATGAGTGCATGTATGTGTGTTGGTCGCCGAGAAAGTCAATAACAGAGGAGAGCATGCTGGGAAGAAGGGACCAGATGCAGGGAATATAAAGCTGGCTGAGGTAAAGCGCAGAGATGGCGAGGGACAGTCTGGGCGCAGATGCTAAGCTTGCATCCCTTCAGCCTCGGCCTGGCAGAAACATGCTCCCCCTCGACTCCAGCGCCTTTCAAGCAGCTTAGCTGAGGTCCAAACAGGCTGGCAGAGAAGCAAAGCACTTCCACTTAACCATATCAAAGTCGGCCTGGCACTGCACTGAAAGAACATTTAGCCTTAAAAAGTCTTCTTTTTTTTTTCTTCTTCCCAGAAGAAACAGAAGGAGCAGCCAAACAGAAAAACATTGCAACAAACTGCAGGATTATTTTGGCAAAGGAGCTTCCTGTTGTTTTGTTTTTATTTCCAAAAGCTGACTGAAGTATTAAGATCAACTGAGATTTAAAAAAAAAACATCAAGACATTTCTCTAGTTGGACATGTCTAATGCCCGATAAAGCATAAAAAAGTGACCAGACCATCTGGCATGTAGAAAAATTGAGTTTTCTCCTGATGGAAGAGTCAAAGCTGCTCACTCGTCAGCTTTTCTGACATTTTTATCCATTCTGGTTCAGCCAGAAGCCCCACTGTGGGTGGTATCAGTGTGAAACAGATGACCCCAGACTGATGCCCTTTGACCTCTACAAACCTGGAGGGGTATTTTTAAAACCTGATTGTCTCACATTTTGCATGTCTTTTTGCAGGATTGGGTCTTTTTGCAAAGTGACAGAAGATTTAAATCTAACCCTGAGGGCGACAAAGTAAATAGTATTCATGTATTGTCTCTGAGAAAACCCAATGCAACAGAAAATCCTCCATTCATCAGAGGGGCTGACTGACAAATAGTCCACAATTTTGTTCTATGGAAGTTCAATTTCTTCATTTACACAACAAAGAGCGATTATTTATACTAATTATTTCACATGTGTTATCAGAAAAAAAACTCTAGTGATTGTCTAGAAAGTAGTTTTACAAGTATCCTGTGTGATTAGTGGGATAAAAACTTGAGTTGAAACCGAAAAGGTCGCTGGTTTATGTTAATTCATCCAACAATGACTTTCATCCTCGCTGCGATGACGCATCTGCCTGATCCACTAACCTACTGCCCCGGAGAGAACCGCAGAATTTTCTGAATGAACGCGACTCACGCCCCCGTGGAATAGATCCGAGTTGAACGTCGGAGAAGTTCGAGTGATTTTTTAACTCACCTCTGCCAAAACAAAAAAAGGGAAAAAAAGAAACTTGACCAGAGTAGCTCCTGACTGCCGTCTCCACCTGCGCGTCTCAATCCATGCGTAAAAACCAGAGAAGGTGCCTAAGCTTTCAACATAAATGTCCGCAGATAGACGCCGGTTGGGGAAAATGAAATAAATAAATGAACTCAATCCACGTTCTGTGATGAAGCAGCCGCCCGGATGAGCGCAGGGTCCTCGGTGTCTGTAGCCGCGGGAGGTTCGATGCAGCGGCCGTCCAGAGCAAACACTGAGCCCCTCGCACACATTCCAGTGTTTGTGGCGCTCCTACTGAACAACCGGCAGCCAATCAGAGGCGGAGGATGTCACGGGGAGGCGGGGTCACTCCGGTCCGTGCCCGCACGCTCCCTTGTCTGAGTGTGCGTGCACGCGCGTGTATGCTGGGGTCTCATTAATCAAGCGTGTCCTCTCTCCGCTCGTCTCCTCACAACGAGCTTTAGACTAATCGTACAGACGAAATACTGATGAAGCTAAATGACGTAATAAAGATGTAGTTTTTTTTAAAGTTTTTTTTAAGTAAATTAAAAGTTCAAATGAAATTCGAAAAAATAAAAATAAAAAAAGGTCTGAGGTTTTTACAGTACTGTAACAAGTAAGACAATGAATTAAAGAAAACATTACAATCTTAACATAAAACTATTTGTTCCCATATATCCAGTGATTAAAATGTAACAGAGTCATATTTCCAGTCCTATTTTATATTTTCAGGTTCCCCCGTTTGACTAGGAACTCTGAAGTGGTGAACAAGAACTTCCTTTTTTTACTGGGATGTAATTATGAGGTGACACGGGCCTGATTCTCTTTGGCTTTCATCTCAACGGAGAACTCTGCAAAGATGATAAAAAGTTGTTGAGCTGCACAAATCTGGTAATAGTTAAAAATAAATGTCTGTGCCAACAATTAGATCAATAGTTACGAAGTTTAAAGAGACTGGAGATGCTAAATATAAGTCTGGAAGAGGATTTGTCTACAAACTGACCCCAAACACCGCGAGGACGATGGTTCGACTGGAAAAAAAACTCTTCACGGATTACAGCTAGAGAGGTCAGAGGTCAGTTGAATCTTGGAGCCAGAAAGTCTCCCTAACCAACATCAGATGGCGCCTTCACCAACACAAGCTGTTTGGGAGGGTAGCAAGAAAAAAGCCTCTACTGTCTGTAGTAAGTAAAGCTCCCATGTTTTGACAAAAACCACAGGTACTGTCAGTGGATCAAGGTCAGAGGTCAGTTGAGATCAAAATAGAGTGAAAAGACAATTCATATCTCCCGAATTTGGACTAAATCGGACCAATAATTGAGTAATTCTGTCCCAAAAACTATGATTTTGGAGATAAAACTTCCCTTACTGGCGGAAATATGCAACTGACCTTTCCCAAAATGAATCCTGTTCTTCCTCACATTAAGGTTTATGGGGGTATAAAATTTGAAAACGATCCGTAAATATAGTTTTTGAGTTATCGCGTTAACATGAAGGATCTGCAGCGGACCCGATGATGACTATTCCACAACATCCTCCTTTCTCTTTTGAACCAAACACACGTCGAGGATGATGCATGTGTTTTCCATAGACCCGTGTAGGAACATTATAGTCCGTGTAATGTTGCTGAAGACATTATCTTACGAACCCTCTTTAACATTTCTCTTTACCCTTGTCTACTTGACAGCAGCGAGGCCATTTTTAGGATAGTGACCTGAAACCTTTTCGGCCACGCGGGTGTAAATTTAGACCTTTAATGGCCACTTGGCTGCTAAAGTCATCATTTGCAGAGGTGCAGTGCAGCCTGTTTGGTTTTCTGTCTCTGTAAACATATTGGCAAGATTTGAAAAAGAAAAAAAGGCCTTACTGTATGTGATTACGCCTGTTTTTTTAATTTTCAATATTTCCCCTCCAATCGATTCACTGTTTTGACGTGATTGCTTTCTCCCACGGAGCACGCAACCAGCAAACCGGATTACACGGGAGGAAAGCGCCGGAAAGACAAACACATTCATCTTTAAGAGCTGAACAGGAGCGCTGTGATTCGGAGAGATGAGGGGAAAATGTCTTTCTAAGGCACGGTTTGGTATTATGGAGTGACTGGTCTTGAAGTGCTCCTACTAGCGCAGAGTAAATACCCTTCATAAGTGGATGTGCTGTTCCGCTGAGTCCATACAAATCCAATTCAGCACGCCCTTCCAAGGAGCAGAGGGGGAGCGGAAAATGGCTTGTCCTTTTTAATTCATCAGTTTGGTATTACAGGAGGAAGGGATTTCATAACTGTGTGTTGATGAGGCTCATCTTGAAAGAGATTTAAGAGAGGACTTTTTATTTTTGCCTCTTTGAATACAGAATTTTAAGAAAAGATTATGATTCTGAGAAAAACCTGGATAAGAAAATTAAAGATAAATCAATTGTTAGCAGAGGGAGATGTTCTGTAAGAGATTAAATATCTCTCTCTCTCCAGCAACTTCTGGTCTAGAAGTATAAGCAGTGATTTCTTTCTGTCATGTTATTATTATTATTTATTTATTTATTTTTTATTGATGCTTTTATCTGCTTTTGCCTTGTAGCACTTTGAGATTTGATCCAAATGTAAAGTGCATTATAAATTAAATGTATTATTATTATTATTATTATTATGTATCGTACTGATTATTTATTTATTTTTTAAGCTGTCGGCATGAGTAGTTATGGTTTATGCTAAAACTGGTAAAAACCATTCTTAAGGAGAAAAAAAAATCTTGCAGCATATGTGTTATTTGATTTAATTCAATTTTTGACATATGACACGATTCTCTTTGCGACAGGTTACTATTGTATTTTTGCTTTAAGAATAAAAAATAAAAGCTGTTGGACCAAATGCATGGCAAAAGGTGGTCCAGAAGAAAACCTAGTGAGAAGAAGAGGTTTACTGAATAGTCATCAGGGTGCTGAGTGATAGGCACACAGAATAAACATTTCTATTGTCCACATTCTTGATGGTCTTACCAAAGATACCCCTGCTCCCTGTTTTAAGCAAAGGATTGAATAATGTCCTGATGTGGCGACTTCCCCAAATCCGTCAAAGGAAAGAAGCCACATCGATTAATAATAACCCAAACTGTCAAAATAGACTAAATGCAACGTCGGAGTAGTTTGCCAGAGTTGGTATTTTCCTTCACAATCATCCTTTAAGTAAGAGGGATTAGAAACAGCAGCTCAACATTCATCTGCTGATTGTTATCTTTTCTACCTGAGGCCACCCAAACACTTCACACACCTTGAAACCCTCCAAACTGAGGGCTAAACCCCAAAATCCAATGAGTTAATTTAAAAAAAATGAAAAATGACGCACATCTCAGTTCTTGGTAATAAACATTGGAGGGCAGAGAAAGCACACAGCACACATGAGGTCCAACACAGGTTGGACCTCATCACACACGACCCCCATTACATACAACACAAAACACTATTCCTGGCCATCATTCATTATCAAACAGAGTCCCTAAATGAGAATCTCAATTCAAAAAGCCTTTTAAGCGGATATAATCATCATTAAGTCTGTTTGGTGCCATATTCTGTTGATTGTTCAAATCCAAAACATCTCCCTCTGGGCCCAATCTCTTCAGAACATCTCTTCTGGTAGGCGTCATTCCTTTTCCCCTCACAAAATCTTAGTGAAGAGGGTGAACCATGTTACCAGTACGGACTGCAGATTTCTCCTCAGATATTCATCTCATTTGAAATGTCCAACACCAAAAAATGTTGGGCGGAACACATTCAGGGAGGTCTGTAAGCCCCTCAGCTAGCACTAAGATACACACACACACACACACACACACACACACACACACACACACACACACACACACACACACACACACACACACACATAAACACACACACAAACATACAAACACGCACACACTCACGCAAACACAAACACACACACACATACAAACACACAAATACACACACACACAGACACAAAAACAAACACACACAAACACACGTACACACACATACAAATACAAACACACACACAAACATACAAACACGCACACACTCATGCAAACGCACACACATACACACACAAAGACACACACACATACAAACACACACACGCACACACACACATATACATATACAAACACACACATACACACACATACAAACACACAAATACACACACACACAAAAACAAAAACACACATGTACAAACACATACACATACAAACACACACACAAACATACAAACACGCACACACTCATGCAAACGTACACACACACACATACACACACACACACATACAAACACACACACGCACATATACAAACCAACACATACACACAGACACAAAAACAAACACACACATATACGAACACACATACACACACACACTTGTTTTACCTAAAAAACTTCAGATTTCATTTCCATTTTCCATAAAATAGACAATTTCATTATAAAATCTTTGTAAAAGTTTTTTTTTTTTTATTATTATTTAAAAAAAAAGCTGGGCCAAATGATTACAGTACATTTAGTGTGTGAAAGACATTAAATCATCAAGTGTGCCAAAGTAATAAAATATGCAAAGAAATAATTTTTCAATAATTATTAAAACATTTTTTGTGAGGACATAAAAGAGTTCAAAGTAAGCAAAGCTTCGATTCACCTCGCTGTAAAAAATATCCCAAAATTTCCACTCTGGATCCCTCTGACAACCAACGCATGCAAATGCGTGCATATAGATATACACACACCTCTCTTCCTCTTGGACTCCCAGCTTTCGAACAGCTCAGACTGTAATTATGGCTGTCATCAGCAGCCCCTGACGAACAGCTATATATACTAAAGACCCAGCACAGGGAGAAAAAAGAGAGAGAGAGAGAGAGAGAGAGAGAGAGAGAGAGAGAGAGAGAGAGAGAGAGAGAGAGACTGAAACCAGCAGCCACACACAAACACAACTGTCCACAGTTGTTGCCAATCAAAATCGTAGAAGGTTATTTAACGTTGGCCGAAAAACACAGTTTATAGGGTATAACTTCACATTTAATTTATGACTACAGCGTAAACCTAGTTATTAGTGGATTAATCATGTTGTATTAGTTATAGTAAGAAAAATCCTACAGTACTGGATACCACACGCAACTTCTAATCAAGATTTTGAACAATCCCCAGTCCCGTCATGTGAAAACCTGCAACTGAACTAACACTAACGGAAATTTGCGATGCTTCCATACTATCACGGTCACTCAAGAAATCTCACGTATTCTTTTCTCAGGAAAAAACAATAAAACATGTGACAACCTCAGCGAGGAAAACTGAACCAAAATAGAAAGCACTCAGAGAGCGCAAACCTCCAACAAGGCCCTATAATACTGAAGGTAAAAAAAAAACTATGGTAGTCCGAAAACTCTAAAAGTGTTCTATCTCGCCATGTTTAGGAACGTGCTTTCAGGATAGCACATCATGAGGTCATGAATTAACGTCACCAAGAGGTAATCATGTCAAGGATACGCCAAAACCTAACTCTGGGTAAGATTTCATGCACAGCCACGCATTCGTTTTTCCATAATCCTGCTAACAAAGAAACTGACGGACAAACCGACCAAGACAATCATTTTCCATCACTGCTTTCTTCTGCTGCGGTCCAGCCCGCTCGCTCAGAACTCGTCTGATTTACTCCCCTTCAAATGTACTTACAGGCGACACTTACTGAATTTGTTTGATTATTCAGGACCCTTGGTGAAACCCTCTCTCTTCATCCGCCTGTATTCAGTTCTAACTGTGGATCATGTAGTATAAAAGCCGGATAAGTGTGCGTCCATTCATGAGCCCATTCAAAATCAGACGGTACGGATGAAACCACCGACCTCCCAGTAGACCAGCTCCTTTCCTTCTTCACCAGCCGCAACTGCTGTTGGTCACAACCATCGATGTGCCGCTCCACAGCAAGTGTGGCATATGAACACCCTCAGTCCCTCCCTCAACGCCCAGTTGTGTTATAAAATCTTTATTCTACTCCCTAAACATTTTTTTCTTCGTCTCCGCTTGAGAGCGTCCGACCGCAGCACCGAGATGAGTCAGAGAGGCCATGTGACTTGGAGAGGTCAAGGCGAAAGGATGTACAGGCACAGCTGACAGTGTGTGTGTGTGTGTGTGTGTGTGTGTGTGTGTGTGTGTGTGTCTGTCAGAGTGAGAGTGTGCAGCACTAAAATATCAGGGGAAAATGCTGCCTCGTCTCTGGCGACCAGCCCCGTTCAGGCTGACTCATTGTTGGACGTCAGTAGCTGTAAATTAAATTTAATCCAAATAAAGCGCTGACATTGTCAACGGAGATTCAGAACCCTTTTTGAAGCAGTCACTCAAAGAAACACACAATTAACTACGTGAAGCATTTGTAAAGACACGTTTAGGTCAGTGCCGCCCTGCTTCCTTAATGATAAAGATTCTACGTGCATCCTGCTGTACTGAACCAATTACAGGCCGAGTTCTTCAGGGTTGATGACAGGTGGCTTGGTTCAGGTAGAGACTCTTGAAAGGGGTTTATAAAGAGACACCTCAAGGGCCTCCTTCCTGATGGTTTTTAAACGGCTCACTTTATTAGCTCGGGCAATAATGACCATTGAAAGCAGCAATAAATTGCTCATAGCAACAAATCCATAGAGGACTAGAGAAGGGGGCGTTCCCCAGAGGGACCGCATTCTTTTTGGGTTTACGTCAAACATGCTTCAGCGATGCTGACACGGCGCACGAGTCTAAAACCGGCAACTTTTTATGTTTAGCTCGCTTCGTAGATCATTTCTAAAAACAGAAACGCAGTGAAGGGATAACGTGAATACATTTGTCTCGTCTCTAAATCTCCACCAGGTTAGCCTGCTGTGAAGAGTCATAGGTGGTTCGCTGCACAGAAATAAGAGCACAGCACAGATTGTCATGGTAACCAACTGGGACTTGTAAAGGAAAGGTTAGCAGAGGAATAAACTACATGTATGCATCTGTGACCGTGGAGTTGGGTCCAGACTTACGTCTTCACAGCGAGACACATTTATTTTCTTGTGTCAACTAATTTTAAGTAAAAAAAAAATCTCCTGTCTTTCCTTCTGTTTCTCCCTTCTGTCGGATGGAACAGCAGAAAATAACAGTAGTTTGCATCTTTGACAAAAGTAGGTCAGTGGAGGCAACTGTCAGAAGCAGAAGATGTACAGCGATGATATTCCAGCTACTGTAGGTTCCCCCCAGGTCAGAGCCAATCCCAACAGAGCGGCCACTGATGCGCAAACTAAAGCACTGTCATGCTCACCAGTGTCGTATCCTCGTGGACAGAGATGACATCTGTGTCCAGACAGCAGAGGAGTGTGTGTGGGCGGACTGGCGGTGTGTGGATAATGCAGTATGTGTGGGCAGAAGGTTGCAGAGGAGGGGGTCAGTGCTTGTGCGCTTATAGAAAGACGAGTGTATCATGTTTAAGATCATTCTCCAAAGTCCAGCAGTGTCCTCTTTCGCTGCTGTGGAGAGGAGAGTCACTGCGTTTGTTTCACATAAGTTGAGCTCATGTTGACAGACAGCGGTTAAAATTGATTAAATTGTCCTGGTCACACTTCTACTGGAGTGCAAATAGGAAAAGATATCAGTTTCACGTTGTAAGGTGATAATTTGCATGTTTTAATGTGTTTACTTGATAATTTTAACGTCATAATAATACGTTTTTATGCGATATGTTTTTCATGATGATTTTCACATTATAAAGCTTAAATTTTTTTACCTGAAAATTAAAGCGTAAAGTTTTCACATGAAAATTTGAAGGTTTTTCTCCATAAGTTTTACATAATGATGATTCATGATGAATCTTTTTCAGGTTATCGCGTTATGACGTCAGCATTATCATCTCAAAATGTTATGTTATGTTTATTATTATAATTAAGTTATTATGTTAAAATTATGACGTTATGATGTGAAAGTTAGAATGTAAAGATGTGAAAATTATCACGGAGAAGAAAATGTAAATTATCACCTTATAACGGGATGTAAACCTGAAAAATTATTGTATTATAATGGAAAAATGATTACATCATTATATGAAAATTATGCATTACAATTTGATAATTATCATGTAAAAACGTGAAAATCATGACGTTATTACGTGAAAATTATGACGTTATATTGTGAAAACTAAGACGTTATAATGTGATAATGATCATTAAAAAATGTGAAAAATGATCACGTTTTAAAATCACGTTATAACATGAAAATTATGACGTTATTATGTTAAAATGATGACATTGTAATGTGAAAGTTAGAATGTAAATATCTGAAAAAAAAAAGAAAAGAAAGAAATCCATATCACGTTATATCCTGGTAATTATCACGTTATAACGGGATGTAAAAACGTGAAAATTACCACGTTATAACGTCATACAGATTTCTTTCAGAGGTAAAAAAAAATAAAAAATAAAAAAAAATATATATATATATATATATATATATAAAAAAAAAGAATGCACCTAACATGAGGATGTTTTTCTCAGCAGGTCGCTCTGCTGATCTAAAACACTTTTTACACAACCATTCCTAAATATCAGGAAATAGATCTCCTTTTATTTTCCCACCAACATTCTAGGTCCGGCATTTGTGGGTTTAAAATTTGACAAGCTCCGACAAGACAAGCCTAAGGGCAAAGGGAAACGACCCTCTGGATATTTTAAGATGCTAGGAAGCTCTGTTTCCACGAGGTAAAAACTGCTCAATCACATTTGAGTTTATTGATTCTCAATGATTGAATTATGTCAGCCAAATCGGTAGATCAAAGTCCTTTTCACAACAGACTGCCAGCTGGTGATTTGATAAAACAGGTTTACATTTAGCCCATAGTATAAAGATCAAAGTGAGATGGTTGCTCCACATCACCTCAAGCTCAAACATCTACCGGTCTGAGGTGGCCATGGACGTGTCTCACACGAGAGCAGTGAGAAATTCGGGTTTTATGGCTTTTTGGTTTGTCAAACAGCTATTCCAAGCGTTTATCGCTCTCTGTGCGAATACCAAGCTGTTAGATGCCGCGCATAAATCTCCTCCCCCACAGCTTTCCGCATTGAGAAGAAGGATTCCCAGCTGACTGGGATCTTAGAGCCGCGTCGGGCACCATGTTGGCTCAGAGGAAGGTACAGTTTTCCTGAGGTTTGCCACTCAGGGCGAGTCCAGACAAGAGGCTGGTGTAGAAATGGATTTGTGAAATAGGACCAGGTCTCTGGTATCCATGAGATCTATACTTTATGCAAATGCCTCTGAGGGAAAATGTGTCATGGGAGTTTGTGTTTGTGGCAGCAGGAGTGTAAACTCTGTTTCCTCCTCTGGATAAGAGCTGAAGATTCAACTGTAATCATTGGGTGGGTTTTTATCTCCGTGATAATATATTGACATCTTGGAGCATTTCATACTTACAGTTGTAATCAGAACTTTTGGCAGGAATGCGTAAAAAGAAATATGGATAAAATGAAGTGACTGTAATTTAAATATAAAAAAGAAAAAGACTTTAACACAAACCTAATTTAATCATATTTGTCTCGTGAGCATTTGATCATAGAATACACATATTAATTAAATTAGGCTAGATATTAATTAAGGCAAAATGTTCATCATCAGCCAGTGAGAGATTTAGTTCAGAATTTAAAAGTTAGCTTGCACCAGGACCCAATTTCACCATGTTTGGAATGTGACCAAACATGTTTTGGGTCGGTTTCTGACAGTATTGATGTCACTCGATACCAATTTCAAAATCTGTTTTTGCTCATTAGTCACTTACACACAAAACACAATTAAACAGGAATCAAGCGGAAAATTTCTGGTGAAATGTTAGCGCAAACCTCTGAGCTAACATTTATTTAAAATGTGAAGTTTCTTTATGTGCTGTAACGTGTTAGTTAAACCAAATTAGTCACTAAGCATTTAGCAAACAGTTGAATGAGCGCTTATATTGGTTTTATTTATATATTTATTCTATTTATTTGTTTAAAATCAGGTAAGTAGATTAGCTAATGCTAACGCTAACTAGCAAAGGTGGATAATACTGCATGGCTTAAACACTTTCTTTCTATTTAACTTCTGGATGTGTGACATCACTCAATGTTACTAAAATGAGATAAATTTGGCTAATGCTCCTTGGGAAAAAAAGACAGAAAAATAAACAAACAGATTAATTTAGTGTAAATAGAGACCTATTTCAGGATTCCGGAGTTTCAAAAATCTGTGTAAACAGTGATAAACGGTGTAACTGAAGGGGTCGCTAATGCTATTCCTCGGCTGGTTTAGTTTAACGTAGTTGTTACTTCTTATCTGTTTTTAGGCATATCTTTCTCTCATTAGCTGTTCCTTGTTCGCTTCCAATGTTCTCCACTCCTTAATCGCTTGTAACCTTGGTCTAGTGTGCACACTCGCACAGAAAAAGAGATGTATTCTCGAAGCACCTCATGGTTAAACAAACTCAAGAACTAAAAACAGACTGTCATACGCTAACAAAACTTTCCATATGTGGCTTGGTTTTAGCTTAGATAGACTTTCCCCATATTATTTTCTCTTTGTATTGACAAAAAGAAAAAACCCTGAACACAACAGTTACACAACTTATCAGTGAAATAATACCAGCCTCATATGTCATCAATCCTTATCGGACATGCCTCTTTAAGCTTTATCACAATGTCAACTAATGACAGGAAGAAAGGCTCCAGAATCAGATAAAGCTGTATCTGTATCCGAGCCATCAACAATATCATCCAGTGGTTGCTGAGCAGTGAGGAAAGAAGAGGCAGGCAGCAAGACAAAGAAACGATGTAGTAGTCATTAAAGAAGTACGATGACAGCTACTGTGGGTGGGTTTCATCTTTAGTCGGAATCCCTCATGGCCCTCTGCGAGGGTACAGAGTATTTGTTCGTATGATAAGTTAATACTCACAAAAAAAGCGAAAGGGATGATGAAGTGTGCAAAATTATCAGCGAATGAGCAGGAGCCCAGTTATCTAGTAGCTGAGATAACTAAGGCTACTCAGAAGGCCTCAGTTATCTCAGGTCAGGTTTCCCATTGATAGTAAATCACATTTTCCTCTCTCCCTCTCCGTAACCACACACAACACCACTGTCTGTGTGTGTGTGTGTGTGTGTGTGTGTGTGTGTGTGTGTGTGTGTGTGTGTGTGTGTATGTGTGTGTGTGTGTGTATGTGTGTGTTTGTGTGTGTGCATGCATGCGTTAGACATCAGACGGATCCAGATTGGACATTTTGAAATGTATAATTTACGAGACTTTTAACCCTTTTATGTTCTCCAAAAACGTTTTTTTTTTTCATATTTTATTTCTTTTGGGTATTTACTGTTTAATAACTTTTACACTGTAAGTGTCCTATTAACAACCATTTGTTTATGCCCAGAAAAAAAGTTGTTTTTCAAAACTATTCAAACTTCTACAAATGTTTCGTTTTAAAAGTTTCTATGACATGGAAAATAGTCAATTTAAAAGTTTCACTTTTTTTTTTTTATGGTTAAGCATGTTATTAAAATAGTATTTGATTAGAGTGTTATCAGACTTTTTTCAGTTGCATCAAGTTTAAATTCTCTTAAGTTAGTCCTAACATGCAGGACTTTCTCAATAGCCGTGGTTGATGCCTTTTCCTCTGTGAGCCCTTTGACCTGTGGTGTCCCCCAAGGCTCCGTTCTTGGACCCTTGAACTTTAGCATATATTTATGCTGCCCCTGGGTCATATTATAAACAGGTTCAGTCAAGTGACACACATTTATCAGCGAGAAATAGTGACTCAAAATGTTCTCAACCAGACAGTTGAGCAGGACATCAAAGGGTTAAAGGGTGCAGTGACTGAAAAAACAAAAAAAAGCACAGATATTAACATCTGAGGAATACTGACCCATTTCTTCTTCCATTTATTTATAGAAAGATTATATCTGGTTGAAATTGTAACTGAGCTTGGTGAAAAGTTAGATAAACAAAAATCATGCCTTTAACTTTTATCACATCAAGATCAAAATGCCCGAAGCAATGTATATATATATATTTAAAAAAAAGGCTTAAAGAGCACAGGTGAAAACAATCCACCTCAGCTTTAACCCCATTCAACCCCAGTCTGGTGTCAGCTCACGCCATTATCAGGGGCTGGACCCGTCATCGCAGGATTTATTTACATTCTCTAGATAGGCTGAATGGGGAGAAATAAAATCATGGTGCATTGAGCCGGAGGAAGCTTTTAATAATCAAACAAAGGAAAAACAAACAAACAATAGCCTAGCCGTTTGAGCCCAGCAATTAGTGGTTTTGTCATGTCAACGCACAAGGAACAGGACCAAAGGAAACCATGTGGACGAGCTGAGACTGTGTCACCACTATTATAAACGGCAGGAACTAGTTTGGTTTAAACCTCGTCAAACTGCCACAGACCAACACACAACACGTTTGGAGACTCTTGAGACTGACGTGTCAAAAGGCAGAGTCATTACTTAAGGTTTTAGAATGTAAACATCATTCAGGATTCTGCAAAGCCTCAATTTCTAGGAACTCGTCTTTTGCGGCTGAAAGCAGCTCAGTCCTGCTTTCCGACCTGACCCAGTTAGTTAAACACGGGTTTATTTGGACACCAAACACTCTTCCTCCCCACCATGGCACCGCCGATCTCAAACGTTATTTTTGTTTTCATTAAAGTCCAACGACTGTGTCGCTTCTTCAGAGCAGCTGCTCGCTCGTCACTCCTTCACCAACCGCATGAGTGGACCAGGACAGGAAAATTAGGCTCTTTGAACAACTTATATGTTTGGAGTAAAAGAAGCCATTATGTTTATTTTGGTCTCAATAAAGCTTTTGTGCGCTTTTACTGATAGCCCTGTTTAATTTTCTTTTCCTTTTTATTTTTAAAGACACATTCCAGAAAAGGCAGCTATGGACCTGTGACTATTTGGTTTAGTGTGACAACAACACTTCTGCGGAAATCCACTTCCACAGAGGAGTAGTTTGTGGAGCAGCACTTTTTTTGCAGGGGGATTATGGGTAATCATCAGGAGAAGCTGAGACTTTGTCCGAAGTATTATTATTGTATATTGTATTACAACAGAAGACATCAGAAAATACTTTTATACAGATTTTAGAAGGGACTTTTTATGACTTTTAAGGTTCCACTTGGTGAAGAATGGTGATAGTAAAACTGTCACTTTTAAAAATGGGCTTAAAACTTTCCTTTTTAGCAGAACCTATAACTTTTAATTAACATTGCGGCTTTTTGGTCATGTTTTTACATAATTATTATTATATTTTTTATTGATGCTTTTATCTGCTTTTAACTTGTAGCACTTTGAGATTTGATCCAAATGTAAAGTGCGTTATAAATTGAATGTATTATTTATTATTATCTACTATTTAGAGTGATGACAAATCCATTCAAAGTTTTTATCTGCGACCAAACAAAGGGACCTCAGTGACCTGAGACATGTTCCATAAAGAAAGCTCATCGATTATGCCAGGCTTAACCTGGTTAGTCTGATTTATGTTTCAGGTTAGTTGGTTAATTGTGATTGGTTCAGCTCAGTTACTATGACAACGTATGTTTGGAAACTCCCTCTGCGTCACATTTTCCTGCAGAAGAGATGATTTTACCACTAAAACAAACGGGTATTTTGCCTTCACTGTTAAATTAATTTACTTTTTTTAAGCAAATCATTCAACAAAAAAAAAAAAGAGAACAGTGAAAATAAACATGATGCATTTAATAATGGTTCATTATGGCATAATATATTCATGAATTATTGTATAATATAACAAGGCCTATTCTGTCATCCCCGATAGCAAGGTTATATTCCTGAAAGGCCCCCTATCCCCTGCATTGTACTAGCAATCATCCTGATCCAAATCCACAAATTAACTCTCAGAGAAGCAGTATTTCTTATAAAAAATCTCCCCCTAGTTAGAAAAATATGAACTGTTAGAGAAAAATATGATACTTACATTATAAATCTCTGGGAGTCAATCTTATGCAGTTGAGAAATGAAAGACCCTTTTTGAGATAAAGCTCCCCATAGTTGCGGAAATATCAAACGGACCTTTTCCAAAATCTATCTCAGATCTATCTCCATTTTTTCCTCGCACTGAGGTCTTTGTGGGTATAAAATTGGAAAATAGTCCATGATAAATTTACTAAATTATTGCGGCAACAGTATTTAATTTCCCCGACTTTTCAGAGATATAATAATGAATTAAAAAACGATTCATAGACCTACAAATGTGTTTGCTTTAATTCAATTTAATGGTGAAATGGTAACAGCATCAATATTGACAACATCTATTGAATTAACCAGAAATGTGGTTACTAAATGTGAACTGCTGAAGAAGAGGGCAGTTATAGTGGATAGTGGATGTATGTAGAATGGCCGAAGGACGGATTCAAACCCTCAGCACTGTCGAGGATCTCTGACACTCATAGAGACTGATAGAGGTTCTCTTGAGCTATTTAAGGCACGGAACACTGATAACTCCATTCATGCCGAGTCAGCGATTTTTCACCTGTCTTCCCCTCTAGTTTTTGTGTTTGGTAGTTGTATTTACTTTATTATTCGTTTCTACATCTTTGAATCCTTAGAACTTCCAGTAGTCAAGTGTAACCCGGTCAACATATGGCCCAAATTTCATGGCTTGAAATAGACAATCGGCCTGCTGTGAGTCCGCCCTCATGTTTCTGCAGGGCGAGAAGCTGAAACACACTGTTCCCACTGAGTAAAGCTAACCGAGGGGTTCTGCTAATTTGTACGCCCTGAAGTGGATGAGTGAGGAGGGGGAGGGTCAGCCTGGTGCTCTAAGCGTACTCTGTTCAGACGCTCTGATCCCTCAATAAGAAGTTCTCCATTGTCATTATTCAGTCGGCTATGGCAGCGAAAACACCCCAATGTTTAAATTCCAATACTAAAATCAATGCCACTTGTAGGTTTTTGCTCTTATCTGTGACATAAAATCTAATTTCTCCATGTAGGATCAATTGTTCAATCTTGCCGACAGTGAGGATCTGCAGGAATGACAATGTTGAAATGTGAAATTGTAAATGTAACACCCTTGTTATATAAATGAACAGTCACCCTTTGATTATATGGGAACAACCGTTAAACTAGGCCTATGCTGGCGTACCCGACATCAAGGTTATATCGCCCAAAAGCCCCCTTACCCCTGCTTTATACAAGCAACCCCCTGATTAAACTCATCAAGGTTAAATATGACTCATTATTAATCTTAAACAGTCCATATTGACTCAAGCTAACTATTTTTATGTAGTCAGTACCACTGCTGTTTTTGTAAAAAAAAAAATCTCCCTCTAGTGAGTAAAATATCTATTATCAAAATTAAGAATATTACAGATCTCCTCAAATATATTGATATGCACCAAGTTTGGACTAAATCGGACCAACAATCGAGAAATGATGGTCCAAAAACTGTTCGACAAAAAGATCTCTCGCAACAGATCTTTCCCAAAATCAATCCAGTTCTTCCTTGCTCTAAGCTCTACGTGGCTACTGACCACAGAAACATCCAACCGTCAACTGGAGGGTGAGATTTTGATCTTGTGATTACAACAAAAAGAAAGAAACATCAAATGACTTAGTGGAATAATACAGGGGGTTTTTAAGCTAAAACATAACAATAACAAGAACGAGTTAGTATTATAAACAATTTAAACAAAACTTTTTTAGGCGAACAATTTTACTGAAAAAGTAGCTCACAATTTAAACTAAGTTTAGTTAGTTTGTGGTTAGCCCCTACGAATACTTGATATGTACTCAATATATATATATATATATATATATATATATATATATATAAAGAAAATATATAAACTGTGAAAAATTGCCTTTATGCTATTGTTCAGCCTCCAGCCTGGAATAAGTTCAATTTTCAAAGACTTGTTATACGAGTTTGACTTTGAGGATTACAAACGTTTCATATAGTTTCATATATTCAACTATAACATCTTTAAATTGAATTATTTACTATTTGATGATGCTAGCTGCCTTTTTATAGATTTTTTGTTTTCCCCTTTTTTTCAGTGTTTTGCAGGATTTTAAATTAGTGTATGAGACTCCGGTCTCAATGGATTTCCCGGTTTAAAAGAAAAAAGGTTTAATATAAAATAAATAAATAGAATATCTGTATGTATGTATTCTACATGGTCACATGACCATCAGCAATGAGCATGTCAACTGAAAAGTGATTTTTCTCTGGTTGATTTTCATCTGAATCATTTTTACAGCTTTGAAAAGGTCAAATATTAACAATTCTAAAGGAAAGTGATTGTAGGAAACCTAGAGTGTGCAGAATCGGCACCGCCACCCGACGAGACATTTCAAAATCACACATCCCATACTTCAAAGATTCAGCGCTGGATTTCAATTTTTCTGCGTTGGAAGGTTAAAGACTTCGCAAATCCCCCTTGACACTATTTACTGACTCAGAAAGGAAGTAGGCCAGTGGTCGTAAATTTGCATCCAGCGCCAATCCCTGAAACAAACACTTGAATATTCAGCAGAAAACCCACCAAGAATAATTTCCATCACTAATCCAAAGAGCTAATTAGAACAGAAGCTGTAAGTGGTCCCCGTTCTGCATCTTCAGCTCCATCTGAGTAAACACTCTGATGCCCACTGGCCAACCACCACCGGAGCTCCAGCGCTGTGATTGGTCGGTCTGTTGCAGAGAGAGTCATCTGGCTGAGTCTACCTCCTGGCTATGATGTTCAAAGGGAACATGACATTATCATCGGTGTTTCTCTTCAGTCAGAAGTAGGTCAGTGGAGGCATTAACATACGTTACACAACAAGTGATAAAATATGAGGGGATATCCCTGCGCACATGGTCCACTCCTCAGCTGAGCGGCTGCAAAGCCCTGAGATCCTGAATGGAGTTTAGGTATGTCTTAAAGGTATAAACACACCAGTGTTAATGCGCACAAAGCCGCCATTTGGTGTGTAATAAAACATTCTCTAAGCAGTTTTAAAGTTTATACACTGTGGAGCACTTATGAATCTCTGAGTAAGTTTGTGTGTGTGTGTGTGTGTGTGTGTGTGTGTGAGTGTGTGTGGTTGGCCATAACTACTGCTGTGTGTTTCAAAGAGAAACCATATTCAACTGAGTATAAGTAATTCATTTTAGGAAATACCCTTATTCATGGGATTTAGACCAGAAAATTCATTTCACTGAGCAGCCACAACATTATAACCAAAGGCTCATCGATTCGTGTGGGGAGCAAAGGCTTGCATGTGTGGTCTGGTCCGACACAAGAGCTACTGTAGAACAAGTTGTGGAACAATTGCTGGCTCTGATGGAAAGGTGTCGCTTTTTTTTTGGCAGCAAAAATGTGACCGACATAATATTAGGCATGTGGTTTTAATGTTCTGGCTTATTGGTTTAAGGCAAAAGCTAAGAACCAATTAGATTATATGGTATCAAGACAAACAAAGAGGGAAAATTGCTCATTTCATGCTGTCAAGAAGTATCAAATGAAGGCTCAGAACATAGTGACCACATTAAGTCTTGCAGGCCTACACTGCGAGTTCTGTTTTAGAATACATTACATGTGAGCACAAAGCACGCAATGAAAACTAGGCCTACGCCGTCTTCCCTGACAGCAAGGGTATATCAACAAAAGTCCCCGATCCCCTTTGTTGTACAAGCAATCCCTTGTACAGCAAAAGTTTGAATTATTCCAATTAAATGTCAATTTATGTTCAAAAAACTGTATTTTGTTGGTGGTAAAAAAACTCCTCTATTATGTACAATATAAACTATTATAGTAAAACATGATATAAACAAGATAGATGTCCTTGAGTTGATTCATAGGCAACAAATTGGGACTGAATCGAACCAACTTTTAGGATGTTATGTCCAAAGAACAGTATTTTTCACAGAAAATCTACCCCTAGTAAGTAAAATCTCATATGCACCACATCTGGACTAAAAGTGAGAAAAATTGAGCGCTACCTGTTGTTAGAAATATACCACTGACCCTCCCAAAATCAATCCAGTTCTTCCTCGAACTAAAGTTTATGCAGGTATGAAATTTGAAAATGATTCATTGCATTTGTTTTTCCAGTTATCTCGTTAACACGTAGGATCTGCGGCGCGAGGAATATAATGAGGGTGGAGATCACACCTCATCCCAGTATGAGGCTAGCAATTGGCATTAGCTTAGGGCTAACAGCTGCTATTAGCATGCATACCAAAAACCCCCTCAAGTTTCAATTGAGAGTAATATGGGCAACAGGAGGAATGTAAAGGACACGCCTCTGCTTATTTTGAAGTGATGATGCAATGACTAACCGCTCTACTGAGTTATAAACCACGATTTAATAAGCACTGCCGTAAGAAAACTAAAAATATTTCATCATTATGCAACATGATAGCATCTTCCTTTCGTTTATAGCTTATGAATAATTGTCAGATGTGACTGTAACTCTTCCTGATCACTGATCACTCTTCAGTCAGTCACCTAAAGTTAAGATGATTACAGCCTTTATGTTCAATTCAGAAACATTCACACACTTAATGCGCGTCGAAGAGATCGTCTTGTGGTGCATAATGCTTGGTTAATAACATCTGCCTGTTACTCAACAACACCCACACTGCAGAGGGCAAGGTTCCGCTCGGCTTTCTAAAAATGGTGAAAGTTGACAAATCAATAAATAAACTCCTGCAGAGGGAAACTGGAGAAAACTGCGGATTCTCATCAGTCGGAGACTCATTTCACTGACTTTTATCACGTTTTATGTCCACTGCATGTAATAGGAGCATTACTTACTTCTTTCTCCTTGCTGATTTATAAGCACATTTATTTATGAAAGACCGCTCAGCCATGCAGGAAACAACCCCGCCCAACATTAGCTTAAACCCTTAAACGTCCTCAAAAAAAATAAACAAAAAAAACAAAAACTTTTTTTTTTTATTTCCTTTTTTTTTGTGTTGTTTATTAATTTGATATCGGAGACTCTCTAAATTTTTACCATGAAATGAATAGTTGTGTGGTCAAGCATGTTTTTAACGAATGAAAACTAAATATGACTTAAAAAATTATTTCATGGCGAAAATTTGTATTTTATGGAAAATAGTCCATTTTAATAAGATGTCTAAACTTTTTGGTAAAGCGTGTTTTTGGAAAACGGTTTCACATTTATAAGCCTTTTTTTGTTTCATCAAGTTACATAATTCTGTTTAGAAAGTCCTCACACTTTATTTATTCCCCAAAAAATCCTACTTAGGCTAGGACTTTCTCAATAGCCAAGGTCAATGCCTCCTCCTCTGTGGCCCCTTTGACCAGCGATGTCCCCCAGGGCTCCTTCCTTGGCCCCTTCCTCTTTAGCATATACATGCTGCCACTGGGTCGTGTAATAAACAGGTTCAGTCACAGTGACTCAATAGTAACTTTAAATGTTTCTCGAGAAACAACAGTCATGCTGGACATTTAAAGGGCCACACTTCAACCTTCACGTTTAACCTCCTCTTAACCTTCATCCTGACCACAAGTCGCAACCCCACCAGCCTGACCTGGCAGTGATCCCCGAGGTTCCACCTGAGACAACCCCCGCCTGCTTTCACACTTTCCAGCTCACTCTTGGACACCCTACCTTCCCCATAGAAGACATCCTCTGCTTCCTCGTGCATCACCTCGTCCAAGTCATCCTTTGCAACGGCGGTCGTAGCCATCACTGCTCCTCGTCTTCTCCTTCGTCCTGCCTCCTCGTCTTTCTCGGGTGACTAATCGGAGCAGCACCGAGTTTGACTTGTCTGTAAAACTGAATCAGGGCCGGCTCGGACTCTTCGCTTCAGGCGACAGTCCGATCACCAGCAGGCTCTGTGCTCGAGTAGCAGAGGACTGGGACTGAACTGAGCTGCAGTTCCCCACATGAGAGTGTGTGCGCGCGTGAATGTGTAAGTGTCAGGTGGCGTGTACATGTGTGCCTGTGTGTGTGTGTGAGTGTGGGAGGGAGAGAGAGAGAGCGAGAGAACTCCCATTAACCTTCACTAAGTTTCAGCACCAGGGCTGGTTTCATAACATCCTGTACCAAACTCAAGTGAGGGTGTGCTGTTGGGAGGGCACTAGTGTGAGTAAATGTGTGAATGTGTGTGTGTTTGTACAGCATGGGGAGGGAGAGTAATTTATGCATTCATGTGTGTATGTGTGTATGTGTGTTTGTGTGTGTGTGTGTTCATATGGATTCTGCAGTGTCGACCTGAGTGGCTGTTCATTAATAGGAATAAATATTTTTCCTTATTTTATGGCAGCAAGTTCAGGCAAAACTGGTGGCTAAAAAATGTATGTGTTAATGCATGTGTGTGTGTGTGCACATGACATAGTATGTGAGATGTGAGGCTGGCAATACTTGTCTTACCTCCACAGCTCGCGTGGAGTCATGGAACCACTCTGATTGCTCCTTCTATTTTTTCACATGGCCCACATTGAGAAGGTCTCGGCAGAGTTGATAACGTTTGGTGTGGTGGTCTGCTGCTGCTGACGTCTCCATGGCGCTGCTCAGAAGAAACACACTCACCTGCTCTGAGGGAGACTCTGTTTGTTCTTCTCTTATAATCAAAACGTTTACTTTCAAGCCGCAGTGAGAATCTGTGTTTTTGCCACATTTACGACCCATATTCATAATTTCCCCGAACAATCGTTGATAACATATAATCTTCATTACGTCCGCTGTTAACAAAATAACTCAGAAAACTACTTCATGAATCATTTTCAACGTTTATATCCCCATTGACTTTAGCGCGAGGAAGAACTGGATTAATTTGGGGAGAGGTCGGTTGCATGTTTCCAACACTAGAGGGAGTTTCATCTCTAATATCAAAGTTTCTGGGCCATAATTTCCCACCATTGGTCCAATTTAGTCCAATTTTCTGCGTATAATCAACTCGGGGAGATCTATCTTGCAACTATTTTATGAAAAATACTGTTTTTGGACATAACTTCCTGACTGTTTTAGTCCAAATTTGATGCATATGATCTGCTATGAACTGTTATTCCTGTCCAGGTCCCTCCAGCTCTTAAACAATATCTCCTAGTCAGGCCCACTACATTATGAGCACATATCATCAGATGTGCAACATGTTTATCTTTTTGCAACATTCTACTACCATTATACATCACTTAAATGTGCAATATTTGACTTATGCATATGTGTATAAATATAAATATGTATATGTACATATGTGTGTATATAGAGACGTGGATATACTGTATATGTGTGAGTGTGTGAATGTGTATGTACGTATGTGTGTATGTGAATGTTATGTATAGAGCACAAATTGTGTCGTATTGGCTTCAGTGAAACCACAGCATGTCTTCTGCCCTGTAGTTTGTGTGAAATGGTTGTTGGACGGAGTCCTAACTATATCTTATCTTATCTTATATGAATCAACAGAAGGAGATCTATCCTGCATGTATCATATATTTAATTTGAGGAGTACAATCAGGGAAAGTGCTTGTACAACGTAGGGAATTTTTGGGGGCTTTTTGGGGACAAATCCTTCTATACAGTATATATGGATATAGTTATATGTACATCCTTAATAACTCCAATTGCACATCAAACGTAATAACAATCTCTCCAGTCAGTCATCAGCACCGTCGCTGTATTCCATAACTTTGCAATGAGCCAGGAGGCCAATTTCCACTACCTCAAAAATTCCAATCACTGGAATCATTATGTCTCATTTCTTTGTGACCTTGAGTTTAGTCAAGGATTAAAAAGTAAAAGAAAAAAATGCATCAGGCATCCATTTGTCTTCACTGTGCAATTTCTCTGACTCACACCTCATTTATACAAACCACTTCCCAACCAAAATAGAAACTAGGGCTTAAGTCAAATTCATTATCACTTTTCCTTCAGACCTCCTGTCCCCCATCCCCCGCCTCCCTCGAAGGCCGAAGCTCAAGGGAGGGAACGTGTGGACCAACTCATTTTCACAGAGGCTAGTCCAGACATTTCAGATTCTTAGTATCCATCAGGAGGCGGGATGTGATATCTGAATATGTTTGAGGAATGCTGAGAGGAAGCTGTTTTGGATAATTTGATGGATTAATGGTGATGGTTAGAAGTCAATAGAATGGAGTACTTTGGAGTAATAAGAGTATTTTTTTTAATAGCAATGGTTCCAATGTGTCAGAGTTTTAGTTCGCTGTGCAACATTAACCAAATGGATTACCATAAATACCACCATGTTGTTTTCTGCTAGCTTCAAGTGTCATCAGTTAAGTCCAAGCTGCTACATTCAGCTCCAGAGCTTTAGAGCTATATTTCTTTTTCCTTTTTTTAATAGGTTTTTCAACAAAGTTCAATAATTGAGCCATTTTGAAAAAAATGTATATATTGTAAAAAAAATAAAACCACAGAATTTGATGTTTCCAGTCCCACCAATGTGAGGATTAGCTGGTCTATATGTATCTAAACTGAAAGACGATGTGTTTTTGAGTGTTGGCGATGGTATTTTTGAAACTTCTGAATTGTGGTATAACATTAAAAAGTCTGGGGTGACAGAGAAGTATACTAGAGTGGTACAGGGTATGTATGAGAGCATTATGACAGCAGTGAGGTGTGCAGTAGGAATGAGGGATGGGTTAAAGGGAGGCTCTGTGGACTATGATGTTTGCAGAGGACATTGTCATCTGTAGTGAGAGCAGGGAGCGGGTGCAAGAAAACCTGGAGAGATGGAGGTGTGAAGGTCAGTCTCTGCAAGATCGAATACATGTGTGTGAGTGAAAGGGAGGCAGGTGGAATGGTGAGGATGAAGGAGTAGAGATAGAGACCCAACATATTCCTCCATTCCACTCCAGGCAGAAACCTCGACCAGATCCAAGACTCAGGGTGGACGGCCTACTGCCATGACCGAGGACAGAGGAATATGGAGGGCAGGATGGAAACAGACGTTCCGCTGTGTCGACCACTAAAGGAGGTACCAGTTAGGAGAAAAAGCTTTTGAAATGTATTTAAAAAGCAAAATGAATCTGTTGAAAAAAAAGCCCACTGATACAAACACATTTCCATTAAGGCAAGTCCTCTTGAACTGGGTTTCACTAAGTGACCAGAGTTGGAGAGAGGAATCGAAAGTGTGCTCAGGTTTGACTAATCCAAAATGAGAAGTTGCAGCTTAACAGAGGAGGGGCGTTCATCCAGTCATGCAGCTTGAAAAACGTCCGTATAAAAGTGAAGGACCAACTTTCCCAGCAGAAACAGGAAGTTGCAGAAAGTTGTGAAATAAGCTCTGCAACAGGAAGACCATGAAGCTGCGGGGATATTATTCCTCTGATAGTAAACTGATGGCATACATGTGAGTGAACAGAAGAGAAAAAGCCCTTTACAGAATACCAGCACATGCAAAGCAGAACCCACTGTTTTACAGAGATACATCCCACTCCCACCTGCTCACCACAATAACCACCACGTGTTCTGGGCGCTGAGTTAAGATTTATGAGCAATAAGAAAATACTTATGTTATTCACAGCTCAAAGGAAAGTTCAGAATCTGAACCTTCATAGTCATTATATCTCCTTTCTCCCCCCCACCTTGAAGCAGAACCTTATGATTGTGTGCTACTTTAACATGCTGCTTTTTGCTGCCACATTTCAGGGTCTGGGTACTTTGATGTCACCAGCGGAGAAAACCCCCCTGCTGTGGGAAATGCAAAGATATGCTGTGGAGATGCAAACACACAAATACAAACATCCGTATAACCGTACTCCATACCAAACGACTGCACAGAAAAACAAACAAACAAAGCACACACACACCATAAACGCATTCATGCCTTCGTTACTCTGCCGTCGCAAAGTGGAGCACAATCAGACCTGCTGGGGACAATGGCGGCGATGGAATGGGGCCAAACAATAGAGCTCTTTGGCGTCTGAATCGAGCCAGATGATGAGTGTCCCAGGACGCTGAATAGACGGTTTCAGCCTCCTACACACTCGCTCGCTCTTGTGGGCCCTGACAATTTGCATCAGTGTGCCGGCCGTTACTGCGGACTAAACTCTCTGTTTTTAGAATGAGGCTGCAGCTCATTAGCATCCCGGCTAATTCTAATCGCATTTGCATAAATGCAGCATCTTGCTCATGTTCTACAATGGCTGGAAAAAGGCTAGAGATATAGAAAAAGTAATAAGCGTCAGTCTGGCATCTGTATTTCCCTATTGTAAGCCTAAAAAATAATTATCATTATTTATTATATACCGTTAATTATACCGTTAATACTGTTGGTCCTGTTTAGTCCAGATATGGTGCATATAATCGACTCAAGCAGATCTACCTTTTCATATTTTACTCAGCACAGTGGCACAGTGGGTTTCGCTGCGGCATCATTTCTAGAAGGTACCGGATTCCAATCCACCTCTGCCTGTCTTTCTGTGTGGAATTTACATGTTCAGCACGTGTCTGCATGGACTCTCTGCAGGGACTCTAAATAACCCGTAGGAGTGAATGTGAGTGTGACTGGTGGAGTGTGTCTGTGTGTCGGCCCTGTGATGAACTGTCGTATGGTCCAGCTTGTACCCGGCCTCTCGCCCAATGTTGGCTGGGATCGGCTCCAGCCCCCACGACCCTGAACAGGAAAAGCGACTAGGGATAATAAATGAATGAGTTCATATTTGACTTTTTATTAAATTTTTTTTCAAAACTTTGGTCCAAATTTTTAGACCAAATTTGACACATAGGAACCAACTCGAGGAGCTCTATCTTGTATATATCATATCTGACTTTAATGATTTATATTCAACTTACTAGGGGAAGATATTGTTTACGAAAAAACACCCTTTCCTGACATAACTTCAGTTGGTCAGATTTAGTCCAAATTGGACGCGTATGAATGGACTCAAGGACATCTATCTAGTTTATATCCTACTTTCCCCTAAAAGTTCATATTTAAGTCACTATGGAAGCTATTTATTACAAAAAAATACCAGTTACTCTGACATATCTACGCATTTAATTTGATGAGTTCAATCCGTGGGATTGCTTGTACAACGCAGGGGATTATGGGACATTCTGGAATATTTCCCTGTTGACAGGGGTGACAACGTAAAATAATTAACATATTATTTTAATAAACTGGAATATTTATCAGCATCCGATTATAGAGCGACGAACGCAGGTTATTTAAGGAAGTTACTAGAGCAACTTTGTTTTTGTGTAAGTGCAGAGACATCAGCATTTTATCCAGGAAATATTGTTTTGTGTATTCTGACAAATTAAATCAAACCATTATAAAAACCTTCCCAGATTTAACATCAACAGTTTTACATGCATGAATGTGCAGGATTGAGATTACCTGGTTTATAAAAAAGAATTTGCTCTCGTAGTTTGAAAACAACATTCTAATCCATTAATACAAACCAAAATAATCAGAATATGTTAAATCTATATGTTTGAAGGATTGCAAAATCTAAACACAAAGAAGAAACAATCTAACCAGCAATGAATTTAAAAAAACATGAATGAAGACAAAGATGTTGTTGCTGCACAAAAAGTCAATTCATAAATCCTGTAGAAAACAGATTTTCCAAACGCAGGGAACTTGAGAAAATGAGTCTTGCAACAACATGACGCTGCAAGAGCGTCTCTGTGCAACCCAGCTTAGATGATTCCCACAAGCTGCTGTGAGTGAAAGTCAGAGAGGAATAAAGATCAGACCTCTTCAGGCATCACCTCTCCTTTTCATCATTCCGACTTTGTTCCAGGCTTCTGCCTCTTTTTTCCCCCTCCCTCCAAAAAGAATGACAAAATTGGATGATTGTGAAGGGGCGCCTGGTTTCCCTGGTAACAATAATGAGGGCATTGCATGGTAAATCCAATTTGCCATGGCGTTCTCTGGCTCATTTGAGGTGCACGTGCGTGAGTTGATGCGTGCGTGTGATACTCTGTGGCGTCTGATGGGGGGGGGGGACAGCCGTAACGTTGCTCCATCAACTTGCAACAGCACAAACAACAACAAACGGGAGATCGCAGAGAGGATCTTCATCTTGATTCAAAACAGGACAGTTAATAATCATACCAAACAGGTCAAAACTAAACGATCAAACCTTTAACCTCGGATATAAATGATAAAAACTGAGAGTGGCTGCATGAAACATAGTTTAGCCAGTGCGATACAATGACGAGTCCAGATTTTCTAATTATAAATGTATATAATGTTAAGGCAGTCCTTCACCAGTATTAAGACATTATCCACTCTGGTGAAAAAAAACATGTCCAATTTGTTATTATTTCAATAAACTACTTGCTTTAGCTTGTAGCAGGTAGCATGGATTAGTTTAGTTTATTAATTAAAAGACATAAAAACAAACAGTATTCTTGGATAGTGCTGGAAGAGGCAAGAAGCCCAGTGGGCTCATATAAAACCTCCACCCAAACCAAAAAAAACATGAAATAAAAGAAAAATAACACAGAAAGAATACAGTAATAAGGCTGAAATAAGACATTTCACTTAAATGCATCTCAATAACTATCAACCAAACCTGGATGTTATATGTCGGTTAGATGCCCACCCATGTCATGTTAATACGTGTAATAGAGTCGCAGGAGAACTCCTTGGAGCTGTACCTACTGTAAGAATATCGATATCTTTTCATCTTAATATGGTTGTGAGTCCTGACTCTGCGGTGCATCGTGGTGACGACTGATCCCAGCGGCTGCCTCCTTCTCAAAACTAATTCTCACTCGGTGCTTGGTCACAAATTTCAAATTTTTGTGATTTCCCTCTCCGTCTCTCCCTGTCTCTATTGTCTTCTATCTTTCTCCGTTCCACAATTGGATTCTTTTCTCTCTCTCATTCACTCTTTGCCTCCCTGTCTCATTTCCCAGAGTGCACTGGGGGCACGGGACAATGGCAGCAATAGAGCCGCTGAACACCAGCTGTGCAGACTGGCACCGCAGTGATGGCAGTGCCCCGCTGCTGCCGGCTACACCGAGAGGGGAGAGATAACAGCCGGAGCAGTCGGCCAGAAAATGATCAGCAGCCCAGAACCTTATCTGTTCATCCGTCTCTGACCCGCACCGCTAAATTTAAAGTGTGCACGTCAAGGTGGAGGATGAAATGCAGCGATGAATAAGGAACTGTGATGGCCCGTAAAAAGAAGGTTTTTCCTCTGGAGGTGGAGGTTTTTTGACCTGATCCAAACTCTGAGTGTGGGCCTGTTGTAAAAGTTTCAGCCTTTAAAGATTCTGAAGGGTCCAGAGTTCTTATAATGCAGCGGACACCACTAGTCCCTCCATTGCTGTTGGAGTTTAGATTTATGTTTTGGACCCTTTCCGGACTTTTATTTGAAGAAAAAAAACAAAAACATAAATAATAAAATAAAAAATAACTTTATTAATCCCCAAGGGGCATTTTGGGGCATTCCAGCATCTCATCTTGATTCCTCTTTTGATATGTTGTCTTCCTCTTTTTTTTGTGCTTTTGAGGATTTTTGAAATAGCTCTCTACAAATAAAACATACTATTATTATTATTATTATTATTATTATCAGCTTAATCAGAAAACTAGCTAGAGCTAAATCTACAGTTTTTGGCACGAAATGAGAAGCATGCGTTTATTGGACTCTTCTACAAATGAAGACATCACATTGTTGCAGCAGAATATTTATGACTGATAATATCTGTTCACTGGATTTCACAACGGAGCAGATTTTCTGACACTTCTGAAAGGGACTCATATCTCTATTACGGACATCCACAAAGCCAAATGAGGAGGGTTGCAGCAGGGTGGGGCAAATGGGTGTGAGAGTTTTAAAAACCACAGTTTCCTTTCCCACGCCATCCAGCAGAACCCGATGTCCTCCAGCAAACGCTACACCCAACACCTGCCGGCTAAAAGGGGAAGTCAACTTTCCACACCACCAACTCGAATGATGGGAAGTATCAGCCACCATCATGACCCTCATGCATGAGATGTGCACACTTGTTAAAAAAACACATTGAACATATGGATTCAAAACAAAGCCAGTGCAGGTGGAGGTTTGATGCCCTTACAGATTTAAAGCATGTGAACATGAAGGAAGGATGTCGCAACAGAGAAGAACAAGAAGTTGGGCGGGGACTTGAAAGGAAGGTCTGGCAATAGGAGGCAAAAGTACATTACGTGACTGTTGCGGCTGTATTTCAGTATTTGTGGCGGACTGACAATAAATTTCACAACAGGAAGTGGGCTGAGGCTTTATTCACAGAGTCACAGATTGACAAAAATGGTCACTGAGTGTGTTACGCACGCCCTGATGGTCAGATGGACGGGGGAAGAGGCTGAAAACTAATGACAGCTCATAAAATGTGCATGAAGGGAATCGACAAATGTGTGTATGCACGTGTGTTTTTACACAATCCACAGAAATGTATACACGCCTTCCATGGATCATGAAAATTGTGATGACTAGACAGAGAGGTCAAAGCAACTCCAGAAATGTAGGTCTTGTTAGGTGTAGGTGTAAAGTTTGGTCAACTGGTGAAACGCCGAAAGGATGCTGGGCACCCAAGGCTAACTGGTGTACAGAAAACAGACCTTCACAAAATTAGGCAAGCATTTATAATGTTATGGCTGATCAGTGTAGATTTTCAGCAAAGAGAAACAGAGACTCTCCCACAGCAGTGGACAAATGAAGCAGGGCCTTCTTTCCGGTTCATCAGCATTTGAATGTTTCTTCTCATCTGTGAAGCCAGCATGGGCTTAAATAAGGGCAGCCATCCCGCAAGAAAACACAAAACACACACACACAACCAGTCACACTCACACACATATTAATCTGGCGTCTAACTGAGCGAAATGGACACCCAATAAAGCCACATCCTGGCCACCATGAAGCTCAAGAGTTCTGCTGAGACGGACAAAGAAACTGGCAACGCAGTGACATGGGAACCATGAGCCCATGAGCCAGAGCATCCATACCCTCAGAGGGAGCCAGATCCGACGGCTTCGGCTATGAAGCGAAACTTCCATTGAGTTTGAACCTTTTTGTTTTTCAGTAAAAAACGTCTCACTTGTGTCCCAGTTACTGCGAGACAACGAGCGGTGGGAGGATTTCATTTTCATTTTCTGTGCAGTATTTATGCAAAGTGTCCGAAAACCTGACAGAAACTGAATCATGACTTGGCAAGTCGAGATAAGAATAAGACACGTGGAGAATCTAGGGCCAATACAGGAACCATCTCCTTATGTAAGAAAAATAAAAAGTTTGACAGATAGACAGTTCCTCAAACAGATCCATTCTGCTTTAAGTGAAATCATCTTTGTGTATTTGTTTTTGCCTTTTGCAGTACGTGCACAGAGCACAATCCCCCTGCTGTGAGATATTAGATATTAGAACTAATTCATCCGTTTTCAGGGATTTAACTGGTTTCCTGGAAAATTGTTCCCCTAGACTCCATTTGAAATCCATTCACCTTTACATTATTCCGATACTGGCAAAAATCGAGATCCAAATGTCTGCACCCGCCGCAGATCCATCCTTTTAAGGCAATACCTCAAACTATTATATGGATCACTCTTCTAATTTTACACCCACATGCACCTTAGTGTGAGGAAGAACTGGATTGATTTTAGAATCAGTCAGTCGTATATTTCTGACACTAGGCCGAGCTTTATTCCGAAAAGTTTTTGCAGCCATAATTCTTCAACCGTTGGTCTGATCTGGTTCAAATTTGTTGCTAATTAATTGACCCAAAGAGATTTATCACGTTTTACTCACTATCCTCCTTAGACCCGTTTAGTAATGGTCTGGAGGAAATCTTGTATGTATAGTGTTTTACTCAAATAGAGCTTTTTTCTTCTTTTAAATTAAAACACTGTTTTTTTGGACCTAACTTTTATCCGTCAGTCCGACTTTGGCCACATTTGCTGCATATGAATCATCTCAACGAGAATTAACTCACATGTGTGATTTTTGTCAGAGCCGGACGGTTCTGGTCTAAATGAACAGCCTGCTGTCAAACAGGCCAAATAACAACATGTACCCTTCTTCTCTGAGAGATACAAGCAGTCTTTTATTTTGTTCCCTCCTCGTCTTCCTCTCTCTCTCTCTCCGTGTGTGTGTTCATGATCAGCCCACGCGGCAGCCCAGCTTGTAGACTTTATTATGTGAAATTACAGAGAAAGGGCGGACATAATTCACATGTGCACACGAGTCGCTGGGTCTAATGTTTTCAGGAGAGCAGATGAACAAAGAGGAGAGAAAAACAGAAATAAAAGAAATGAGAATAAAAGAGGGGGGGAGTGCGAGTTAGCGGGGAGAAAGAATTATTTCCAGTTACAGCTGACAACTGGAAAATGAGCTGAGGCAATATGTAATCTCCTCTGATGTAGTTTCTCATCCACGCGCCTCCTCCCGCATCAGTGGCTGCAGGAGTGAGGAGGCGCGTTGCTATGGAGTGGGAAGCCTCTCAGATAGTGAGCACCATTACGAATCCGGCCGAGAGAGGGAGGATAATGAAGATCTAGAGGGAGGGGAGGGATGGCGGGAGGCGGTGGAGAGCGAGGTCAGAGGGCACGAGGAGCAAGGCTGCAGGAGAGATGGGGGAGAAAGAAAGCAATAAAGCAAAATGCAACCGGGGCGGAGGTGAGGGACGAAGGTGTTGAAGAGGGGAAAGGGAGAAGAAGAAATGTGCACGAGTCAGGCCCGTCATAGTTTTGCTTTTATGCGATGAAAATCTTTTTAAGTGTGTTTGTTTGTCTTTAAACATGTCCATTATGGCTGTAAGTGAAACACCTACAGCCTGACAGATATTAAAAATAAAGAATGTGTTTAACCAGAGAAATCAATCATTACCTCCTCGTGCATTATTCACACAGTCAGTCAGGAGGTCTGGTCTGCTTGGGGCCCAAAACTAGTTCCATCTCCAGGTAAGGAGAGATGTTTCAAAGACCTGACACAGATTGTTTAAATGTTGAGAGGAGCTGAAGTGAAATCTGGCTTCATTCCCCTCTGAGTTCAGGAGTAGAACTTGTTTCCTGTACACATGTGGAATATAGGTCGTCCTTATATTATTAAAGTGTGAAGGCCCTCTACTGGTGCCTTCTGGAGACAAACGTATTCACTCAGGAATGAGTCATATGTATAAGATTATCTGTTTTTGATAAGAATGGGATTTCAAAATAACTCTGTGTTGAGATTTTTGACAAATTCCATGTATTTTACATGCCACGGTGAGCATTTAGTCAAATATGGGCTCCTGAACATGAAAAAATATAATCATATCCAACCTCTAGAATGCTACAGGTAAAAAAAAAAAACATTGTTGCATTTATTACCATTTAAAAAGTATCCGTTTATACATATATCCTGTTTTTCTATTTTCTGTTTTGCTGTGTAATCTCTTCATTTTTTAATTGCTGTACTTTACTCTCTGAAGGAAAAGCATTTATCTGTCATTTATCATCATTTCAAACGTCATCCTCAGATGAAGTCCTTTGAATGTCATGGCTGGGATGGTTTCTGCTAAATCAATCAATAAAGTCTGATTGGGTTTGAGCATCAAGAACAACAGAAGAAATCCCCCTCGTTTATCTTCTCAAATTAAATGTAAAGCTACGCCTGAAAAAAAAAATTCGCAAAAAAAGCTTGGCATATTAGTAAAATATAAACTATTGGAGTAAAATACGACATTAAATAAGATAGATTCCCTTGAATCGATTCTTCGTAACATCAGAATTTGACAATATCGGAGATTAATATAGGAATATATAGATATAGATCTCCTACTGTAGATTCATATGAGCCAATTTGAACAGAATTGGACACGTAGTTGGGAAGTAACGGTCAAAAAACGTTTTTCCACATAATAGCCTCCCTATATTACAGTAAAATATAATATATAAAAGATAGAACTGCTCGATTGGATTCACGTGGATCAAATTTGGACTAAATCGGACCAACGGTTATGAACTTGTAGCCAGAAAAACTGATTTTGGAGATAAAGTTCCCCAATCATTCCAGTTCTTCCTCACACTGAGGTCTAGAACTAAAAATAGTTTTAAGTTAGTGAATCAAAATAAAGGATTGTTGGATGCGGCGGCGGAGACGATTAGGTAATAGCCTTGACTTTTTTGGGACATAATTGGAGTTTGTTTGACAACAGGAGAGGATTAAATCACAATAAATCTAAATGTTTTTTTTTTATTTCTCTGGTGTTAAATCTAATCTAAAGTGCCGGTAATTGAACCGTCATCCCGGTGATGAACAGCCGCTCTGAGATTATAGTAAATAAATGTGAAGCTCAGTGACATGAGCCGATGAGCTCACTAAGAACAACAACAACAAACAAATACAGCGACTGCGACAGTGAGTCCATGATGGACAGTCAACATCAGCTGTGTGCCACAGTGTGAGGAAGAAGACGGTCCTCCGGGGGAACATTACTGTTTGCTGACATTAGAGTTCTTAAGGTTACCATTAAGATACTGCCTTTTAACAGTAGCTTCCTGTCTCGGTCAAGCTGCTCATTCGTCCTCGGCTTGATGGTCAAAATATGGAGGAAAGCCTACAGCATCGTTTTCATCGACAGATTTAACTTTAAATCAAAGGTTAAACGCTTCCTGTTCAGGGGAAAACATCATATACCTGATGAAACCGTCTGTTGTAGACATCAGCTGTGTTGTAGGTACCGCTAAAACCGCTCAAACAATTCAAAATGTTAGGGAAAACTTATTTTTTTTGCAATTCACAAATCATTTGGTCAAGTATATTATTAAATAGTAAAAGAAAAAGAAGAATAATCTGGTTTTTATTTCATTGATAATAGTCAATTTTAATTAAATTACCTCAACCTTTTGTTAAATCATGTTTTAAGAAAACTATTTCACCCTTATTAGAAAATTTAGGGCGTATCAAGTTCAATAATTGATGTCTCCACAGGCTTTAATATGAAAAAAAATAATAATCATACTTATCAAACAGGACTTTTCTGACTAGCCATGGTTAATGACTTCTCCTCTGTGTCCAATTTGACCCCTGGTGTCCCCCCAGGGCGCCATCCTCGGCCCCTTACTCGTTAGCATACACATGCTGCCACTGGGTCCGATTATAAACAGGTTCATTGACATTTTTCAATAAGAAAAAAAAAAGACTCAAAATGAGCTCAACCAAACAATGGAGCAGTCCATACTGACTCAAATTGACTCCTGATTTCTCCTGATGGCACTAATTAGAACCAACTGCTCTCACCAGTCTAATTAAATTATTACCCACTAAACCTATTTTGCAATGATCTCGTCAAATAGCCCTAATTATCTCACTAATCGAGAGAATTCACAGAACTGTTTTTAATGAGGTCAATAAAAATAATGAACTGCTCTACTGTGCTAGCGAGATTAAATAATCTCTGTCATCGCTTTCATTACATGTAAACTCTAAGAAACCACAACTTCTCAAATCAGGATTAAAATGAACCACCTTAACTTGGAAAATAAGAACATATTAAAATGATTTTATATGCTCTATGATAAGATCCCCTAGTGAGTCAATAATAAAGATAATTATTTTATTACTTTTTCTAACACACATTTCATTTTGCCAATTGGTATGAGCTAATTCTAGACACAATTGGAAGAAACCTGACTTGGAGTTAAGATCCATCACACACACATACACAGAACACGCTCCTCAAAAACATGCAAACAAGAAATCATCTCACCGCTCCCCAGAGAGAACAAAGAACATGGTAGTGAAAAAAAGAACACGGTAGTGAAAACAAAGAACATGGTAGTGAAAAAAAGAACATGGTAGTGAAAAAAAGAACACGGTAGTGAAAAAAAGAACACGGTAGTGAAAAAAAGAACATGGTAGTGAAAAAAAGAACATGGTAGTGAAAACAAAGAACATGGTAGTGAAAAAAAGAACATGGTAGTGAAAACAAAGAACATGGTAGTGAAACAAAGAACATGGTAGTGAAACAAAGAACATGGTAGTGAAAAAAAGAACACGGTAGTGAAAAAAAGAACACGGTAGTGAAAAAAAGAACATGGTAGTGAAAAAAAGAACACGGTAGTGAAAAAAAGAACACGGTAGTGAAAAAAAGAACATGGTAGTGAAACAAAGAACATGGTAGTGAAAAAAAGAACACGGTAGTGAAAAAAAGAACACGGTAGTGAAAAAAAGAACATGGTAGTGAAACAAAGAACATGGTAGTGAAACAAAGAACATGGTAGTGAAAAAAAGAACATGGTAGTGAAAACAAAGAACATGGTAGTCAAAACAAAGAACATGGTAGTGAAACAAAGAACATGGTAGTGAAAAAAAGAAAATGGTAGTGAAAACAAAGAACATGGTAGTGAAAAAAAGAACATGGTAGTGAAACAAAGAACATGGTAGTGAAAACAAAGAACATGGTAGTGAAAACAAAGAACATGGTAGTGAAAAAAAGAACATGGTAGTGAAACAAAGAACATGGTAGTGAAACAAAGAACATGGTAGTGAAAACAAAGAACATGGTAGTGAAACAAAGAACATGGTAGTGAACATAGAACCAAACCAAAGAATCAGACTTTATTTTTATATCACTCAAGCAAATAAAACGTGACACAAAGTGCTTTACAAAATTTAAAAAACAATAACAACGCCCTGCCAATACACACACGCACACATACACACACACACACACACACACATCTACACGAATACACCTACACATACCTACAAACACAACTAGACACATGCACAAACAACATACATACACACACACCATACATACACAGACCTAGACACGTACACACATCACATAGACACACACACACCTAGACACAAACACACACACCTAGACTCATGCACACACACACACACACACCTACTAATTAATGTGAAACTGAAAAACAGAAAGATAAGGGTCAATACATTAAAAATAAAAAATAAATAACTATGCTGTTTGTAAGAATTAAATGCGAGTTATAAGATAATGATATCAAATATTAAATAAGAGGATGTTTCTTACGATGAGTAAGAAAGATAAAATAAAAGGTACTACAAGGAGAACAGTACAAAAGATAAAACACACAAGTAGGTTAATAATAGTAAAATGATATACCAGCCAGTAGATCGTAAAACAGTTTAAAATTCATTATTAAAGAGTGAATGAATGAATAGAAACAATAAATAGGTAGATTCTCAGTTAAAAGCCGGACTAAAAAGACGGTACTGACATGACGTGATGTGAGGACAGAAGGGAACTTTGCTCAACGCAGAACCAACAATCTAAAGGCCCGTGGTCTGATTCTCTATCGATCCACACTTCCACTCCAACACCTTTAAGGTGAGGTTTGTTCTCCCCGTTCACAGGGAGCCACCGCTCAGAACTGCAAGTCAGCAAAGTAATCAAAAAAGACAACAAAAGACGCACACACATTTGGTTTCCAGGACGTCACCGTTTACATGCAACACCGGAGTCTTCCTGGCAGGACCACAAGACCTGTAATCCACTCCTAGAATCTGATCCTACTGGATCAACACTGATACCGCCCCAACGGAAGATTCACTGATGGGCCTGAGGATTCTGGTAGAAAGGAGCCACGTTCACGTGAAAGCCCCTCAGACACACATTGATGATATTCTGAAGTTCACATGTGGATTCTCCCATCTTATCGGACTTTACAAACAGCCTCTTGTACCGGTGACCCGGACCACAGTGGGGGACTTAATCGGAGCCTGCTTAGTAGAAAAAGAGGCAGAACCACGTACCGGGTCACATTAATAATGTAAAAGGCAGAACCTCATGCCTGAGCACCGCTAGAAACCAACAGTGGAAGAAAGTACAAACCTCTAGATCTTTACTGGAGTTGATCCATTTTCTGCTTCTTTCTGCTTCTAATCCAGTCGTACTACAACTCTAATATCTGTAAACCTGTTTGACTTTGGTTTGTGGTTACCTTGCAGACTTTGTTAAACCAACTGTGAGTGTCTTAAACCGGTTTAAACGCCACAAAAGTTCCTTTATCACGCTTTATCCTTCATTTCTAACTCGTCAAGTGGCTTGTTTTCATTACTAAATACACGTTTCAATCAATTTAACAAGTCTAATCCTCAAACAATACATCATGAATGACATTAAACCAGTCCTGATTTTAGATTTGAGAACAATTTTAGATCACACGACTTAGTTTTGTTAATATTATTGTATTTTTATGGTGTATTACCTAATCAGTAAAGTGGACATTTTGGCATATTTTGTTATTGTTGATACAACAACATATAAATATATATGTATACATATATAGATACATATATACATATACATACATATTTATATAAATATATGAATACACATACGTGTGTATGAAAATGAAAACTGTAAATATAATCAAAATGTGTAAATCAAAAGCACAAATGTATGACATTGACGTTGGTGTAGACGTACTCACGTACTACACATTATTGAATTTTTGATTTCATTAATGTGTCATACGAGCGCTTCTTCCACCGCTGACAATAGATGACAGCAGGAACCAGTTTTCTTTCTGAGAGGCAGAGACAGAGACTTGATAGAGGTGACATCACCGTGAGGGTCTCGGGTTCACTGCAGCACTAAGACGATTGGAAGGAGCCCCGGATCAAAGAGGTAAGAGGACAGAGGGAATTGGAACTGGGCTCTCTGGAGAACACATCTTCATTATCAGAAATAAAAACACACGCACTAATCCTTCCATTTTCATCCACTTACGGTTGAAGTCCCGGCGGCGGCCATGAGGCCTCCAGGGTCGGTTTCTCATCCACTTCAGGCGTCGAGGCAGCTCCATGATGCCAAGCTGGTGCCAGAGCCTGACGCCCTTTCAGCCATCAAAGAGCAGCGCACTGGTTCTTGTGCACATCCCCGGGACAGAGTCTTCCTCCACGGCATCCGGAGCGACAACAACCACCTTTTACTCTTCCTTGGAGAGATGTTACGTTATCTGCTGTGGTGTTAGTCTTCATTTCCCATCAACTCCGTTATCTTTTATGCATGAGTCAGTGGAACCCAACTCCCCCGTTCCAGCAGGGGAGGGACCGAAGCAGGACTCCTTCTGCAGGAACCCGCGCCTATTGATGGGCTGCATGTAATGTGATGCCTCTGCACCGTGGGCCCCCAGGGAGCCAAGGTGAATTGATGGACAGGAGTTGGGCTTGAACCTGCCAGCTGAGGAAGCCGGAAGGAAGCCGGTCCCTCAAAGACACCAAGACATGGACATTCTGCATGCATGTGCACACAGACAATATTTGGTCCATCCATGTAAGAATTGGATTTTGGTGGAAGTCCTGCTGGTTGATTTAAACAGTACGGCTGACAGGAGACATCCAGGTTCCTCCCATTGCAGGAAGTTGCTTGTCTCTATAAGGAAAACTGAAAAAAACTATTTTTTTCTGCACACAAAAAAACCCATGTGAGTAAAACAAGAACAATTACAGGAAAATAAGACGTAGGTAAGTTAGATGTCTGTAAGGTGGATCATGGGAGGTGAATCCGGAATAAAAATCAGATCAAGTTTGATTTTTGAGGGTTTGATTTTTTTTTCTGAAAAAGAGGTTGTTTTTTAAAAATCATAAAACAGTTTGGTTTAGTGAATAAAATAATATATACATATAATATGAACTATCAAGATTAAAATATGATAAATTCAAGAAAGTTGGGAAAGATTATAAATTATGCGCTGAAAATTGTGATATCGAGATAAAGCTCCCCCCAGAGGTGGACGTATGCGACTGATCTTCATCTCATGAAAAAAATGACCTCATCAAATGTTAAAAAAAATCATCATAAATTCTGAGTCTGAAATTGAATAATTGAAATCTAACTTCTGGTATGTGGAGTAGCAGAGGCGTCACTATCACACTTATTTTGGCGGCCCAGCTTTAACCAAATTCTGGGAATGACGATTTTGATTGATTCTCCATAAATAATAAGACTGACATTCCTTTGGACTGTAACCTGACAATATTAAGCTGTGCAGCCAAAAAAAAAAAGAAGAAGATTGTATTCAACCGGAAGACACCATCTCATGTTTTAAGAGATACTTTTAATTTGTAGGACGGAGCGGATACGTCTGTATCGAGGAGAACCACAGGGTTGGTTTTCAAGGATATGGGGGCCTTTTATGACCTTATTTGAAAACGCTTAGTTGTGTAGGGTGTTAATTGCATTATATCACCTCATCCTGAGATGACTGTCTTGTTCCGTACCATATTTAATTATTTAATAAGCAACCTAATAATTATTTCGTATGCATGTGAGAGATTGTATGTATGCATGTGAAGATATAATTTTTTATTTATTTATATTTTTCTTTTACTATCCTTTGCTGACTGTTGGTTCTTGTGTTGTAATATTTTAAAAGCTTCTAGATTAATTTTGTCAACATTTAAAAGGAGAAATAATACAATCAATTAAAAAAAAAAACCCAAGGGAATCAAAAAGATTCTGTTATTCTCAAAACCAACTTCCAGAAGTAGCAGCCTGAAATGTGCCCAAGTTCTTTGAGGCAGTTTAAAGACAACTGTTTTTAAATCTCTTGTATGAGTAACTAGAAGAGGAACTTCATTCCGACAGGGTTTCATTGAGAGTGACGAGAGTGACGACCTCTAGTGGCCGTGAGGCGCTACTGCAACCAAAGACGCAAGTCACTGAAAAATGTCTTGTTAGACCTTTCTTTAATTCAAATAAAACAACACTTTCCTGCAAAAATACGTTTTGCACTGAGATGCATTCCTTGACCTTTGGCTTGTCCATGTCTGAAATCTGAGAAATTAAAAAACAACTACAAACAAACAAACAGATGAACGTATAACATAAAATACATTAAATTGCAACATCAAAGTTTGGAGTACATAGGTTCATAACATGACAATATAGTGAAATATTGAAAATATTCAATTTACTGGAGATACAAGTTATTTTCCAAACACAGTTTGTTAGTTTAAATGACAACTAAACAATATTAAACACGTGTTCCACTGTTGGCTGGTGGTGTGGAAGTGTTTGCACCGAGACGTATCCATCTGTGTTCTATCTGAATGTGTCCTGCTGTTGGTAATCATAGATATAGATGTATTTATTATTGTTTCTTTACACATAACCGCCTGAAAAAAGAAGAAAAGAAAAGAAAAGGCAAACCCTACAGCAACGTGTCGAGGCGTTTGTGCTCAAGACGAAAGCTACGTCACGATATCAAAAGTAGACCAAGCCTTTGGCAAACCGCGCTCACAGAAGGCACGTAGAGATCATACGAGCTACCAGACGCCACTAACACCACAGCCAGACCCGTTTATAAGGTGTCTACACACGCTACACGCAAGATTTCCTCACAAGCAAGCATTAACTTTGCTACAACTATCAGCCTTTAAAAGACGTCTGGGTATTGATTGAGCCGAGTGGGACAAGATAAATATCAGTAACAATGTGTGCATGTCAGCATGGCTGATCCTGAGGTTTGTATCACAGAACATCTCACCCAAAGCCGTCTGGCGGCTCCACTCTGCTAACCTGCAAAACAACCATGAGCTCAAACTTTAAAAGAATTTTCCACGACCATGAGATTTCAGTTACATTCCTCTCAACGTCACGGAAAACAGACTAGTCCGGCAATAATGTCAACAAGAACACGCGAGTAGTGAACGGTACCCCTCCGGCTTCTGCTCGGAGGGGGAGATCAGCGACTACTGTGAGGTGCAGGGAAGGAAGAAGAAGGAAAAAAAGCCTTGGAAGATGCATTTAAAGTGGGACATTTGTCACTAGGATTACGGTGGTGGGTTTACAGGGTTACCACGTGCACAACCAGACCAATCACGACACAGCTGGCTCATTTAACTACTAGAAATAACAGCACTTGGGTAAATAATCTCTTATCACTATAACCTTCCATGTGCCTGACGGTTAGGTCCATCGCTTCAGAAACGGATAGGAATAAAGCTCTACTACGACTGGACAGCATTGAAATAGGTAGTTAGGATGCACACTATGTGGCGTTACCAGTCAATCAGAATAGAAGATTGAGCTCATTAGCGAGTCATTTTATGATCTCCCTGCTTGTGAAAGAAAACAGTTGACCCTCATCGTTCACGTATGCACATGAGGGTCGTGATCAAACGCTCAAAGGTGTTAAATTGACATTTGCGAGCTGCTGTTTGCCTTTGATTCACGGCAGCGCCGAGTGAAATCCCTCCAGATCAAGAGGTCAGTGTGGATGTGAGCTATAGAGGAAAATGTGTGACTCAACGCTGCATTGTGCACCTGCATGTGAAGTTTTGAGTTCCGCTGTGCCAGTGTGAACAGTACCATCTGCTGGAGGGTATTCATGCGCAGACATGTAATGCTACTTCTTTTTTTTCCGAGGCTTGTGTGAGAGATAAAACCTGTGTTGGGATCATCTCCGGTTTCTTCAAGGTTCTTCCATTTATAATCGACCAAAGTCCTGATTGCCTTGTGCTCAGTTTTATTTGTGTTCAGTCCTCCACAGTCCTTCCAGTACCTTCTTGCCCAATCAGTCCAACTTCTCTGGGTCTATGTTGTCCAGGTCGATATCAGGTGAGGCCACGCAACACATGCAGAGTTTTTGTGTGTTCAGAGAAGTGGCATCTGCAGGGACAGAAGAGAATGGCACTCAAGACCAGAACTATGATACCGTTTCATAGCAAACATCCTAAAGTGAAACATTTTATCATATTATTGTTAGTTCACTGCTCGGAAAGAAGAAAATAAGGGAACATTTAATCATCACAGTATCACACAGAGTCAGTTCACCCTCCGGGACATCACTCTGTCCAGTTAGGAACCAACTGTGAATCATTTTCTCCTGATTTGGTAAAAAAATGAAAGCGCCACCAGGTGGAGAGAAGAAGCAACCACCAAAAAGGTTCTGGTTCTGTCAGAAATAGACTCCATGAGGATCCAACGTCCTCTAGTGGGAGCCGTTTTAGTCGTGACTTTAGTTTCAACTGACTCATCATTTTGTTTTCAACCAGGTACACAACTTATATCAATAAAGTTTTACAAATTCAAAATATTTCATTCATAGAGATGCGATCAGGGATTTAAGTGTTCCCTCTTTTATTTTTGAGCAGTGTATTTACTACAAAGCACTCCTTGAAAGAAAATGTGTAAGGAGGAGGAGTTTTAATAGCTTCTTAAAAGAAGCTGGTCTATATGGAAACTTGAGAATTACAAGTTATTTTCAGAAGTTATAAATATTCAACTCATACAATCACACTCATTCACATGGAAATCCCACAACTAACTCTTTAGTAGTCACAACATCCATATAATGTATATAAATATCAGAAGGAAAATATCATTCCCTTACTGAGCATTTTCTGGAGGAAGGCGGGTCTTGAGCTCGGAGGTAGATAGACGCACAGGTAGTAGAAGGGTGCGCCGGACAACGCCACGCTGATCCCGACCAGAGAGTTTATGGTGTCGCTGTAGAGCGGAACTATTACCAGGAATAAGCTGCACACGCAGTAGACGATGGGGAAGAACAGAGACAGCTGCAGCGGGTGAAGAGAAGAGGGTGGCAGAGGCGGTGTATGAAAAAGAGGAATGGAGGTTGAGAAGTATTAAAGACAATTACAAAGATTACATTAGCGCATAAATGTAAAAGTTCATCAAACCAGTTCTCTGGTGATCTAATCTAAAAATTTGCTGGACGGCATGCCGGGCAGCCGCTCCTATGGTAAGAGAATCAAATCAACTGTCATGGGGTTTAGACATAGTCAGAAATCAGCACTAAAGACTTGACTACAGACGGTCTGGTCTGTGACGGAGGCGCTGCTGTTGGGTCAACAAGCGGAATTATAGCACGAAACCTTTTAGTGTTTATTGATAGTAAAGTTTTACAGCAGCTCTGCAGCATCTGTAGACGGGCCAATGGTATGCTGGCAAATCAAAGGGAGGGTTAGTACAGCCAGCATGAATCTCGATGACTTGGTGAAAGCAGGGAGGAAAAAAAACGCCTCGTATTTTTCCAGATGGCTGCAGCCGGAACAAATGTTTTGAGAATTATTGAATTCCTGGTCACTCCCTGACGCAGGTTTAATTTCCCTAAAACCAGGGTGACATCAAATAAAATAATGTCTGCGTTTGTTTGTGAGCACTAAAGCACAAATGTTGGGCTTATTTAACTTAAATTTAGTAGAAAGGTGGGTCCTGCAGACGGGAGCAGGGGATTGGATTTTAAAGCTTATTTGGTAAATGTTCTGTTTCAAGGATTCTTTTAACTAATCCTACTATGGGGAAGCCACAGACCCTTTTCTGCTGCTGCTGCTTTGTTTGGTACGACGATGAAGACGTTTTTCATATAGGGGCACCTCTGACTGCGAGGGTCAACAAATTAGTAAAGGCTGCAGCTCTATGGTGCAGAAATTCTTACTCAAGTGATCCTAACACTTGCCACAGCCATCAGATAACAGACAGGCTTCTATTCCAGTTGGACTCACTTTTAACATGAACAAAATGTCATAAAGCATCAATGGTATGTGAATGATTGTTGGCAAATATGATACTGAACTGGTAAGACACAACAACGTCCTGTTTTAAAATCCTTATATTGTAGCTGGCATTTAAATAATTGTGATTAATAATTTGTCTAATCGGTTAAACGATACAAATACACATTATGAAAGCCCAATTGGTGCCGCCGCGGCCGCCTGTTCAAGAGAATTGGACGAGTCGGAGGATCTATAGATGGATTCAATCAGTGGCATTAGAATTCCTGACCACTGCTGCAAATTCAACTAAACCCTCCTTCCAGGTAGCCGGCTCTCCTTTTTTTGTATGGAACACACACAACCAGGTGACATCCCCAAACACCAGTTAATCCTTTAACAGTGGAAATCTAAGTGCAGTATTTTATAAAGATAAATGGAGGTGATCCCAATGATTCGTTACCTGGTACTTGGTGTTACAGTCCCTGAAGATTCAGCGCTTTACTGGCCAGAGTGTAATCGTTCCTGCTCTTTCATTAGACACATCGTCCGTTATGTTTCTCATTATTCCTCTTGTTTGAACAAGTTTATCTTTATATTTATAAATAATAAAGGCTATCTTTATCTTTATTTGACCTAATCTGTCTTTGATTGTACTATTGAAGTTGTTTATTGGTTTGTCTCTGATTGTCTCCATCTGGGTTTTAATTTGGTTTTAAGTCACCCAATTCCAGGTTGCATTAAGATACCTAAGTGTCCTAAATATCATGATACATCCTCAGCTGTATACCTCAGTATCAATGGCTTTTTTGGCCATTTACCAAAGGACCCCTTCCCGTGAGGCAGCCCCCTATTGTGATCAAGTCCCCTGTTCTTTCTTATTATTGTTGCCTTAAACGGTTATACTGTGGTATTATTAGATTTTTTCCCTTTTTATTAATCCACTTCAAACTTACAATGATCCATAATTCCTCCGGTATCATCTAATTATTTTCATTATATTGATCATTCTTCACTTGAATTGAAAAATCGGCCTTTATACTTGCGATGAGCGATTATGTCATAGTTGTGATTTTCCCTTATTATACTGGTATTACTCTGTTATAACCATTGTATTAATCCATCATTAAAGTTGTATGAATCCGCTATTATACTTGTAATGATCTGTTACGACTGATGATTGCTTTATAACACTGGTGTTACAATTGTATAAATCTGTTATTAACAATCGAATAATGGATACCATTGAGTATTTTTCTCTGTCAGTGTGGTAAACTGTCGGAACTTACAATCTAGACTATGAAATTCCATATTTGAGACTTTACAAAGTAACATGTGTGCCTTGAGGTCAGAAGAAGCTCTCATGCTGCATCTATATGTTACCTTAACAGGTCGGTGCAGGTCTGGAGCTTTGAAGCGGAGGTAGATCTGGCTGGCTATCGACAGGCCGATGAACAACCAGTAGTTAAAGCTGAAGTAGTTTATTAACTGGAAAACGTCTGGCACAGAAAGGTAGATTAAAGACATGGCACCCTAAAGATGGGAGAAAACGACACACAAACACAGAGAAACGTTGTTTGATTTTGGGTCAGATGCGGGCATCAGGGACGCAAACATCCAGGGCGAATCAAAGCAAGCAAATAGTTCAATTTCAAACCTACAAAGAAATGTGATACTAACATTGAAAAGTAGGGCAGGAATTGGGGTGAAACGCTTAATGTGGATCATGCAAAGGACATTAGGTAGTTGTCCTTCCCTGGATCCAACAAAAAACAACCTGCAGGGAAAAAAAATAAAAAATGGTGACACCTTTTTCCTCATGGTTTTGCTTAAATTGCAAAAAGAAATCCCAGCACAGGTAGAAACAGGATTTTGGTAGCATAGCAAGGAAATTATGCATTGAGTGAAAGCTGATCAGAGGAGCTCTGGGTGATCTTATTGACCTGGAGGCGGCGATGATGGAGGAGTTCAGGCCTCCGTAACACGAAATGGCCACAGAGAGAGGGATCAGCCATCGAGCCCAGCCCAGCACCTCATCAGCAAACGTCTAGGGAGACAATCAGACAAAATGCTTACTGCTCACAGCTATCTGCTGGTGAGAGGTGGCGATCAACATCAATACACTGGATTAGTCAGCAAACAGCAGTAAAACACTCGATTAGCCAGGAGTAGCAGTTAGAGTTTGAGGTTTAGTAAGGATCCGACCTGCGCAGGTGCCTGCGGATATGTTAACGGACAACATTTCTTAAATTCCGTCCATAAAACATCCAGGTGTTCAAATGTATTTGCCCTGTGAGGAAACACTCCTGTGATTACATCAGCCCTTATGTCCTTCAAAGACTATAAGCAGTTTTCTTCTGGCCACCTGCAATTTCTGCTTTTTAATCTGCAACAGCCACAAAGTCAGCTAAGTCAAGTCAGGATAAAGCCTCCACTGAGCCGCCCAGTGTGGGGCTATAACTTATAGCAGCTGGCAGACAGTGTAGTTGTGTGAGTTAGTGGGCTTCTGTTGATGGACTAACGCCATCAAAAGACAAACGATCGTCCATCAATAAAGTGTTCATGAATATACTATTTCATCAAACCCGATTTCTGGTGATCTAACTCCGGCTCTAGTTAAATAGTCTGAACAGCATGCCGGGCGGCCGATTTTACGGTAAGATAAAAAAAATAGATTCAACAGGATGCTGCATAGTTTTCTATAACTTTGAAAAGCTGAGGAAGTCCTGAGGATGTGGAGCTCAAAGACACATCCAGGGTTTCAACTGTGACCCGACATTTTCATCGGTGGCACTAAAAAAAACGGACATTTAGAAAGTTTGATTTAAGAAAACTAAGTAGAATTCTATTTATTAGTGAAACATTAGCCTATTAAGATATTTGCATCTTTGTTTTTCTGTGTGATCCAGGCATGTAGCCGACTACATATTACCTTTTCCTCTTTTTTTCCCACACATCTCAAAATCTAAGTGTAAAAGGTTACAGGACAAAAAAACTTTGCTTGTAAAGTCTTTTGCAGTTTTTAGAATGAAAACATTTCCAACAGGTCACAGAGTGAGAGAGATTAATTAGACGCCTTCAGGTTCTTGTCCTGTGGAATTGGGTTACCGCATGCTGAGTTCCTGGGCTGACGTGACAACAGATAATTGAGGTGATTTGAAATCTGCAAAACACCACCTGCTTAGTTGTGCGCGGCTTGGTAATTGGTCTGGCGCCATGTTTCTGTAACCTGTATCCGACTACAGAAAGTCATTTGTTATTCAAGTCCACAGTTTACAGGATCGCTCGTCCATTTTTGCTTGTCCCTCTTCTTTACTCATGAAATTCATAAATTCGTCACGATACCTGTGCTGCCGACGTTTCAGACACATTTGTAATATTCATGCTGTACAAATGTGTGCACTCTGTTGACCAATCCGAACAAACGGACTTCAGATCCGTGTGCTAAGAGATGACTAAACTGAGCCCACAGACTTACCGTGACTCTTTTAATTTCTCCTGTGAGACTGGGGGGGGGGGATTTGTGATAAAAATGCAACATGACAAACTTGAGCGATGCTGGATGTGCCGGCTCTATATCTACTTCACGTTGTTTGTTGTGTTTTGCAGAATCCCATATGCTGTTTGTTTTGCTGAATCTCTATCAGGCAGCTGAGTTCATGATAAGAATGAAAGAGAGAAAAAATATCCTAATGAGAAGCGTTATCTCAGTTCTCAGCACAAAAAAAGAAAGAAAGAAGTCATTCTCATTTTATTCACAATTGCCCGGCCCTCTATCCGTGGGGGGTTCTTCCTCCACAGCTTATTGTGGCCTCACCGGTAAAACACAGTGGACATGTTTTGCATTCTACATTCAGGTGAAAAAAAAAATCCACACAGGTTAGAAGTTTTTTTTGTGTAAGCTGCTGCTCGGCTTTTAACAGTCACACATTCCCCCCATTCTAGCCCCCCTCCACCCGCCCACCTAGTGTTCAAGGATTCATTGAAGATTGTACGGTTTGTTTTTAAATCTTTCACTATGTTAGCACCACCAGTCATCTCTGACCTCCTACAAAAGCAACCAAACGTTTTCAGTTGCAGCCCCCAAAGGGTTGAACGGGTTGCGGGTACTCCGGCTTCCTCCCACAGTCCAAAAAAAACATGCAGCACAGGTGAATCGATGACCCTTAGTTGTCCGTAGGAGTGAATGTGAACGGTTGTCTGTCTTCATGTGTCGGATGAAGGTTTGACGGTCCAAAGACTTTTACATCCAGTCATGGACGCATCAGAAATGATGGGTTTGTCTCATTGCTTAAATTCAAGAGCAAATAAGCCCAAAGCTTCTTTAGACATTAGTAAACCATTAGAATAAAGGCATTCATTAAGTTTATCAGATTCCATTTTGACCATGCCTGAGTACATCTCATCCTCCCCCAATGACGTAATCGCATCATCAACGTCCCCATGTTCCTGTGTGGGGCGCTAAACGCTTTAGCTAAATGAGGCCCGGTCATCATCTGGACTCCAAAGTCACAGATATCCAAAGAGGGGACTGAACCAGATGCCACTGCAGGTGGCTGCCAGCCAGGCGGAGAGAGACGACAACACAAGACAGGAAGGACAGGCTGAGCAGATGCAGTCAATTTGGATTTATTCTGTGATGTCCTGAGGGAGACTTTTTATTAGTACACATACAGACGTACTCCTCATGTAGACCATCTAAGTATTGTTCAAACCCTATCAACTTCGATTTTGCTTATGGAATCATCTCATTAAATCGCCATTGTGCTTTTTAGACAAAAAGGAAGAAAATATTTTCTTGAACAAAAATTAACTCTTTCCCATCGGGATAGTTATGGTATAATAACTAAAGGAATGTTTTTCAATTACATTAATAATAACAACTATAAATCATTTTATATAATTTGAATAATGCTGTCAGCTATTTCTAATGCGGTATTACACGGGAAATTATCCAAAAAATAATCTAGTCTGCTGATAGTGTGCGAATAACAAGATACATGAAAGCACATTGAATATCCAGACCATAATCTTGCCTCTATTTTTATTTATTGGGCTCAGACAGACGTTGTGAGTGTTTGCTGTTGCCAGTCATGACCCAGGATGTTACTGCGTGACTTACGTTCCAATAGCTTATCTCGATAAACAACTTTTATTGGCTATAAACTGCTCGCTGCAACATGTAGGGGATGATAAGCAGAGTCAACATGACCGTGTTGACAATGATATACTGTACTCACGACGGCAACGGCTTCACTGTTGAGCACTTTGTCAGCATCCAGGACGACATAGTAAGCCACGTTGGTCAAGATGTAGATGACTGTGACAATGGGCATGGAGATAGCGATGGACAAGGGCAGATTCCTGGGTGGGAAAATGAGAAAAGTGGCGAGCATTCAATAAAATATTGCAGGTATTCGGTCAACATTTACTGAAGTCAGATTAGAAGGAAAGCGCTATAATAGAAGAGTCTACTACTAAACGTAGTTCTGCTAGATGCTCCAGATGGAAAATGTAGATTGTGAAGTAGCTCTGATGGATAAGGGCTTGGAGAGTATTCCACTGGCATTTGAAAGTCATGTCACTAATGTATGCAGCTACTGATGTGCGAGTCATTAGAACAAAAGGGGATTTCAGGAAGCAGGGTTAGTGGAAACTTTTGAGTTTGTTTAGCCTGAGATGAGGGGGAAACTCTAGTTATTCAATTCCAGAAAGCAAAGTAAGTTAAAGTCTGAGTCAGTTACCATGGTAACTTATCCGTGAACCTTACATGCTCACTGGCAGGCTTTCGTCAACAAAAGTTTCTGACTCCTCCCTCTTCTGAGCCTGAAGCAGAACTGCCAAACATGAAATGCCCATTTGTCATTTGTCATATGATTGTAGACTTATGTTGGGAAAGGACTGAGTCCCAGACTGCATGTGCAGAAAGATCGTTCTCAGGGTTGAGAACGATCACAGCGTTGGAGTTTGTTGGACCGGTTTTCTGGAACACCCCTTAACTCAGGCTGCTATGTTGTTTTATATGGTGATATTTGATCACTAAGAGCAGTGTGAACTGTGTGACCTCAGAGAAACACCTCTGATTTACACGTAGTCTGAAGAAGCTCTGATTGGATTTACTCACCGATGGAAAGTCAGCAGGAATAAAAAAAAGAGGTTAAATATTTCTGAAATGCCCGAGCTCATACCTTTCTGGGTTTTTTATCTCCTCTGTGATGAAGTTGAGTGTGTCCCAGCCAGAGTAGGAATAGAGCGCTGAATATAAGGCGAGGGCCATATCGCCAGGGTTGAGCTTGGAGCCACGAAACGAGTCCTCAAAGTTCTGGTCAAAACCTACCAAAAATCACAGCATTGCTACATGAACCAAATAGATTGTCACTGCCTGACCAGCTGGCTTCATTTTCCCGGTCAGGTCAGAGCAGTGGAATATATGTTTGAGTGACAGATAGGATGTCCTACCTTGAGCCAGCTTTACCAGGCCGGCAATGATGATGACAATCAGAGCCAGAACTTTGGCTACGGTGGATATGACCTGAAGAATAGCACCCCATTTCACTTTCATACAGTTCACAACTGTCAGCAGACCTGATAGTGAGACAGCAGCAGGAGAAAAGAGCAGTTAACTGACATCGACTCTGCAGAGCGTTTATTGAATGGCACTAGCAGATAAGCAGGTATTAAACTTTTCAGTTTAATACCTTCTGAAGGACGTAATCCAAGTGATGAAGAAAACATCTAATTGTTGTTGATGTGGCTGATCAATAGCTTGATGAGAAAAGATAACTCGCAGAGTCTCAGAGGAACTCCGTTGAAGATCTCGGTGCGCTCACATGCAAGTCCCACACCGAAAACATGTAAATCAGATATCGTCACTCAGTTTTATTCAAACAATGTTATAACCTTGTATCGGCGCCCGGCTATCACGCACCTACACACAGAACGCGGCACGCATCGTCAGACATAACGCAAGATAAGGAAAGACTTCAGGAACATAGTGGGACAAAGGGATTGTTTTCATTTCCCAGACTCAGGGAGAACATGCCAAATCTGCACGGAGAGGCACATGCACAGAACCCGGAACCTTCTCACTGTGAGGTAGCAGGACTTCCCAAGTGCACGTCGGCCATCTTGGCATTAATTAAGTTTGTTTTGCTTTTTTAAATAATCTTTCTAAACAATTTCTAGAATGAACATGGGGACTAGCAGACTAGTTGACGTACTGACACATCTTTACAAAGTCTGATTTGCCCATGAAGCACAAACTCTACTGATCCAACGAAGTGACAGAGGGATTTGCACCATCAAGCTTCCTAGCATATCGTCCTGTTGATATGAATCTATCATTGCCTGTTTGTTCACAAAACTCCTCTCAAAATGATAAAGTCTGTGCAACCCACACAATATCTTCATTCACATAGTTTGTGAGCATAGCATTACAACGTTTATTAGGCTTTCATTTCCCAAACACAGCCGACTCGGAGCCGTTTGAAGAAGAATTCGGCGAACAAAGTTTCCTTCGAGGTATATCCACTTTAATCTGATGGAAGCAGGAATAAATCCAGCAGCTCTGTTTTGCAAAGTCAACCACAAAAAACCTGCATCATGGGGTTAAGATGTACTATTAATGCTATCAACATGACTACAGAGACTGTTTTTAACGCACTTTTATTTTCTTAAATATGTGACCTGTAAATATATATATATGGCTGCTTTCCTTTTCCACTTCTGTTAGAGCTTTTTCTTTTTTTTACACTCAATTATTAAACAGTGTGAAACTGACCTCAGGCCGGCTGCATAGTTTAATGTGAACTAGCAACACAAGAAGGAAACTATCACAATACTGTATACGCTCTGGTACCAGAATAAATGACTTGTGACTCATTTCATCTTAGAACAAACTTTACAAGATCTCTTAAAACACTGACTGTCATGAACTCGGTGACAAGAAAATATTTATGTAAACAATTGGGTTTAGGAAGAATCAAATGTGAATGTTTTCTGTTTTGAAGCAACTCAAATGACCCAAAAAGCCAAATTAGATTCCTATCAAACAGGATCAATAGCTTCTTATGTATCTTGTTTGAAGCTGACTGTAGAACAGGACATCAGCCAACGGTTTCAGTTGATGACGAAGAAGGTATGGGGAGATAAAAGCCGCTCTGGGTTGCAAAAACAGCAACATGGAATACATTTGTTTCACTTTTAAAATGATGCGATTGGACTCACACAATGGGAGTGTAGATCGGCAGCGGACATTCCTGTTACACCTCACAGCCACAATAGTGCAGCAGGCTACGGTTCTAAAACACTCCTGCTGTCAAATGGAAATCTGATACACAAAGACACCGCCCCCTCAAGTCGCCCAGGTCCTGTCGGTACAATGGATAACACGAGATACGTAGAGCATGCAGGAGAGTCGGTTTAAGAAGAGAGCCTCACATATGATGACGGCGGCGATGAGACGGACGGCAATGTAGGGGGCCATGCATGAGGGGAAGAAAGGTTGGACCAGGTAGTTGGAGAAGGTCAAAGCGATCACTGCCTGACAAGCCGGCTCCACTATCATCAGCGACGTCCAGAGTCTGCAGCAGAATTGAGTAATATGAATTATTACGAGGCAGTTTTACTTCTACTTTAGCAATAAAAATATCACTAACTACTTCCATCTACTATGGGGATAATAGTTGCCCCAGCTCTAATCTCAAAACTGCAGGTGCTTGAATAATTATTTCTGATGTTGGGGAAGTGGCCTTTTTTTTTTGTCAGAGAAAAGACTGATATGCTATCTTCACAAGCCATGTGCCTCAAATGTAATTTCACCCACAGGATACTTCATGACAACTTCAACTAAATTACTGGCGGTATGCAGAAAGTGTCAAACAACCTTCGTACCGAATAAAAGCCAAGAAACCGCCAAATGCCTCCAGGATGTAGGCGTAGGAGGCTCCAGATTTGCGGATGGTGGTGCCCAGCTCGGCATAGCATAGAGCTCCGAACACAGAGAATACCCCTCCAATGGCCCACACTACCAGCGAAAGCCCAAATGAGCCCGTGTACATTAGAACACCCTGTGGGGGAACAAATGAGAGTGAAGAATTAGGCTGGGTGCAGTCGAAACTAACTACCACATTTGGTTAAGGCTCATAAGAGGATTATGTTAAAACCTGCACCATTACCGATATTTTTTGCATTTATTAATTGTATAAATGCTTGTGCAGTATTACTATTATATTGTTTTTTGTAAGCACTAAAAACTTAGTGAATCTGTTTTGATGCTACTGGACACCTGAATAAAGTATCCATCTATCTGAGACACTTAATTTGTCTTTGTAGTCACTGCAACGATATGTGGTTCGCTCATTCTCTAAACGCAAAGGAAGCCAAACAGAACTAGTTGCTAATTAAAAAAACAGCAATAAATTTAAAAAAATAAAAAATGAAATGAGGTACATAAACAATGAAATGAGGATTGGAGGTTTAAAGTTGGTATGAGGGCTGTAATTTAATCTCTGGTGCGAACATTGCTACATAGACTGATTATATAACACGATGACAAAAGGGTAATCAGAGATGATGAAGACCACACAGTAGGTGATTGATCAAAGCTCATTGTAAACAATGACATAAAAACTCTATTTACCTTTAATGACATTTGATATTAAACATGTTACAACATATTTGGGACCAAAAGGGCAAGAAACTATTTCCTTTGTGTTGATTGAGAAAAAAAATCTAAGCAGGAAATTGTTGATTTAAAAAAAAAAAAAAAAAATGAAATCGAGAAAAATAAATGTATTGACTCTTACCTTGGGCGAAACAAAGATGCCAGACCCTATCATATTTCCCACGATGAGGCAGACCCCGTGGAGGAGGGAAATCTCCTGCTTCAGCCGCATGCCGCTGCCCTGAGATGCAGAGTCCATCTCGGCAACCATTCTGATGGATACGCAGCCCTCAGCCTCGGCTCAGGGGAGGCGACAGCGAGTGATAAGGAGGACAGACTGGTTCCCGGCAGAATCACAAACGGAGATCAGGTGAATCACTGGAGTGGAAGAATGAAAAGAGGGTGGTGACCATTGAAGGAGAAAAATAGGTGGGAGTTTGGAGGCTGAGAGTTCGCCAGTCTTTAAATAGTCATTGTTGAATCCACGGAGTAATTCCTCCGTGATAATCTGACAGAAAATCACGTAAACAAAGTGGGACAAATGCGCATTCACAAAATCTTGTAGTTCGATTGAGAGTAAGAAAGTAAATGACTGTGAATCAGTGGGTCATTGGTGCAAACCCCTTTGTCGCCCTGATATAGATCTATTAGATTACTTCCTTAGAGGAAGATCTGGAAAGACAGAGCAGGTTTTATTTTAGAATACACCACATGTGAGCAAAAAAGTCACAATATAAAGTAGACCTACGCTGACGTACCCGACAGCGAGGGGACGTTATCGCGTTAACCCAAAGGACCTGCGGATGCGATGACGATTCCATTACAATTATATCCCCGTCTCTTCAGTGACATATTATGGAAAATATGAGTCCATATGTTGGTAAGTACCCAATAGATTCAGGTGTCTGTAGATTTTATCCTTATCCTTTTATCCTTGATGCATCAAGCTGCAATAAAAATTTCTACATCAAGATTTTTTTTTGCCTCCTGAGAGCTCCTTTCATTGGCTGAAATAATTTATTACATAAACTGACATCAGCAGAACAAGATCCGACCTCAACCACAGGACTGGTGTGATCAGTCTGTATTTCACAGAATAATTAACTGGGTATGTTTTCTGGAGGTTGGTGGTGAACATCTAAGGCTTGGAAACACTTAGAAACTAAGTTTCTGTAATTGCTGCTGAAATCATACATCACTCTGGGCGGGTTTCTCAGATCACACTACCATACAGACCTCCAAGTGGAAGTTCGACTCAAACTGACACGCTTAAAGTCAGAAAAGAATCTGCCGAGCTGAGGCATGGTCTGCTAATATTTGATTTGATGCTGTTTAAAGGCAACTTGAATGAGTTCCGTGTGATGAGTTTGTTGGTTGGTTGGTTGGTAAATATATATAAAAGAGACAGAAAGGCGCTAGTATGTTTAACCACACACCCCTCTAAAGGATTAGCTGAGTCCTAAGACAAATATGTTTTGTGCTTGACATGGACAGAACCTGCTGTCAGGTTACACCCTGGAGGAGACGTTGCAGGGGAAGTGCAAAATGCTCACTCTGGTGTAATTAAAACCTGTATGGAGCACCTGTGTCCATCAGGAAAATCTGTTCCGTTGTGTTTTTGAAAAGGACTCAGAGACTGATTGTTTTTTTTAAATTGCTGCGAAAGCTTCTTAAAAATTGCCAATGGTTAGTTTTGTGTGAATTTGACTGATAAAGGTGAACCTGCACCGAGTAACTCTATCCAACAAACCAAATATTTGAATGTTGTTTGATTGACTGCACAATTAGTCTTGTTCTTACAGATGCCACCACTACTGGCAATACTTGATCTCTGCTGAGGTGGATGTATCATATTTAATGGGAAGCAAACGGAAATGACAATTGAAACATGTAAATCACTTTTATTATTAAAAAAAATTTGAACATTGCTAAAAATATACAAAATAAACGCCTACTAAAGATGTAAATTATGATACGCTCTCCTTTAGGGCCACATGTGAACATTCTTTTCTGACATGTCTTTTTTGAGGAGATGTTGATAAACGTGGAACGGAAATGTCCGATTAAGAAGTAAAACCAAAAGGATATACATTGGGCTGCCATAACATTATAACCACCGACAGGTGAAGTGAATAACAATGATTATTTCGTAGCAAATGAACATTTTGTCCTCACAGTTGACGAACCATGAATGAGTAAAGCACTATCTACGGTGAAAGGTAGTGATTGATAAAAAAAAAAAAAAAGTAGTACGGAGTCAAGGAAGGGGGTCTTACAGCTACCAAAAACAGCTACTTACAAATATCTGTATCAGCCGTAGCGAAAGATACCTCGTCCCCCTCTAATCTAAATCACTAAATCCATTACACTACTAAATCAATATAAGTTTCATCGCTATAAATATACCCGGTTTATATGAGCTCTGAACTGAGTAGACGAGGTATATCATGCTCTAGTGTTGCTAATACTGCCCTTAAGGTCAGGGCATAGAGAGGTGAGTGGATTCAAAATGGTTAATGAATTTTTGAAAATATTTAACTGACAAATACGCTCGGACACCACCGTCATTCTGTGGAAAGCACGGCACTCAGACCGTTAACGTAAGCCTCTTCCAACAGCAACATTCATAACTAAACCCGTTTTTCTTCATAGGGCAATATCAGAGGTTGAGAAGCCCAGAGCGCAAAAAAATAGACACAGAAGACAGTTAACAGGAATAAATCTTTGGTGTAAAACAAATGAGATTTGCTAGTGGCTGAAGCTCAGCCCTGTGTCTACATATTAGCATGAATGCAAGCAGTCCCAAGGAAGCAGGAACGTTTGAGCAGAGCAGCTGATGTGCGTTCACACTTATAGTGCTTTCTGTTCCTTCTCGTATGCTGGCTTGGCTTGACACCGTTTTATGCGATGCGTCAACCCGGTGCCGCAGGGATTTACATCTCCATTACAACAGGGCTACCCTGAGGCCACAATCACAAATCTAGGCAAAAAAACTGCACAAAAAAACTGCACAAAGCAAAGGGTTCACACAATACCAGAATTGTGTACTATGATACAATGCTAGTATAAAAAATGATGGTTGATACATTTTAGATACAGTGGCTAGAATATTTGTGTCCAAGGACAAGACTATGAGATCATCCAAGTTCAAATGTGCCTATAAGTGTGGAAATAAGCAAAATTAAGACACCAATTATGAGATGCATACCTTTAGAGTCAAAGCAGGTAAGAATTTCGTAAAAATCTGTTCTGTGGCTTTTGAGGATTATGGATAGATTTACTAATGTAGATGTACAAGTGTATACCTATACACTCTCTTTGATGGGGGTTATAAAGAAAGAAAGACAAAAAATAGACCAAAAACAAACTCTAATCTTTGCAGAGGTGACTATTGATTATTATATAATTAGTGACTTAATATCTCTTTGTTAACTGATTTTCTTTTAACCCCTTAATCAGAGATTATATAAATGAAAAGTCGGGGATATTACGGAATCCTTATCACCGCCATAGATCCTTCATGTTAATGCAATGATTAAAAAAAACTATTCAATGGGATTTACAAATGTTATTTCTCCATAGACTGTAGTGCAAGGAACAACTGGAATGGTTTAGGGAAAGGTTAGTTGAATACTTCTCTTCATACTCCATAAGTTTTCAGGCCATGATTTCTCAATTTTTGGTAAGATTTTGTCCAAATTTGGTGCATAAGAATTGACTTAAGGAGCCTTATCTTGTATATATGATATTTCACTCATTAGGGGGAGCTTTTTTATGACGTAACTTCACATTTGATTTGAGGAGCTTGCTTGTACAACAGCAGGGGATTGGTGGGTTTTCTGGATATGTCCTTACTGTCAGGGACAACAGCTTAAGCCTAGTTCCTTTCTGAACTTTTTCACGCCGTCACGTGATCAACTGGTTCGTCTGCTTCAGGCTATATGTCAGTTGCATTCAAGAACCCTTCTTAACAATGGGAAACCCCAATACTGTGAGGGACATATCTTAGTTCTGCATCATTACACAATTCAATGTATTACTTCATCAGTAAAATAGTAAGATACGTTGATTAAGCTAAGGTACACACTTACCTATGAAGGTTGTAGCTAAAATCGCCTAAATTAGTCTGGAGTTAGAGCGAAGTTTCTGCGATAATACTGACGGGAAATGCACAGTTTAACGGGTTGGAACTTGAACACGAATTATTTTACGAGCATGCTTTCTCAACATAAACGCCTATGGCTCTGAATCACGACTTTACGCTTGAGTTAATCAACCCAGTCATCTCACAGCAGACACAAACTCTTCACCTCGCTCTTAAATGCCGACATCACCATCATTTTTGCAATCAATGAACCACTCAGCGCCTGAGGATCGGTAGCTTTGTTAGCACCGGTATAGTTCACATGGAAGAAAATAAGGGGAGGGGGGTTAAGAGTAAGGAAAGGGGATACTGCGTGTCCCTACACTACTGATAATTAAAAGACTAACACTGGCATCCATCGCAATCTCAATCCGGATTAGCCCTGCGATGTGGCGCAGAGTTAGTGGAGTGACGCCACTGATGGGTCATATAGATGCTGTGCATGTAAAAGCTAACGTATGTGATTAGCTAGGTCGGATGATGGTTATCACTAGTTCCAGTGGATACATTTCGACTATTAGGTGGGATATTAAATATGGGGGGCTCCAGTGTTTACCCGAAAATAAATATGATGGAAAGGAATTACCTTTTTGTTGTGATATTTTTCCAGTAGAAATAGCAGTAACACATGTTCCGTGGGTCAGAGGAGTAACGCCAACTTTAGCTAGTCAACATCTGCAGCTAGCCCCTCCTCATTTACCACCGACCACCAAATGATGACAGACACCGCCCACTGACAGGCGGAGAGGGGGCTTATGACTAATTAAACAACACCATTAAATAGTATTCCATCAAATACTTGCATTAAATGAACGTTGTGTCCCTAAGCAGACACTATCACATACGTGCACTATTTAATGTTCGTTTTACCAGCGGGTGCTCGGATTGATCTACGCCGGTGATGCGGTCACACAGGTGTGCCAGTCTGAACTGCCAACGTTCAGTTATGTTCGAACGTTCTACATTCTTTATATCAGTAGTTTAGCATGGAATATAATGTAATAATATATTATATATTACTACGCCCGCAGTTTTTTCAATTTCATAAATTGCAAAACTGCACGATTCTATCATTTTTTTTATTATTTATTTATTAAAAGGTTCCCTGGTTAAAGGTTGTTATCAAAACTAATTTACTGAGATGGTGATCGTGTACACCTTCTGTCTTCTAACAGAATACTCTACAAGAAGAATGATGTGTAAAATGATGGCTTCATGGTGTGACTTGATTTGCGTTGTAGCCCCACAGCAAAGTTCTGAGGTCTTTGTGTGTAGTTTGCATACTTTCCACATGTCAGTGTGTTTTCCCTCAAGGTTCTCTGGCTTCCTCCCACAGTCCCAAAACATGCAATTGGTAAATAGGTGATTCCAACTTGCCCACAGGTGAGCGTGAAAATAGAGCGTGAGAGATTCTATCTCTCTATCCCTGAATGTGGTGACATTGGGAGGATCTGTCTAAAGTGTATCTACCTCTTGCTCAACATCACCCTAAACATTAATGTTTATATAATTTTTGAAGGATACAAAAGTCTTCCTCGTCTGTTCCCTGTAGGGTTCACCATAGGGGATTATATATTTCCATCTTGCCTTGTCCTCTGTATCTTCCTTTTGTCACACAAACCAACTGCCAGTCTTTTGTCACCGCTTCCAGAAACTCTTTGGTCTTCCCTTTTTTCTCCTGCCCGACAGCTCCATCTTCAGCATCCTTTGACCAACAGATACACTATCCCTTCTTCTCACGTGTCCATACCATCTCAATATGGCCACTCTAACTCTAATTTTGTCTCCAAGGCACTTAACCTGTGCTGTCCGTGATGATAACTGACGTGCTCGTTTCTATTCCTGTCCGTCCTCGTCACCACCGCCTCTCCAGGTTTACTTCCACCTACTATGATGACATCATAGTCCATGTTTGCAGCCTATGATGTCATCTGCCCACATCATAGCCCATGGAGACTCCTGCCTAACCTCATCAGTCAGCCTTTCCATCGCCGGAGCACACAAGAAGGGGCTCGGAGCCAAGAACCCTCCAGAACCTTCTTAAAAAATGTCTCTTCAAGGATCACCCCTACCCCATTTCTCCTCCGCACCTTGATAGGACAGTTTGTACCCGCCTCTACTGCTTCAAGTCTTGCTGCCTTTCCACCTGGTGACTTAAACACACAATAAATTGACCTTCCTTCTCCTGATCCTAGCTGTGATCATTGTCTCAACATTTAAATGAAAACAATTACTGAATTCAAATGACTGATTATACTCTAACAAAAAAAAAGTAAGAATTATTTTGACAAATGTTGAAATCTGAACGTGCCCTTTTTATATTAAACCATCTGAAAACAATTAAATTTGAATGCAAATGCAAACAAGAGAGGAATAAAAACTCCATACCTTTATTGCCATTCCATTTGCGGTTGATTTGGGCTTTTATTTAACTGTACCCACAGTTGAGCATAGCAACCAACTGAAAAATGTTCACAACTTAAAGCATGTGGCTCAGCAGGAAGTAAAAACACTGTTACACCAACCAGAGCTTGGCGAGATAAAAAAAAAACCCATTTGTCATATAAAGCCAAAGCTGATATTATTGAAGTCAAGGTGAACAAAAGCAACCTCAAAGGAGTAACTTACATTAATATTCAGTGGATCACATTTTGCACACTTCATTGAAATATTATTAATTGATAGAGATAATTGATTTCGTAAATATGCAAAGGAATTTTCACGCATAATCCTGGTTGACTACAGTTGATTTGATTTTTTGTTATCTAGTTGCAAGAAAACCCTGTGAGACGACCAAAGCCTGGGTGTGTCAGGCCTCACGAACGGCTCTGTTATCTCTGCAAACACGTGCGTTCTGAATTCTGATGAGAAGCATTTCCGGCTCGAGTAAGGCTGAGGGGGTGCTTTGTGTTTCCTGTACATAGCAGGAACACTTGGATCCATTACAGCAAACATGCAACAACTAGTCCAACTGCAAATGAATGAAGCTCTGTCTTCAATTCGCAATGAATGATTATGATGGAGGAAATTACATTTTTTTTCACTCGAGTCCCACATTTTTCTGGCGCACGTAAATCGAGATTTGCTGCCATCTAGCGATTCACTGTGTTCATGTTTCCATACATTCATTTGGGAATGCTGTCATTTGATTGAACATTCAAAAAAACAGCGATTAATTACATGATAAGGTGAATTTAGTAAACAGATTACTCTTGAAGATTCACGTTTATGTTTTTTAGGTGTTATCTATTAATAGGACACATGAGGATTGCTCACAATTCTTTTCCTGCCTGATTCTCCCGGAAGAATGACATCATCAAAATGGTTCAGACTGCAAGAAACTCAAACTCGACATGATATGAATATTTCCACAACAACAAAAAAAAGTCTACTCCATGTTATTGTCGTTTTCTAGTGTCATTGTCTGTCTTTCAGCACCACGGACAGAGTGTGGGGGGTCTGTGCTTGTGCAGCATCACTGAAACAAAGAGGGTAACGCCCACACTGTGGAGGGCCTGAACTCTCTACCATGAGGGAACATTGGATTTGTCAGGCCTTTGGGCTGAAGAGATGCGTCCAGTGAAAGAAGCCTAAATGCACTAGAAGGCACATAAACGCTCATTATTGGTCAGTGTCAAGGCGGTCCCATTACAATGTAGGACTTCCTTTTACCACTTTCAAAATAAAAACCTTTAACTTCAACATGTTGGTTTGCAGAACATGTCACAAGTTCTTCATCAAAAACACTGTTGGAGGTCGAGGTGGACATGCCAGGTATACGGATGCTCCAATGGATATATTTCATCATATAAAATCATTTTAACCTAAATGTAAATAGAACTTTTTGTGATTAAAAATATGCTATTAGGAATTGACTTTTATATAAACTAATATTGTCAACAGGAATCCCAATCTATAACGGAATAATAGTTTTGCCACTAATGATTGTTTTCACATTAATTAATAGGCTCATTTAGAGTGAATGATTGACCATTTATTTTGTCTAATGTCAGGAAATGTTGAAAATAGTGGATGATGCATTTAAATAATTCATTATATTCATAAATATATACGAAATGCAAATATAGTCAATTTATGATCATAATTCATTGTATAAATAGTCAAATCTTCACATGTGAGAGAATGGAGTCAGTAAATTAAGTAAATTTGAATCAATCTTGATACTGGAGAAAACAAGGATAAAATAAAATAAAAAAGTATCAACTGAAAGTAGCAGTGTGATTTCAATTTGATCACATTTGCAGCAATATTCATGATCTTTGTTTGCCTTGGTTGTAACAATACTCATGAGGAATCTAAATATTACCTGTTAAAGCTACTTGTTAAATCAGAATTAGAATTTTCTACCTAAACATAAATTCAAAATACTAAACCCTATGCTGGATCAAATTGAAAATCAACAATAATAATAAAGTAATGTATTAATCTAGAAGGATCAAATCTGTATCACAAAACTAAATTTATTTAGCTAATATATGCAAATTCACAATCACATCAAGGCTCTTCTTCAAGGTCAAGTTTCTGCAAATGTTTTCTTTTCTGTCTCATGTTCTTGAGAACATCTGGTACAAGTGATCTCCCTCACATTTAATGTGTAGTTATATCCGAGTTAAAGTATTTTCTGTTCAAAAGGCTGCCCTTAGTGAGTAAAATATGAACTATTAAATTAAAATATGTTATATACAAGATCGATTTCCTCGAGTCGATTCATAGGAACAAAATTTTTACTCAATCGGACCAACCGTTAGGAAGTTCTTTCCAACAAGTAGTGATTTTATTTTCTTTGAGTTGATTCATATGCGTGGAATTTGGTCTAAAGCAAACAACAGCTGATAAAAATGATGACACAAAAACTTTTAAAAATAAACCTCTCCCTTGTGCTGCAAATTTAAGACGGCCCTTTCCCAAAATCAATCCAATTCTTCCTCTAACTAAGGTCTATGTGGGTATAAAATCTGATAATGATTCATTAATTATGTTTGAAATATTTTTTTTCTTTGTTTTTCTCACCTTTACATTTGAGCACGAGGATTCATCTCGATGAAACGACCCTTTCGGATATCTGCGTTTTATTTTGAAAAGCAAGTCCGCACACTTCCGGTTCTATTCTTGTTATTTCACTGAGAATTGACGCAGCTCATCACAAACCACCAGGCGCACCGGCAGCACTCGTCTCTGCTGACTCAGTGCCTTACCAACAGTCCCTTCACCCCGAGACAGCACCCAGCAGCCGACGCACCCTCCTGCAGCCACCCCGCCCGGCTCCACCGTCCAGACATGGCCAAGACAGCAGTTGGTGAGTTTTTGCACTTAATCTGTATTTTTTCCCCCCTAAGATGATGAGTAGCTTCGCAGGTCTGAGGATGCTGGGAAGCCGTGGCGACACCCATGGCACAAAAGGATGCTGGGGGTTGATGAGAGGGAGCGGTCGAACTCCTCCGCAAGGGTGAAGTTGTGTGATTGAAGCAGATTTTTTTTCATCTTGTGGCGTTTCCTGCTATGAATTAACATTTCCTTAAATCCAAATTGGCACTGATCATTATGAGCCAGTTGACATTTCGCCATATCAGTGACGCATTTAAAAAAAAAAAAAAGTATATATATATATATATATATATATATATATTTATATATTACTATTATTATATTAATCGTCATATAAAGAGAATGCAGACACAATTCAGGCGTGGAAATTGATTTTTCCTCTCATCACATATTGGCATTATTTAGTCGATGCCTGCCTGCCGCACCTGCCTTTACCGCCTGACTCAGAGCCGTGCGGCATAATGCAGCGCCAGCGACCCCACCCATCATCTCCGGTCCCCTCCATAGCAAGACCGCAGCTCTCCAGGCTGAGAAACATCTCCACCTTGGCCAATCTCTTTCTGAAAACTGGGTCAATTACTGTGGATGCAGTCTTCAGTCTGCTGGAGCAAATTTGTGGGTTATGGCTAAAGGCTCGAATGAGATGGAGGATGGAGGATGGAGGATGAGAGGATGAGAGGGTTAGAAGATGAGAGAGAGAGAGAGAGCGCATTCTTTTCCATGAAAGCGTTGCAGTCGAGGAAAGAATTTCCAGCTGGGGATGAGGATGAATGACCTCTCATTTAGATAATGGTACAATCCCACCAGGAGGAGTATGGATTGTGAATGTGGCCCACCATGTTTAATAAATCTATGGAGGGATGAGATTGCATCTTAAGGCATGTGGATGGCCTTGTTTTTGTCTCAACTTCCGAATTGCCATATGAGGGATTTCTTTTTGATGATTTGTAATTACGTCACGTGTAAAGTGTGCAGCCGGGCGATGGAGGTCACTCTGTTTGTTTTTTGGTTGACTAGGCACTTGATAGATGGAGGTGGATGCAGACAGACAGCAGTAAAAAGGGGTTCCTGGTGCACCAGCAACTAAACCCTGTTATTTACTCCCCTCCTCCTTTTCCTTTTTTCCTCCATCATTTACGATCTGAGCTTTGGACAGCCGGACAGGATGGGATGGGCGGGGAGCAGACGTGGTGGAGAATGCCAGTCAGCATCCAGCAGGTCGTTGAGTTCACGGGATACATTCCCTTAATGATATATGAATTTTATGGATGAATAGACGCTGCGAGATTTTTTCAACTGCACCTCAGAATCAGAACCAGCCCCGGGTGCATCTGAGCACTTTCCCCCGATCCTTATCTGTGCAGACTTGTCATATCCAATTAGGTGTGGCCATTCAGCCACTTCCTTAAAATCAATTCCTTTTGTGTGGAGAAACAATAGTAGGTGTACATGCAGCTCAGAATTCAGCTTTAAGAAAAAGAGAAATCTACATCATTTATGGTGAAATACCAGCAGCTGCGGTGAGCAAATACTAGACATAACGGAAAATTAAGTTTACAAAGACAGCATTTAAAATGACAGTGACTTACAATAAATCAATACTTTTTTACTCTACATTGAAATCAACATTATTACATATATATATAATATACTTTTAGCGTTTTTTTTACTTTAGAAACAACATTATGTTTTTGCTTAACCTTTACAATTCTTTTTTTTTTTTACTGGAAAATGTGCCACGTAAGCAGAATCTCCAGTGACCTTTTATTTAGCAAAAGTTTGTCTTTTCACAGTAAAATTCTCTACTTTTCGCATATTATGACCATAAATAACAAATTTAATGACTATTTCTTCATTTAAGATAATTCACTGTCTCGTCTACAGTGATATACTCTTTTGAGTCTTACAGTCTTTTATTGTTACCATTTGACATTTCTATGACATTGACATTCCTACGGACAATTTTTGCAGTTTATATTTCGCATCTTGCCACTTTAAAATCAGCATTGTTTCACAAATACATACCACATTTTTTGCATTTTGTTACTGTAGAAACAACAGTATGGTCTCACTAAATGAGTAAAGGTGTTTTTTTACCGTATTTTACAACAAAATCTTTAAATTAAACAGAATTACTGATGATATAATGGAATTTTTTTCTTTAATTTGACCTTAAGTTTGTATTTTCACAGTAAAATTATATACTTTCCACATATTCTGACCATAAATGATGAAGATATTTACCGTTTCTTCATTTAAGATGATTAAGGGTTTAAGGGAGGCTTTTTTTTTATAGTGTATATTTCCCATATTTCCATCTACATCACATTGTTTTAGTGTGCATACATCCCAGAAGTGGTTTGGACTCATCAGTCACCCGCGGGTCGATACAGGCCCCTCCCATTACTGGTTGAGATGACTGGGTTAAAGGTGACATCAATCTAGCGCTGATGGAATGGCGTGTGCTCAGGCGGTGTTCATCACTGATGATTATCAGCGTCTGGGTGAGGCAGTTCAGATATTCAGCAAATTTTATTTACCTCAGGTTCTTCTTGCATGAGGAGAGATCAACACAGTTAAGGTTTTTGTGTCGGACATTTTCCACAATCATAATATGTTCCTGAAAGATCTGGGATTTTATGGAATGGTCCTCGCAGCAGATCCTTCGTTATAACGCGATAACTCAAACAATATTCCCTGGATCGTTTTCAAATTTCATACCCGCATAGACCTAATTATGAGGAAGAACTGAATTGATTTTGGGGAAGGTTAGTTGTTCCCGACACTAGGGGGAGCTTTATCTGCAACGGTTTTTGGGTTCATCATTTTTCAACCATTGCTCTGATGTAATCCAAATTTGCAGCATAGGATATATGATATCGACTCACGGAGAAATCTATCCTGTATATACAATATATAATATTTTCTCTTGTAGTTCATATTTCACTCAGTAGTGGAGCTTTTTTTCTTTACGAAAAAAACACTTTTCTGAGCATCAATTACTAACCATTGATCTGATTTAGTCCAGATTTGGTGTATCTGAATCAACTTGTCTTAATCTATCTTATATATATATATATTTTTTTATATATAAATATATACATATATTATATCACATTTAACTCCAATTGTTCTTATTTTACTCACAAAGGGGAAATTCTTTTTTTTAAATTTTTTTTTTTAAGATTTTTTTTTGTCTGGACATATCTGTACATTTAATTTAAGGATTTCAATCCGGGGGTTTGCCTGTTCAACGCAGCGGATTGGGGGTTTATCGGGGAGACACCCTTGCTGTCAGAGACGACACTGTAGGTCGAGTTGTCTCATTCACTGATATGGAAGTGCAGCAATTGATCCGTTAGTGTAGTCAAAGTCATTTTCACACAAATGATTTTGTTATAGCGCCACGATAGTAAGGACTGGCTGCCTTTATTGGTTTTATATGATGGGGTTAAATACACCTGGAGGATTCGCCTTGTAATTTAAAGAACTCAGACGACTCAATTATTATCTTACATTTTATAAACCTAAAGATTTATTGGTCCATTTATCAGGAGACCTGAAGTTTTGTCCTTGGTTGCACACATGATGAAGTCTATAAAAAACTAACCTGCACTCCATCCTTTCAAAGTAAAAAAAAACGGTGCCACCCAAGACCAACTGGCTGTTTTCATTCAAAAGCCATTTTGCTGCAATAATACATTCAAAGTGTTGAAGATTATATGGTTGCCAGGTGACTCTGCTGTTAAAGGCTTGTATCTGCAATAACATAGATACCCAGCCCATTCTGCTGGGTCAGAGGAGCTGGAGGGCATTTGTGCCCCCAACTGGCAGATTGCCCATTGCATCGTCAACAGAATGTTTCATACGCCTTTGAAAAAGTCCGTTGTCAATTAAACGTGATCAATTTTAAATTCTCATTTTTTTCGGGGTTAGGATTTTAGGGTAAGAAGATGGCAAGAAACATAGAAAGCAAAAAAAAAAGTACCGAACGCAGGTACATTTATTACACAGGAGACGCAGGGAGTGTAGAGGAGACGAAGAGGAGGAGAAGGATTACAATGGAATTGAGAGATAGGCATGAAACAGAGGTTGGGGAAGCAGGAGCTGATGCCGGCGGATATTGATGATCTGGGCTCTTTGACTGATGGGTTGACTGAGGAAGTGCAGAGAGACTGCGGTCGGGACAGGAGGAGCAGCTTTCTGACAGGATGCAGATCCGACTGGTTGAAACCAGTCTAGTGGAGAGGAGTGGGAGCATTAAAGTGGAGTCGTGTCCGACATCGTCTCAGACCGAGAGAAGAGTATGACTCAGCTCTTCTTTTAACAGATGCTGGTGCCTGGCCATTTTCTGAATTTGTTATTTTTGATTGTAGCTTATATCTACCTTATCCTCTGAAGAGGAATAAAGCAGCAATTTCATATATTTTTTTGCACAATACGGACTTTCAGCTGCAACGCTAATAGGGTTCCTGACAAATAAACAAAACAAAAAAAAATCATGAACTGTACTGTGATGTAATCACAGAAAACATATATGATCAAATCAAATCAAACCAAAACAGTCTCAACAACCGCTGCAATAATCATCAGGGAGTTTTTTTTACAGTAAAAATACCAACATTTGATGAATCCAGCCTTTCAAATGTGAGAATGTTTTGTTTATCATTTATTTACATGTTTTTCTTGGCTTGTAAATGAAACATAATTGGGTTTTAGATTGTTTGCTAGACAAATCAAGACATTTGATGACATCCCCTTAAGGAATTGACTTTCTTTAAGATTTATTACCTTAACAAATACTTTTTTTAAGTGATTAATCACAGGAAATGTGAGGATGTGTTAGTTTTTTTTCTGTTTTATATGAAAAATGATTTCGTTTAAATATTGTTTGCTGGACAAATCAAGACATTTGATGACGTTCCCTTAGAGGTGAGGTTCTTTATGATTTATTACCTCAACGATTAACTGGATAATCAAGAAAATGGGATCAAATTATGAAAAAGATTGTTAGATAAATACCCTAAACTAGAAAACTCTTCTGTTTCAAACCAGAACTTTGCCAATCTCAGCTGATCCGCTGCATGACCTCCAAACTTAAATGACCTGCTCCATTGAAGTGTTGTCTGTTTGAGCCTGAGCTCTCAGCTGTTCCTGTGTGTGGGAGGAAATGGCTGCTGTGGTCCTGACATAAACACGGCAACTTAATGAGCCCGTGACAACCCGTCCACGAACCCGTTCCCCCTCTTGTGTGAGCCAAATGGTGTGGCCCGCTAATTACAAATTAACATGTTATATCCACCTGAGGTGGCTGATCCATTAGGCTGTCTTCGTGGAAGCTGACGGCGCCGGCAGGCCCCCCTGGGAGCATCCGCCTTTTCCTGGCTCTAAATCCTCCTGTCAGTTTTCTTTAAACCAGGAAGGTGTTTCCATGATTGCAAGACCCGACCCCGAATATCAAACGTGTCGTCTTTCATTTGAGAGAAAGCTCACCACTCTCTGTCTTATTCGTCAAGCCCCATCTCCTTTCTTCCAGTGTTTCAATCTGTCTTTGCACCCACTGTCACGCTCCCCACCCTCTCCCCACCCTCTCCCCACCCTCTCCCCACCCTCTCCCCACTTCCAACCCCAGGGAAGGGGTTAACAAGACCATCAGAGAGTAGCGAGAGCCACATCTGAGAGTTAATCACATTGCCGTGGCGTCTGCCAGTCTGCAGGGCAGCAAGCGAGACCCAGTGAGGGAGAGAGAGAGAGGAGGGGAGGGAGAGAGAGAGAGAGAGAGAGAGAGAGAGAGAGAATGAGGATGGAGGAGGATTTGGAGTAGTCATTCTGTATTCTGTACCCCACCATGGAGAAACTGTTTCTCTGCAGCGAATGATGAATATATGGGAACAACTTTATCCCCGCAAGACCTCCAGCTGATGGATCGTGACATGATGCTAATCTCCATGGTGGGGGTTGGGGGTAGGGGTGGCTACACCTGAACAGAACACAGCAGTCATGTGCAGAGTATTTCACAACCTGCAGTGTTTGCAGATTTTTGTGCTGCCCTCCCTGGAGGGACTGCTGTGATGTCTAGAATCATATTACGGAGCCGTTGGTGCCAAGAACACTGCAATATAGAACAAATCAAGGTTAGACAATGTTGGCTGTCCTCCTTCTTTCTGGTTTTCCACTCTATTGAGGATGTTGTCCTTCTGTTTTTGAGCAGACCTGCATTGATGTTTCAGAATCAACTCAAGGAAATCTATCGGCTTTCCTATTTTACTCTAACAGTTCCTATTTCATTCACTAGGGGAGCTTTCTTTTATTTTTATTTTTTAAACAAATGCTGTTTTGTGGCAATAACTTCCAAACCGTTGGTCCGATTTAGTCCAAATTTGGTGCATACGAATCGAGTCGGGACGAATCGGAATCAGGGTTGCTTGTACAACGCAAGAGATGGTCTTTTTTTCGTAGATATACCCCTGTTTTCGGAGACGACGGCCTATGCCTAGTTAGTGTTTGACCGCAGACGGACAGTCGTATTGCTGGATTAGGCCGATAAGCGACATTCTGGGCTACTATCCATAAAAGATGATTAAAAACCCAAAGATTATCAAAAATTAAAATCCTAATATCTGCTTTCTGTGCCTATACATTGCCTATAAAGCTAGAACCATCATCTCACATGCTTTTTGCTGTTCACAACTTACCGGCTGAGAGGCATAGGGCGTTGGTCTGGTTACGTTAATAAATAATAAACTGAAATGAAATGCATAGCTAATGATCTGTGGAGATTCCTGTGGGGACGGCATTATCTCTGCTGCCGGAGAAATGAGGCCGATTGAGGACAAAATCCATCCTGCTCTCTTTGAGGTTCTGTGCAAACAAAGACCCCAAGATGCCTGCAATACAAGACTTCCTTTGATGCGCGTCTCTATTTGGGGACCTTATGAATAACCATTCTACTAAAAAATTGGAAGATTTTTGTCAAGACCCTCCTGAGGGAGTGCTTTAATGAAGTTTGATCTTTTTCTGTTTTAGTGGGTTAATCATATTTTTCTCTCTTTAGCAAAGCACCCGCTCTAACTCTGGCTTTTACTTCCGCAGCTTACAAAGAGAAGATGAAGGAGATCTCAGTGTTCTCACTCATCTGCTCGTGTCTGTACCCCGAGAACGGCAAAAACATCTTGGGTGACTTTGAGGGTACGTTTTAAACAGACTAAGCACTTTTTATCATCCGTATCGAAAGAAAACATGCATGAAAAGTCCCAAAGAGACAACAAAAGGTTTTTCTGACTTTGCTTCTTCCCGCCCACATGCAGACATGGACATCAAGCCCATTAATAAGCGCGCCTCAGGCCAGGCCTTTGAGGTCATCCTGAAGCCACCCTCCCCTGTGTCTGAGGGTGCCCCCGGCATCAACAGCTCCCCAAAGAGGGACATTTCCCTGGAGGACATCCAGAAGAAACTGGAGGCAGCCGATGACCGGAGGAGAGTAAGAAAGATGTTCCAATCATTTTAATTGCATCCCAGCATTAATAGGTGCCAAAATACACAAAAAGATTTAATATGAATCTGTAACTTTTTGTTCAAGTGATTGTGACACTGACTACTATAGATGTCCTGACAATTCTAATTCGGTACTGGCTAATTCCTGCATATCATTAGTTCAAATGTCAATAGGGTCAAGCCACTCACCAACAAACCAATCACAGAATCAATACCACAGCTTGACTTTTTTATTTGTTTTTACCATCATGTGTCCAGTTCTGTGTATCAAACATGGCGTTTGAGATTATAGTACATTCCAGAGATGAGTGTGAATTATTTTTATGCCCAACATAAATAGGTGTGATTAGTCACACTGGCTTTGATCCAGGTTCACACTTCAAGAATTTCAATCAGTCGCATCCGGTAAATCGGTTGACCCTTGACCTCTGACTCATTCTCTCTGTCGCTGTTGTTCTTGTCCCTCCAGTCCCAGGAGGCGCAGGTTCTTCAGGCTCTGGCTGAGAAGCGGGAGCACGAGCGTGACGTGCTGCTGAAGGCCATGGAGGAGAACAGCAACTTCAGTCGGATGGCCGAGGAGAAACTGCAGCTGAAGATGGAGCAAAATGAGGAGAACCGACTGGCTTACCTGACCGCCCTGATGGAGCGCCTGCAGGAGAAGGTGAGGAGTCGCACCTCAGCCATGATTATACCCCCGATATAAGGGGAGCGTCATCGCCGGCGCATCAGACCCAGTTCTTTTATCTTAACCTAAGAAGGATAGTTTTTCAAATTTCAGTTTTTGGGATTTTGGGAATGGTCAGTTGCATGTTTCCACCACAAGGGGGAGTTTTATCTCCAAAAAAAGTTATTGAGCCTTAATTTCTAAACCATTGGTCTGATTTAGTCCAATCTCAAGGAGATATTTATATATATATATATATATATATATATATATATATATATATATATATATATATATATATATATATATATCATATTTTACTGTAATATTCTATAATAGGAAAATAAAAATAAAAATATCCTGGTAACCGAACATTTATGACTTTAGATGAGCTGGATCCAGATGAAAATCATCAGTCTGGGATCTGGAAAATTAAAAATTTATATTTTTATGAGGAAGGAAATATATTTTAGATCACAGTAATGAAGAGGGGTAGAAACATGATATTGCCTCCAAAACGACGATCAGATGATCTGTTAACAATGTAAAACTTAAAAGTAAGAAATAATGAGTAAGAAAAATCATATTCCTGTTGATAAATCATAAACCGCTTATGATCAACACATCATTCAATTATTAGGATGTCTATAAGAGTTGTTGATGTTATTACTTGAACTGACACGAGACAAACGTGAGTCCAGCGATGTCGCCATGGTGATACCATCGTAGCGGCTGCTATACAATGGGCGCACTGAAGCAACAATTGATAAACTCTTCACAGAAATTCAAAATGGTTCGCAGGTATCGTGCACACTCAGCGCCGCTCATGTCCTCTTCCAGAACCAGTGATTAAGAATAAAAGGATTTTGTTTTGATATTGTCCAACAACGTTAATTAGCTTGTATTGGCATTTAGGCTGATGTTGAACTAATATCCCCGAAAAGCCCCCAATTCCCTGCGTTGGACAACCAATCCCTCTGATTGAACCTCTCAAATAAATGTGAAGTTATAGAGAGAATGGAAATTGATGCACTGGGTCCAAAAAAAGTAAAATAGCCCATGAAGAGAATGAAAAATCCGGTGCTTCCCTTCGAGCATAGAGCTTAAGTAATATGGATGAAGATGATGAATGCCAAAACTGACTGTCCAACTTAATGAAAAAAATGTTTGATATGATGGCTGACAGTCGGGAACGTTGATCTTAGGCTGAAAATCCTTTATTCGATCAGGATCCAATAAGGTCATGTGACCTAGAAGGTCAGGTCATGTGACCTAGTTAAAGAAATGATAAAGTTATTGTAACAGTACACTATACACATGTTTTTTTTATTTATATATATTATATTATAACATCAACACAAGATAGATCTCCTCGAGTCGATCCATGTGCACAAAATTTGGACTAGTTTGGACCAACTGTTGAGAAACTATGACCTGAACATTATGGAGCCAAAGCGCCCTACTTCTGTTGGAAATACACGACTGACATTTCCCATAATCAATCCAGTTCTACCTCTCACTCGTACGTGGTGATGAAGGTTCCATTGAATGTTCAAATAATTTGAGGTGCTGAATGTAGAATATGAAACCTAAATGGACGTCTCCTCAGTTTATATCATTATAAAACCGTATTCTGATCAGTAGTCAGATGTTTCAGTCTTGTGTTATTGGTTAATGGGATGGAAATATGAATTAAATGAAGCGTGTAAAACCGGAAAGTAAGAGGAGTTCTGCTGAACTTAGTGAGAAAAAAAAACCCTCATCATCTTCAATCTGTGTTTGTCTCTGCTTGTAGGAGAAGCATGCTCAGGAGGTGCGCAGGAAAAAGGAGTTGAGAGAAGAAGTGACAGCGTGAGAAGTCCCGACAGGTTCTACATCCCACCCCGAAACCTCCCACCACTAATCCGAAAACCTGAGGAACACCCCTCTCTCCATCGTTTCTCTCATATTTCAACCTCTCCACCCACCCCACCCCCCTCCCCCACCCCCACACCCCTCTTCCATGCTCCCCTCTACTACTATGAAACTAGCACCGCCTGGGACGGCGCCTCGAGACAGGGGAGGTTCAAATGGGGTAGGGGGTGGACAAAAAAAAGAAAATGAAAAACCTTAATGTCTCCCACCCACTTTTCCCAAATAGAATGTTTTTGCTCTGTTTGAATTGAGAACAAAATGGAAAAAAAAAAGAAAAAAAAAATTCGAATTGGCAAGCGACAGTGGGTATTGGCTTTTTGTAAATACTTCTTTTTTTGTTATATACAGTACAATACAAGCAGCAGAAGTATTGATTGCATTGTGCCATTTTTTTCTATATAAGTTATCTCCAGTTGCATATATATGGATGTAAGCATTTGTTCATTTTCAGGTTTGTTCATTTCCGTCTTAGGATCATTTCAGGTGTCGGTGTTTGTTGTGAGTTTGCCGGTTAGCTGATGTTTGCTGTGATGGGCTGCGTCCTCGCAAGGTCCGCACCCTGGCGCCGTTCCCTGCGTCCTTCCTAGCGGCCTCCGCTCATTTGACCTTGACGGTCTGCAAACAGATTCCGATCTGTGTTGTGATTTTCCAGCCAGCGTGATGCCGAGGTTCAAACGAGCGAGGGACTTTGTCACGGGGAAGTTGGCACCAGGAAACGGGCCGGTTTGCGTCGTGCGGGGTCTGCAGACCATCGCGGCGCATCCACTCCTGTGAGGTAGATGGTGAATGAACCACAGGAGAACACTACAGCATTTAATGAGCTCACCCTCCATCCTCCCCCTCCATCTTCATCGCTCCACATGCATACCTACTGTAGAAGCCCTACACGCGCTCCACATGGGCGGACATTTAGCCAATCATAGCACAGATAACTCTGTCCATCCGGCACCAGGAAAGCTCACATGACAGGATGTAGTAGGTGGCTTAAAGGCTCCACCTTAGATCAGATACGAATATAAAACGCACCTCACTGCATTTCATAGAGGCTAGAAACATCTTCGGCATCGTCATCAGCGCCCACTGGAATCACTGCGCTTCACTCAAAAGACGCCGTAGACGCCACGGCGAGGCGGGCACAAGAAAGATATTGAAGCCATAATAGGAATCGCTGCAACGATGAGATATGAACAACATCACCGTCATCTATAAAAGGTGTATATTACAGAATCCAAAAAGTTTGTGAGCAGGGGGTGTCGAAGCCTGTGGTCACACACGCACATAGACGTGTGAGTGTGTGTGCGTATTTCAGAAAGGGCGGGAAAAAATAGTGAATGTTTGTGGCATGTTATATTGACCCGGTAAAGTCTAAAGCCACACCACCAATACATCACAGACAGTGACTATCCCAACTGCCTCTCTCTCTCTCTTTCTCTCTCTCTCTCTCTCTCTCGTCCCTCTGTCCATCTGTGTGTTTCTCCCTCTCCACATACTGTATATCTTTGTGAGCAAGCAGTGGTTAATAAAGATTTGGGGTCCAGTGAATGAAACGGGCTTCGAGTGACTTATTTCAGTCGTGTTTCCGAGTATCAACGTTTTCATTCATCCAACAATATCAATCAATGTGCCTTGATTTAAAGGTCCAGTGTGTAACATTTGGCCGTGGGGTTTTTTTTTTTCCCGCTGAGCGGCCCAGAAGATTCAACTCGGCTGCCGAGCCAAGTTTTATTAATTTATTTATTTTACCTTCATTTTATCAAGAAAGTCTCTTTGATATTAAAAATCTCTGTTTTGAAGAGTTTCCTGGCAGCAAACTGAATTACAAACGTACCGATAACAGTTTACGCACAGGAATAAAATTAAAAACGTCACAAATTGAGATCGAAACATCTGTATTTGTCAAACACAGCTATGTCAGACAAAATGTCTACAGCCAGATGTTAGCACATCTGGGCCTCCAGCTGCCGGAGGAGGCAGTCCGAGGCTTTTTTCTTGTTCTAAATAATAAATGGGATCCTCCATTTGTCAAAACACGGTAAAAGCTTAAAACACGAAATCCCTCTCCGTCTGGGCCGACATGGCGGCCTCCACACGGAGATGAGATGAAAGGGGCTTTTTCTAAACAAACATTAATAAAAACGCTCTTACTTTCAGCTGAATGTTCACAAAAAATACCTAGTTATGACTAATTTAATCTATTTATTAAACGGGATATCACTGAATACACTCAAAATCTTACACACTGTAACATTAAGCAGCTGAAATGCATGCCAAAAATAAACTTAGATTTATAATACCGACACACCTATACAATATATATAATTATTTTCAGTGCCAGTAACCAGGATAAAATTACCTTTTTTTTTTAAGGAAAGCTCACATCTTTAATATAAAGTTTCATGCAATCCAAAGTTTTCCAGTTAAACATTTTTAATAATTACAGGATGTTTTTTCCTGTTTAAGGACAGAACCACTGGCAGGCTCACTTACGCCAATCAGCCATAACATTATAAACACTGAAATGGCAGTGGCCACTTCTACCAGGATAACATTCCCTTCCTGACTTCAGACAAGGTTCAGTAATGGTTTGAAGAACAAAACAACGAGTTCAAGGTGTTGACTCGACAAAAGAAATTCCAAAGAGCCCAATCCATTTGAGCATCTGGGGGGGTGTGCTGGATACTGAAGTCTGATCCATGGAGGCCCAGAATCCCTCGGACCTTCCAGGACTTAAAGGATCTTAGATGTTAGAATTTGTATTAACTCAAAACCCTGATATGTATAATCTGACACATGCAGTACACAGATGATCCACCAGAGGACAGTAGACCTTCAAATCAGACATCCGACATGGATGACGTGCATGAGTTTCCCCACATGTGATTTTTCATGACTATTTTTTGCCTATTTTTATAAAGTTAAAGGTTAGAAAAACTTTCTAAATTGTTACTGATACTCCTATATAAATATTGTATGGATTGATAAACTATGTAATCAGTTAAATTTAATTAAGTTATTATACAGTAAAACTGTGTTTAATATGTATGTATCAAATTTATACAGCCGATTTTTATGAAATGATTTCTGTAAATCGATCAATTTTACCTTTATGACATTTCATGCATTATGCAATCTAATCAGCAAAATACACATAGGTTGTTTAAATAGAGCAATTATAAGTTTAAATGTCAAAGATATGAGTAGATATTTAGATATTTGTAGCCTATATTGTGTTGTTTTTGTTTTTTTCATGCATAACCTGTTGTAGCTCTTGTTGTCATGTTAGAGTTAATATTTGGATCCAGGAGCAGAATCAGAGACCAGTGGTGCGGATTGAAGTGTCTATAATAAATTAGATGGAGGTTGGCTGCGGGCAAGTGAGAAAGGAGAACAGGTTTTTCCGGAGCACGAGAAAAAAAGGCTGTTGGAAATTATCTCGAAAAAAAAAGATTCTAAGTTTCAAAAACTACTTTCTTGATTTTGATTACTTGCACGTTGCTTGTGGATAATCTGGAAATAAGTCTTTGAGAAGCCAGGGCTGATGTGCAGCAGCAGATGACAGACACAAGTAACAGATACAATGTTACTGACACTGAAAACTGAAGTATCTTAGGTCTTACCTGTCCAACAACCTCATTACACCTGATAATCGTGGAGCTATTTTAGATTATTTTGCGGATGTAATTCAGAAGGAGCTGAATTTAAAACAACCAGTGGGTTTACCAGGTCAAGTCACACCTTTAACCATCAATAATGAACATCAAATACTAGCATACACGATAATAACACTCAAATGGTTTAAAAGTTTGTCTCTGAATAATAATTAATTTTAAATGAAAGTAAAATGTTGACCATGGGATTGGTATTAAATAATACTGTAACATTACTTTATTGCTACTTTGACTAAAAATCTCGGCTCTATTATTCATTTTCCTGTTGTTGAAGTACCATTTATGACCAGCTGGGGGAGCCAAAACACAAGCTGAGTCCAATAAAAACCCGTTTGGCCTTATTGCCTGCGGGGAATCGACCTCACTTCATAGTCACGGAGAATGATGGTAGAGACCCGATGAGGAAACAGTGAGTGGTCAATTTAGAGAATTAGAGACATTTTGGCAAGTAAGTAGAGGAGGTTTAGATAAGTAGGACACGGGACGATATAAAGGAAGCAGCAGGTGCAACACCGATGGCAAAGGGACAGAACTCTTCTCAGAACATTTCCTCTCTCACAGGCTTTCCTTCTTTCACTGTTGATCGCTCTTTTGATCCTCCCATCCCATTTCTTTATTCCCTCTTTCCCCTTCAATATCCTAAACTCTGCTCATTTTCTTCTTCATCCTCTTCCAAACTTCCCTCCCTCCTTCTTTCCTCCTCCTCTGGTTCCCACGCAGCACATGGGGCCAGCCGGGCCGCTATTGTTCAGGATATCCCCTCCTTGTTAATGGTTTCCTGTGCACACACAGAGGGCTGCTGAGAGAAACAAGCAGCCTCATCTGATACCGGCCGCTCACACACACAAGGGCATAAGCATCAATGGGCAAACACACGTACCGTATATGCAAACAAAAACACATTCACAGCCTTATCCACCGCCTCAAACACTCTCAAACAAACACACATGCAAATGTACACCCACATATAAAGACGCTGATAAAGCCACAGGTGATTCATCTGGATTCTTTATTACAGGGAAGTTGACATTCCCACCAGCAACAACTTTGAAAGGCTATGGAAACTTCATTAATCTGTGCTTGCATGTGCATTATACAGTTATAAAGATCTACAACGTGAAATTTACCAGGAGACGCCAAAAAAACAACAAATCAGGTGGTGAAAGTCGTATCAAAAGCAAAAGCTGCCTTGTGGGGATCGTGGATACAAATGTACTGATCGTGCTTTTACTTTGGAGGGGCACAAGCAAGTAGCTTGTTGAAAATTATGTAACAGCTGAAAAAAAAATGGGGAAAAAGTGATAGAAAAACTGAGGCAACCCCCCCCCCGGCGTACGTGTGGCGCCGGTACTGTATGCTGTAGAGAGGAGCCGTTACATCAGGAAGGCAAGCTTGAACAATGGAGAGCCATATGATCGACATGTTGTTGTGGGTGAATCATGGCTAAGCTGGTAGCTAACTTCTGTTCCCAGTATTAAGTCAAACAAACACCTGGTTTCGGTTATTCCACCCCATAAAATGCTGTAAAAAAGGGGATGACTCTCAACCATTTCAGGCCCTCCGTTCACACCCCCTTTCTGTATGGAACCAGGACACCAACACAGGATGTTCAACTTAGAATGAAATTAGGAGGGGGAGGTCGAGGGGAAGGGGGGGGGGGCAGTTTCGCCCAGGAACTTGACGGACGGCGACTGCTTGACCATCTGGAGAAGCCATTCCTTACAGGCTGACAACAGTGGGTGAAACTTCTAAAGGCTGGGCAGGGACAGATATCAATCACAATAAATCACTCAAAGTTTTTTTTCTCAGGTTTCACCCCCTCACTGTTTCTCCTTCTATACAAAACAACACATTAAGAAAAGGAAGATAAAAATCCTACAGCTAGGTGTATCCTCTGTGGGACGCCAACATCATAGAAAAAAAAGAAGAAGAAGTACTTTCTTATCTGGGGAAAATAAAAATGTCTTGTCCTTGAAAGTCCAGCTCAGCTGGTTCGACAGTCTGTACGCGGATCTTGTTGAGGTTTTCACTTCAGTCAGAAAGCTCCTATCTCCATCCCCCAGGGTCTGTAGGGTTTGCCCACGCTGGATGTCGGGGCAGGGGAGCTGATGGTGGTGGGGGAGAGGAGGGGGAAGGCGCTGAAGGGGAAGGGGAACGCTGAGAGGGAGGACAGGAGAGGAGGAGAGAGCTTGGACACTGATGAGACCAAGGCGGGGTGGACGTTGGTAGGAGCGGAAGCGCCAGTGGACGGCGACACCCGGACCTGGTCCGAGTGGGGTGAGGCACTGGTGCTGCGCCTTCCTGGGGTGTGAGTCTCCACAGCTGACGAGGATGACGAAGAAGAGGCGGAGGGTGGGGTGGATGAAGTGGATACAGATGAAAGAAGAGTTTGTGTGCTGCTGGTGGTGCTGCGGGTTAAAGAAGCCAACGGCTGGTGCTGGAGGAGCAGAGGATGGGTCAGGTGAGCAGGAGGGGACCCAAATGCAGAACCCCACGCCAGGTGACTCAGGCCTGTGTGAGCCTCTCTTTGGCTGGCGTAGTTGTTGAGGTGGGAGACCAGGCGGAGCCGCAGAGGGTCTGCGCTGTCCAAGCCTTCGATTATGCTCAGATAGCGCGCCGTCTCAGCCAGACACTCCCGGAAACCCAAACCGCGGTAGTCCATCGCCAGGGCATGGGCGTCAAAATAACCTGAGGGGACGCCAAGCAGAAAAACAGCAAGTCAGCGAAAATTGCAGAAAGCAAAACTAGTTTGACATAAATGACGAATAGGTCAGACCCTTTTATTGTTAAACCCTTTTAAATATATTAAACCGTGGTAAAATAAAATGGTAAAGGACGATGGTGGAGAACGTTCTCCTGGATTGCAGACATACCTTTGCCTCCAGCCGCATGAAGCATCTTCAGATGGTCAACAGTCATCTGCAAAATCTCTGCTTTCTCCAATTTGGCTGATCCCTTTGGTGTGGGAGGAGAAAAAGCAGCGGTTTAGACAAAAATGAAGGAAAAGAAATGTGGTGTCATCTTGTTTCACTCAAGTCTCCGGTTAGTCATAGATGTTCTGGATGTGCAGACTGTTGCTCACCTGTTTCTCAAAAGCACTGGGAACCAGTCTGCGGAGTTCACTGAGGCTGTTGTTGATTCTGTCTCGGCGCCGTTTCTCAATGATCTGTGGAATAATACAACTTTAATTGTCACGTACATGAAACGTCACGCCACTATCATGTACAAAAAAAAAAAAAGGATTATTTCGGTGAGTATTAAGTGGTTCGACTTACTCCTCGACGCCTTTTCCTGGCCTGCACCTGTGTGGATGTCGCGGGAGACATGGACCCGAGAGGAGAACTCAGGTTCCTACGAGGAGATGAAACATTATCAACATTAATTTCTTGTACATCATAGATGATTTTTCTTTTCATATGGAAATAAAAATGAACTTACCCATTCTCATCTGCGCTCTCCTTCTCCACTTCGATATTCTCGTCCAGCTCGCTGTCCGAGGAGCTAAAGTCATGATTCCTTTTCATGTTTGCTTCGCCGTCAATAGTCCTTAAAGTGTAGCTGCTGCGTTTGCGACTGACTTGCGTCTGCCTGACTTTGCCCGGAGCGCCTCTGTTTGAAGCTGAGCTTTCCCACGGTGTCATTTCAACTCTGGTGCCGGCCAACCGGGGCGGGGCCTCGGGGCAAAGAAGCCAATCACATGTCGGCAGTGGGTTTGAGTGACAGCGCAGTTGGCCGAAGCGCATCCCATTGCGAAGAAAAAGTCGGACATGTCACTCTTAGAATTTTAATAAATACGGAAGTTTTTGGGCCACACAAAACATTTTTTGGAATTCATACTTAATGGAAAAAATACGACAATTCCTTGAATATGTGACTGAATTCTGACCTAATATTCCGAATTGAAAAAAACAAAAAAAACATCGCCCTAATCTGCATCTATATTGAAAGCTGTGGAAAATGACATAAATATTTGGATCTCAACTCTCATGTCTTATTATGAAAATTTAATTTTAATAATACATTTGGAAAAAATATGCTATTATGTATTTTGGGTTTGAGTGACAGTATAGTTGTCAGGACATGTCAGACTTTTCTGCTGGATTGTGAAGCGCAAAGGCATACCCCTTTGCGCTTCACAATCCAGCAGAAAAGTCTGACATGTCACTCTCAGAGGATATTAATAAATATGGAAGACGGTTAGGACCACACAAAACATTTTTTAAATTCCAACTTAAAAGGAAAATTGACTTTACACATCAGATATCCCAGAAATGTGACAGAATTTTTATATAATTTTGAAAATTGGAAAAAAGTATTCTCTTGTATACTAAGAGCTTTGAAAAAAAAAATCATTTATGCATCTTTATACATTCTCATTTTTACCAAGTCACACTAATTGAAATAACACATTGTTGAATCTTTTTTATTTTTTAGATTCCGGACACAGCCAGCAGTGTCATCATGTCACAAAGAAGAGGTTCAGTCTTCAAATCCTTTTGGTGTCCTGAAGCTTCTCTGTGTGATGTTTGCAATTTTGTGTTTGTGTGGGTTCTCATCTTTCCTCCCACATTTCTATAGCTTGCTGACAACATGGTCTTGGTGTACGCCCCCTCTTCCCCAGTGTCAGCCAGTATAGGCAAAAAATGGATGGATAATAATAATAATAATGTCATCCTTAACATTTTTGTCCATGTCGATTCCAGATGAAAGTTATTTTTTGACGTTGGAAACGGCAGTTAAGAAACTTCATCTTGTGAGTAAGATTATATGATATGATGGAAAGCTCCACAAACATAGATCTTGTGATTAGATTAGATTGTTCTGTTTGCAGCAGCTTCAAAGGTTGAGATTTTTCTTCCCAAGAGTGTAGGATTTGTCTCAGAGCTCATGACCACTGTCCAAGCGAAACGTGTTATCTCCTGCTCAGCTGTGTGGTTGAGCATATTTTGCTTCACTATCTCGTCTTTCTGCCTATTCTGAAACAGCTTATAATATGACCCAGTGACAGCACGAACTGTACAGTCTAAAGGAGAGGGGGCCGAGGATGGAGCCCTGGGAGACACCACAGAGGGGGAAGCATAAACCATGGCTATGAAGAAAGTCCTTTTTGATAGGTAGGATAGTTTGGCGCATTATAGTATTTGAGGACTTACTGAAATTAATTATGTAACTTAATAAAATCAACAAAAAAAGAAGTGTAATAAGTTTCAAATAATTTTCTTAAAACTTGCTTTACCAAAAGTTTGAGCTAATCCAGGCTAGTTTCCATGAAATACAAAATTTTATCATGAAATCATTTTATAACTCAGATTATTTTTTTACTATTTAAAAAAAACAGTTGACCAGACAATGTGTCAATTCATGGTAATATTATGAATAGTTTGTTTTCTTGGTGGGAACATTAAAATATTAATTATGGGGTTCTACGGTTAACCTTTGGACTTTAGTCCGCAGCTGTTTCACACTAAACATGATTGTAGTCTAGTCCAATTTAGAGAACAGGCCTGCAGATTATCCAAACAACTCTATTACAGCATAACCTGCCAAGGTCACAAAAGCAAATTATTCACCATCACAGTCGATTTGTTTTGTCTTCACTTGTTTTTTTGTTCTCCCTTCTTGGCGCATAGTGAGCAGATAGACACCCTTGTAGTTCTTTCTGTATATTATAATGCATTTAATATTGAAAACATGATTTTATTTGTTTTATTTCACTTATTTCAGAAATTTGACATGTGACCAGTCTCTCTGAAGTCAAATCTGCTCTTCCTCAGAGGTGACGCATCTTCGTCTTCATAGAGGATCTTTGGAGAAACTTTGACTGTGGTCCAATGGACGTTCGGTCCGTGACTAGCCCCACCACCACCGAGTCCGCCCCCTCCTCCTCCCCACTTGTGTGCACCGGTGGTGATGAGGAGTGGCTGGCCGACTGTCAGCACGCGCTGGCCGTGGGAAAGTTCCCTAACCGGCGCTGATAACCAATCAGAGGCCGACGGCCGTCTCCGGCGCTGGAATGAATGGAGCAATTGGTCGGGGCGACGGGCGGTCTGCGAGCGAGCGTGTGAACCTGTAATCCAATACTAACTCAGCCCGGAGAGACAGGGAGCACCGCCGCAACCAGAGGAAGCCACCAAGTCTAATCTTACCCCACAGAGAGACCTCATGCTCGGCTGAGATGCAGTGGGGACTTCAAGGACTCAACAAAAGAGCGGAATGCAATCAAAGCCCACTTTCCACAACATCACCACCACCGCAGACTGGTGGCTCCAATAATGGTCACACTCCCCAAATAATATGACTGATCTGTAGGTGTGTGTTTGAATGCAGAAGAGCGGGGGGGGGGGGCTCTTGTTACCGCAGACCCTGGGTTTCCTGCAGGGACGAGTCTATTTAAGGACCTGCACCAACAATCAAACTCAGGCTCTTAACCATAAAGCAGCTAAATAAAGCTGCACACATCACAAACACATCATGATTACATGTGTTTGATCCGGGTAAATATCTTTACTGCACTGATCACACTCATAGATGTTTTATCATCACTCTCCTTATTACATCCCAGAATAGTCAGGGATGTAATCGAAACTACCCCGCAGATCTTTTTTGTGAGGAATAACTCAGAAACGGTTTAATGGTCGGTTTTTTAAATTTTATATTCACGTAGACCTCAGTGAGAGGAAGGACTGGATGGATTCTGGGAAAGGTCAGTAATATATTTCCAGCACTAGGGGGAAATTTACCTCCAAAAGTTTTCGGGCTATAATTTTTCAACCATTGATCCGATTAACTCCAAAGTTGGTGCATCCGAATCACCTCAAGGCGATCGAGTTTTTATGTATCACAGTTTTCTTAAATAGTTCATAGTTTGATTCACTTGGGGGGCTTTTTAAAAACAATATATATATATTAAAAAAAGTGTGTTCGGAAATAACTTCACATTCAATTTGAGGAGTTCAATCAGGGGTTGGAACATGAATATCAGATCAATTTACACACCCTCTGTTCGAACGCAACAGACGTGTTATGGCGGGTCTGTGTTATTAGCCTCTGAGATGGCAGCGGAGGTAGTTACAGAGGTGAATCCGACTTGTATAAATGCAAGGCTGAAATGCGGGACGGGGCTGCGAGGTTTTTACCAACAAACGAAGACAAGTGGGAGATTTGAAAGCAGCCATCAATCGTACAACACGGCTTCTGTCTTTAAAACCTGACTTTAAATGTACGATGTGTTTCTGCTACTAACAGTCGTGCAAACAAAAACGAACCAAAGACACAGTTTGAGTAGGGTCAGGCATATTTTCTTTCTGGAATCACATCTTTGATTGGACTCAGGCATAAACGTTCCCCGATGAGGGAATATTCTCAAGCTTCAGTGATTCCTGTCCTCATTCAATAAAATCACTTGATTTGATTTAAATAATCATGTTTTTTCAAATGTATGTATCAGCATAAAACTGTGGAATAAAATTAAATATAATCAGTTATAAAATATGAACAAGGTTTAAAATGCTTCTTTTCAGAAAAATGCATTACTTTGAATGGGAAATATATTTAAAACACATAAACTTAGTTTAATAAAACTATTACATAAATCAAATTTTTACTTGTTTCATTCATGTTTTAATGATAAATATGTAAAACATTCAGTTTAATCGTTTGTTTATGTAAAATATGTAATACAAATGCATGGAAAGTATCTGAATCTTAAATATTATGCTTAAATATATATTTTAAATGTATGTTATCTAGAATAAAAACATATTTGGACATTGTTGTAAACATTTATAAATATGTAAGTACAGGTAACTCAAGAAAATGTAACACATACGTGTTTTCAGTTGAAGATTGTTTAGTGTGGAAATGTTACAAATTAGATATATATAGATATATATACACATAGATAAATAACATGATAATAAAATCATAGTAACGGTAAATTATTTGAAAAATATTAGTTTTTAAATATTTAGTATATCTATTAATGTAAAAAAATCTCTTATGTGAAAAGACGTAGAATTTTGAAGCGTTTTTAGTGATTTTTAAAATCTTTAAAAAAAACAAAAACTGATAAACAAAACGTTCTTTCATATAAGAACATCACAGGTATTTTTTTTCCCAACAAGCTCAGATTCATTTCTGACTTTTTATGAGTAACGTGTGTGTGACATGTGACATGTGTCACACAAACATTGTGTTTGTGTTCAGGCTAAAGCAGCGAGAGACTGACTGGAAACAGGGAATCAGGATTGATCGGACAAAAAAACAATAATCCAAGATGGATTCCTGAGGGATCCGCGGAAAACGCTCAATAATGGATCCGTCTCAGACAACCCACACACACACATATACACACATATACACGCACACGCAGTCATGTGGTGATCCTTATCAATGGGAAGCGAGCAGTGGCGTCCTCGTCATCAGAGAGAGCAGGCTACCTTGTTTGGTTTATTTGAATGACAGGAAGCACTTAGGGCTGTTTTCATCTTATTGTTGTTGTACAAGGCTACGTTTCACAGATGCACCCCCTCCTCCATCCAACTGGTTATTGGTGACCTTAGTGTGTGTGTGTGTGAGTGTGTGTTTGCATATATGGTAGTATGTAGTTGTGTTCACATACGTCCAACTTCATGCGACCTTAAACCTTTGTCCCAATAAACACAGGTGTGCATCCAAACTAGTGGCTGACTCTGTGTGTGTGTGTGTGTGTGTGTGTGGGTATGGGTGCGTGTTAAACTCAGGGGAGGGTGAGGAGAGGGGGGACAGAGGAGGTGGGGGTGAGATCTCTTGTTGTATTTCAAGTTCACCCAGAGTTCCCACGCTGTTATTTTCTGCACGACTGTCTTTGTTCTACCGGTCTCATCACATGTTGTGATTAGTTGGGCCTTTCAGTAGCCGCTCTTTGAAGGTGCGGCCCGACACGACATCATCCAATCCCCTCCTCCTCCTCCTCCTCCAGCTTCTCCACCTCTTCTCCCAATGTAAATCGGGTCACCAAACTCCGAGGCCAAAGTAACGAAGGCTGCAGTGACGGCTGTCCTCCACTTTTCTTTCCAATTCTGTTTTCTTGCATTTCAAATTTCCGATTTTTACGATCTTGCTTTTTTTCTATCGCTCTTCTCCTCCAGAGGAGCGAGAGAGAGAGTGAGTTTGAACTCAAAGGTGATTTGGTCGATCCAAATCCTCTCTTTAGCTGCCGAACTCCGAAAATGGATGCATATCCTTTTGGGTCGGTTTTAATTGTAGACATTAAGATTATTTAAAGTCACGTTGTCCTGAAGTTCTTGCCAGAAAATGATTTTTCCACACTCTTTGCCTATTTGCACCGTATAATCAAACAGTTTACGAGTACGCCACAAGTGCATTTGTTCTCCAAACGTAACATGTCATCAGTCTAGACGTATATTGAGATTGATTTTCCAGGATGAAATGGTTGGAGTCGGGCTTTGAAGCAGTTAAAGGCTTGTTCAGCCAATAAATTCCCGTGAATTTATTTAGGAAGGCGAGAACCGCCGTGGTGGCAGAAAATTATTTTTGGCTGTTATCTCGTGATAATGAGATAATGAAGTGGTTAGCACGAGTAAACACATGGATGAAAACAGCAATTGTACCAAATAATGACTTTAACATACGCCACAGCAAGAAATGTTTGTTCTACTTGCTTAAGAAAACTTTAGTCCACCAATGGAAAAAACACTCATCTTGCCTGCCGACGTCGCCATGGCAACGGGTCCATCGGTCAAACAGCAGCTGTAACATCAATTTCTGAAACCTTGAGATAGAATCTGATGCGTTTATCAATAATAGAAACTCGTGTCATTTGTTTTATTCACCGTTTCTATTAAAGTTTTATTCTGAGTCACATGGCAGCAAAAACCCTCAAGGTCAAGCGAAGCGCAAAAAAAATACGAGAAACGGCGGATGAGTTTTGTAGTAAATCAGTTAAAACAGCCATCAGACTCCTGATGAGGATTCAGAGAAACAAAGCAGTAAACAACAGTCGTTTACTCGCTAATGTGAGAAAATAGACCCGATACTTTTCTGGTTATCTCAAGAAAACGGAGGCGTGTTTTTCCGGGATAATAAGGTAATTATCACCATAACGACCAAAAATAACAATCTACCACTATGGCTATTCTGGGCTTCCATAGTTCATATACGTCTAAGTTTTATAGTTGATGTTTTTTTGCCTATCAGCTCTTTTTACACTCCAGCCCAAGCGCCATCAGGTGTTTCCTTGTAGCCATGTGTTTAAATTTGATTTCCTGCAGAGCGCCTATATGGATTCACACGACTCCAGCCAGGGTGGAATAAACTCGGCTGCGGCGTCGAAAGAGTGACGTTGATGAATGGTGTTGATATCATTTTCCGGAACTCTCAATTTCCCCTTCAAACCAACAGCCACGCTAAACTGTTAGCTGATTTAAGTGTCTGACTCACGGAGGCTTACCTCTAACGAGACAGCATTCATCAAGATAAGCTTACATTTACTTTGTGTCACCTTTCCTGTCAAGTGATGATTATGCAGACGCCGAAAGGCATCAAACATCCCCGTATCAAAACAAGGATAAGATGTCATTCCCCCGCAGAGGAAATTAGTTTGGTAACGCCAAGTTAAAAACATGTGACACATCTCTGATTAATAATACTCTACAGAGAGGAATGAGTTTGGGCCTATATCAGCCCAAACTCAGTTTGTGAGTGAAATTAAGGGGTAAAGCTGCAGTTTTTCCTGAATGCAATCTCACCCAGTATGTCACTGTGTGTCAAGCATTTTTTGAGATTATCATCAAGAATCAAAAATCTCTAAAACTAATGAAATTGGGAATTTCATACACTGTAAAAAACAAAAAAAAAAACATGTGTCATTTACGGTAACCGTACCAAATCGGATATATATACACATAAGTGTTAATAACCATGCACAGACAGATATAATATCAACCTGTCTGCAGTACATAGTAAAAGTGGTCATTAGAAATTACTGTAAAAAAAAATTGTCAGATGGCATTAGCAAAGACGCTAAAAATCACAACGTGGAAGATATGGAATTTTACTGTGAAAAGACAAAAATAAGGGAAAATGAACTAAAAAATACTTTAATCTTACAAAACAAGTTGTAACTGTAAAACTATTATTCTGTGTAAATGTGAGATTTTGCTGGTACGGAAACCTAAAGAACCAACTTAAGCCATTCAGCAAGAATATACCATAATTTGCACAGAAATAAGATGCTAAAATTATTTGTAAACATTAACATGTTGACATTATTTCAGTGTTCATGGTTATTTATCATAATATCTTGTTCATGGTCACCGTAATGTTTTATGACAAAATTCCAAAGCTGCAGGTATTTTACGGTAAATAATATAGACTTTTCATTTTTTACAGTGTAAAGTGTATTTTGTTGAATGATTTTGAATTAGTACATGTGCAATGGATACGGGATTTATTGTTGTTTCATCCTTGAAAACCCACGTCTTGTGTCATAAATCGAAGGGAATTTGAAGGAAACAATGCAAATTCCAACCAAAACAAAACCCACAACATATGTTTCCTCATGAAGTTTAATGACAGGCACTATTTGTCTTTTTATTTTGACCATTTAGGGTTTTTTAAATGTGGTTCAAACAAAAATGTGCAAATAAGTCAAAGTGGAATGCAAAAATACGGGAATTATTCAAAATAAAATTAGAAAAAAATAGTAGAATTGGTTCAACATGTAGACGGATGAGCGTCTCTGCAGCGAATGCCGATGCAGGATAGTAGTTGATGCATCCCTGAAGGTTTGCAGGTATTGTCACAACTAAAGTGATGTCACATCCGCGGAGTTTAGTTGACAGGTGATCCATGTGTCGGGTTTCATCTTTTCTCGCTCATCCAAATCCACACTAAAACCGCTGTGCCGACACGGGTGGGCGGAGAAAATGGAGGATTGTGAGCCGCTTTTGTGGCTAATATTGGTTAGCCTGGATTAAAAACGTATATAGAGCATTAAAAGCTTCAAATATCACCTCGTTTCTTTGAAAACAATTGTCCGATAAGCTTAACTACAGACAAGTTTCCCACACTAGAGATGTTAAATTATTTCATGTTCTGCTTTAAAGAATTATTTATGACATATAAGTTTTAGCCACAAACGGCGGCTGTAGCTCAGTAGGTAGACGGGTCGGACCCTGAAGACGGGCAAACACTGTTTGATTTGAACGTATATCTGACCCAATCTTGAGGCTAAAGACTGTAGGGCTCCACCGTCTGGGTTTGCCATTTGTCGTATAGTGTACGAGCGGGTTAGCGTACGCCATAGCTGTCAGAGAAAGTGCTAGCCCTCAACTTAAGACTCTATAATGGGGAACGTAGCTAGCTTACCTCCAATTCTCTCTGCGAAATAGACCGGCCATTCTGTCCACGACATCTTTGTCACCTAATAGATAAGATAATGAAGATAAGACGGGACCTCTTTTTTTTTTTTTTAGAGGTTTCAGGATACAGGATGAAAACATAATCAGGGAAGCTCATTTCAGCATTTTAGCATGTTGCTAGCAAACAAATGTCATCCTGCCTAGGAGCTTTCAATCAAATCTTTATTGATAATAGTCCTCAAGCAAGTCCCTGAACACCAATGTGGTCAAATGCAGAATACTAATGTCAAATTGTTGTCGTTCATGCATGTACTCTATATAATAATGTGATTATTAAGAGGAAACATTATCATTCAAAAAACCATATAAGCATTTTAAATCCTCGTTACTTCAAATAACAGAATTAAATAAATGTCCTTTCTTGGTTTTGGTGCACTAGAGACTTCCATGCTGCATATTTGATCATGATTTAAATATTAAATCATGCTCTTACATGTCTTAGAGTCTGATTCAACATGAGTAAAGAGACATTTTCCGTCTCCAGCCCAGGAATATTCAGACGTCTCTCTGGAACGCAGCGATACCCAAACAAACAAAGCAACACACGTTTTCACTAAAGCCAAAACGCAGACTCTTGGAGGTGAGTCATCGTGAGACACGGAGAGCTGCGGCGTCTGCAGGTTCCCCACAGACAGATGTTTGTCTCCTCAGAAAAACAATACAATGAGGAGCTCTGGGGTGAAACCCGACGGAGGTCCAGCCTTGTTACTGTTTATAAATAAAGCTTTGTGGAGCGCTGAGGAAGGCTAACTTTGTCTCTCCTGCCACAAGGAGAGGAAGCGCTGGCTGATTCTGCTCCAAACGTGTGTGACACCCAACCATTGTGCATCAGAGGGAGACAGGGGTGAGGGAGTGAGAGAGACATTGTTTTTCAACGTGAGTGTCTTTAGGATGCTGTGGTGTATTTGAGGTAAGGGGGATGATTGTGTGTATGACAGAGAGAGAGAGAGAGAGAGAGACAGAGAGAGAGAGCCGAGTGGTGTCTTTTCGGAGGGGGGAGGGTTGAGCAGGGTTTCATTGTTTGCTCTTGTGTATCACTGACAGCTCCCCTGTGAGTTGTGTTAATGGATCCACTCCACATTGGGTCATTCTCAGTGTGTGTGTATTGAGGAAGTGAAGAATGTGTCAAAGTTGACCCGCTGACACTTATCTGTGTCTTGTCCCCCCAAGGAAAGTGTTTGAAGGCCTCCCTCTGTCAGACAGCCAGAGAGAGAGAGAGACACACACACACACACACACACTCACACTGACTCTGTCTCTGTGACACAAGACAAATATATATACCCCTGAAAAGTTGGGCATGTCATGGAATGTTCATTGAATCTGCCTTGCAGGGAAAAAAATAAATCAAAACTATTGTTGTGAAATAATATAATATATATAATATATACAAGATAGATCTCCTTGTGTAGATTCATATGAGCCAATTTGGATGTAATCGGACATATGGTTGGGAAGTAATGGTTCGTTCAATCATCAATCACATTTAACATGAACATTTTCAAGAAAAACATCAAAATTCTTATGTTTTATATACATGTTATCTTACAACCTAGCGAGTAAAATATGAACTATGTGACATATAAGAAAAATCTCTTTGATTCGATTCAAATTTACTACATTTTAAATGACTAAACTAAACTAATTAAATGTATTATTATTATTATAAATTGGACTAATAGTTAGGAAGTTATGTCCGAAGAACTTTTTTTTTTTAAAAAGCCCCCCCCTAGTGAGTAAAATATGAACTATTACAGTAAATAATAGTATTTGCCAATATTGATCTCCTTGAGTCGATTCATATGCACCAAATTTGGACTAAATGGGACCAACGGTTAAGAAATTATTCCAACTAGTGGACTAAAAATTCCCTGAAGTTCCCCCTAGTGGTAGAAATATGAAACTGACCTTTCCAAAAATTAATCTAGCTCAATTTTGCACTATGTGGGTTTAAAATTTGAAAAATGACCCCGGAAATAGTTTTTGAGTTATCGCGTTATCACAAAGGATCTGTGGAGGATGCCCCTTTATGACGGTGACATTAACATTTAAAGAAACTCAGTTTGGCTGAAGAGCTTTCGGGGTCAGATCTGCTGTTGAGTTTCGTTGCGAGGCTCTGAAACACCTGTAGTGTTCCCCAGACGGCAGAGTGCTGGACATATGTTGCAGGGTTTTTTTTGACTACAGGAAATTCACACGACCTGAACTCAGCCCCTTCATCTGCATTTCTCTAATCTTCCAAGTGATCCTCTAATCCTCAGTCTGGTACATTTGATACGTACATCCAACAGGTGGATGGGAGGCAGACCCTGGTATTCGACTCCCGTTTGCTGCGCTCAGAAGTACCTGCCGGCGAATAATCACAGGATGTCATAATCAGCGCTGTCTGACTTTAATCAGAGGTAAAGATGGGAGCAGACCGGCTGGTTTGGCTGGGGTTGGGGTGTGACTCATGTCTGGATCCTGGTGGGTGGTCACTGTGAGCAGAGAGTGAGAGAAAGTCCTAGAGAACAAAGGGACTTATTTAACTTTCATCTTGGCCTGAGGTGATTATTCGCTTTGAGTTTGACCCAGTCACACTTTTAAACTGGCCTTGTGCCACTGGATAACACTGCTTATTGTCCTGATGTGACATTTCATATAATGAAGTGTCTATAGGACGAGAGCGGCGAGGACTTGAGTGAGAATAAGCTGTTAGCATGCGACCAAAGTCACGAGTAGCGTAAGAAGTTCACGGTTTGTGTCTGAACACTAAATCAGATTGTTCCAAATTTCATCCTTTGGCGTGGCTTCAGTGTGAAAACATTGGTTTCATGGATTTGTCCAATGTGCACGGACACACACTCCGAATGCAGACAAACGTCTAATCAGCCATCTTTACTCTCTAATTCGATAACGAGCCTGAACGGTGGTAACATGTTTTAACGTTTGACATTTGGCCTCAGGAAAACAGAAACAGGGTACAAAACGAGCCTCCCTTCACTGCCGGTGCAGTCTTAGGGGAGAACGCCCCCACCTCCCCCTCCTGCTGCGAGGGGTTGCCGGTACTCTGACCCTCGTAATGATGGAGGGTCAGGAGTCAGGTTGTGTGAAGAAACCGTCTTACGTCTGCTGAGCGCGTGAGGAGCGCCTGGGAACCAGAGCTCGCTGTGTGATCCTGTGAAATTGATCTCTCCAGAGCAGACTAGTGGTGTGTATTTATTTTCACGAGTGGTGGTTTTGTGTGTGTGTGTGTGTGTGTGTGTGTGTGTGTGTAGGAGGGCAGCGGCTGCTACACGAGACACACCAGCGGAAATGTTAGATCCCAGTGGTTAGCCTGTCGTGTTGTGACCAGTGTATTCTGTCTGCCTGCCTGTCTACAACAGGAATGACTCTGGAGAGTGGATGGAAAAGAACGTTTCACTTCATTGTCTCCTGAGACAGAGCGAATGATGCAAATAAAATATGCAAATTAGAAGCCGCCATTGAAATTACAAACAAGGCTAAACGAAACAAGGCTGTCAATCAAAGTGACCAACAGAGAAAGAAGGTTTGACATTTTGGTAAATACAGTAGCAGTCAAAATAAAACCTCTGGCTGCTACAGTTTGTTTATTTACATCCCTGAAAAGTTAAAGTAATCATGGAATCGTCACTGCGTCCACCGCCGCAGATCCTTTGTTTTTGCACAATAACTCAAAACTTGATCGGTGGATCATCGTTTGAATTTCATGCCCACATAGACCTTAGTGCGAGAAAGAACTGCGTTGATTTTGAGAAAAGGTCAGTTGTATATTTTCAGAACTGGGCGAAGCTTCATCTCTCAGACGTCTCAGACGTCAATGACTTCTCAACCGTTGGTCTGACTTGGTCCAAATCTATGTAATGTATCATATTTCAGTCTAATAGTTCATATTTTGATAATCGTCTCGAGGAGTTCTATCTCATAAATATCATATTTCACTCTTTCGTCTCCCTGGTATCCTGCTGGCTAACAGCACCAGGGAAAGTATTTGTTAATCCAGGCACCGACTGAACACCACATGAACACCACATGCCTCCCATGACACAACCTTCCTCAATTATACGGGCTATGGACGTACGCTGACTTGTGACCCCTTCATGGTTGTGTTTTACAGTATATCAGATTCATATTTTACTCACTAGGGTGGAGCTTTTCTATGAAAAACACAGTTTTTCTGACGTAACTGCTTGTAAAACACAGGAGATTGGGGGCTTTTTGGGGAAATACCCTCAAGTTAGTTACTTTTTTGGAGAGAAACAAGGACATTAACACCTCTGAAAGATTGTGAGGTGCATGTTTAGCTGGTGAGTGAGCTACAGCTGGTTAGCTTAGGTTTGCAAGCAGGCCAGATAAAAGCAGAAAGGCTTCCTTGGTTCTGCCTGGAGTCCCCTTTAAATCCTACCAACGAACACATAATATTTTTGTTTGTTTAATTCAAGCACAAAGGAAAGTCAAATGTTTCCTGAAACCGCTTATAACCTGTTCTGAGTTACAGGTCGGGATCTAGAGCCCATCCCAGCTGACACAGATTTATCACAGGTCTCATAAATAGAGTGGCCAAACAATAATTCATACTCACATTATCAATTGACTAATTCACCTGTATTGCATGTTTTTAGTTTGTGACAAGAAACCAGAGCACCCAGAGGAAACCCACTCAAAGACATGGATAGCAAAAAGAGTTACAAACATAAACACCCCAGGTAGATTTGAACCCCAACTGACATATTTTTATCGAACTAACAGGCGGAAAGCAGATACGCTTCAAATGTTGACAATTTTCAACTTTCAGACCACGACTGGGATAAAACTGAATACGAGGAAGATCGAGTGTTGGGACCCAAAGCTCAGGGTCACTACCAATGATTCACGTGAGAGTGTTCCGTACGCAGGTGTTCCTGAATGTAATAACCTACACTAATACAGAATAACCTCATTGTCCCGTAAAACATCCGAAATGAGAGGAGGTAGTTTTCCTGTGTGTGTGTGTGTGTGTGTGTGTGTGTCAGAACCTGTGAGACAGACCCCTCCAGTGAAGGCCCGGCTGCTCTTTCATCTCCAGCATCTGCTATTCTTCTTAGAGCTCTCGGGTCAAACCTCCACTGTCTGCCTGCTCTGCCCGTTTAAATGTGACCACTTCAGTCATATCTGCAGGCTCATTACGGCAGCTACACACCAATCCCTCCCTGTGCTTATTCAATCACAGAAGGATCTAGTGAGCTTTCTTGTCTGGCTGTTCCCTCTCAGAGGCTTTGCGCAGACATTTTGAAACAATCACATCTATTCGTTGGGACTTCTGATGTCTGATCCCTCTGCTGTACATGGGGCGGAACACATCTAGAAATTCTTTGAGGTGTGCTCAAAAGAAAATGCAAAAAAAAAAAATTGTGGGTTTTTAATAGATTTGTGTGAGAGAAAATGTTGGATACGCTTTTTCTTTTCTTTAAGAATTGACATCCACAGTTCTCTGATGCCAAGGATGGCCTTGGAAATTGAAAGCATCACAGACTTGCACATTTACAGCAATGAGAAAGTGTTTTCTTTATGCACACTTTGATGCTATATTCTTTATACTGTCAGCAATAATGTAAAGAATAGTGGAGAAAAGGGTACCTCAGTTAAGACTACCCTTATAAGGGGTTTATGAATGGTTTATAAATAGTTTATTAAGTTAATTTTGGCCACTCATTTGATAAAAGGTGCCAATTATCAGTTCTTTGCCTCCTAGTAAACCTGTATTGATGAAACATGTATTTTACGTTCCTCATAATAATTAATTAACGATTTATAATGTGTTTATAACCTAATTACAAGAAACCGTGACTATTAACTCTTTAATGTCCTGCTCAACTGTTTGGTTGAGCACATTCTGAGTCACTATTTATTGCCGAAAAATATGTCTCACTTTACTGATCCTGTTTATAAGTATAGGGCCCAAAGATGGAGCCCTGGGGGCCACCAAGGAGGAGGCATCAGCCCCGGCTATCGAGAAAGTCTTATTTGATGAATAGGATTTCTATCAACATACTAAAGCATGTGCATTTTAAGCATTTACCAATAAGACTTAATAAAGATTTATAAATGGCTTGTACCTAGTTTGCTTAGGAAGTTATAAACACTTTACAAATCATTTATAAGCTGCTATAACTCATTGCTATCCCCCTCTTTGGAGTCTGGATACTGTTGGTGGTGGCGGATGACTCTGCTGAGACTGAATGAACGATGAGACGGATGGATGTGCCAAGACTAGGTGGAGATGGGGATGTGGAGGCTACCAGGAACACGAAAGAACCAGATGAATGGAGAGAGACATATCTAAAGACAGCGGCTGATGATGGAAGGCTGACCATGCAGGTGTGACATCGTGATTGGACGTATCTCTCTGGCTGAATGAGCACACCTGAAATAATCTGATGCCCCAGACCGCGAAGGAGGTGATTGAGACTGAGCGTGTGTGAAAGATGAGAATGATGAAGTGGTGTGAGCAGTAACTGTGACCCCGAGTGTGCAAGAGGATAGTCTTCCTGGTTGAACTTTGGATTGACCTCATTTACTGTCATCAATATCATGACCGCCTTCTTCGACCTCCAATTAAGGGAGACACAACATAACAGTAAAAAGATACTGAAGAGTCTATGGTATTATATACTGTGTTGGGTTTGGAGATGACCACACCGGTCAAATGGAGGCTTATGGGAAGTCAAACGCTCACCAGGTAGAGATAGAGAGAGCTCGACTTATTACATCATTCAGAGGAAAGACTCAAAATATTCAATAGTCAAACATCCTGGCTTTTTGGGATTTGGACTTGTGAGTGATGTGTGCAAGCGTGCGTGCGTGTGTTTGTGTGCACACACATTGGAGTGGTTGCTATGATTGGAGCTCAGGTTCACCAAACTTTGGTTAAGCAGTGTGTGTGTGTGTGTGTGTTGTCACAGAGTGGTTAGCGCAGCACTGATTGCTGTTTATTTGGTCTGTGGGTTGACACAGAGCCTTGCAGTCAGGAGCGCTACTAACAGCTTTGTTTTTACTGGGTCCCTGTGGCAGGACCAACGCTAACAGTGGGGTCACGGTCTCCCCTCTGTCCCCCACACCCTGAGATCCCCACACCGAGCTTCCTGTCCGTGCTTCACAATAACATACAATGAACCGTCGTCATAATTACAACAATATCATTTCAAGGCCGTTGAGCGAAGCACTAAAAGAAGTTCAGTTTCCAAACGCAGCTTAAATAGATTCACTGAGTCAGCGAGGCAGGGGATTCTTTTTTTTTTAGAAATATAAATAAGAGGGGAAAGTAGAGACGTTATTAATTAAGTGGTGTGGAAGAGATCACAACTTTTTTAAGGAATAGCTCAAGTCGCAAATATGCTGCGTTTGATTCCACTCTAAAGCCTGTAGAGCCGTTTAAAGCTTGGCAGCTGCCGATTTGCTTTTCTTAGCTTTGCTTAGCGTAGTTAACTTCTTTTAGTTCTTCTTAGCTTATTTCAGTTTAATTTTTCTTAGTTTAGCTTACTTTAGTTTAGCTAGCTTAACCTAGCTCAGCACAGTTTAGCTCCGCTTAGTTTAGTTTAGCTTAGTTTGGCTTAGCGTAAAGACAGGAAAAAAGGGGGAACAGCTAGCCTGGTTGTAGCTTCATATTAACTGTTCAGAGGTGAGATTAATCTTAATATTTTATCTGTGCGACGAGGAACTGGAGTAACTAGTGAATCACCTCGAGGAGATCTATCTTTTATATATCTTATTTCTCAAACTAGGGGGACATTTCTTACAAAAACAACGTTTCTCAAACACAATTTCCTAATCGTTCCTGACATTAAGGGTATAACCCCGAAAAGCTTCAATCCCCTGCGTTGCACAAGTAACCCCCCTGATTGAAGTCCTCGCATTAAATGTCAAGTTATGTGAAAAAAAACTTCCCCTAGTGAGTAAAATGTTATTATTAAATTTAAACATTTGCATATTTCAATAATTAAATTAAGTTAATACAAATTTAATTATTTTTAATACAAATATGTAAAAAAAAGTAAACTAAGAAATAATTAAGTGAATGCAATAAAGTTTTTCTCTGTGCATGAAAAATAAAAATAAAAATGTCATCCATCAGACGGTTGATGTAAAGTTGATGTATTATGATATGATGAACTGAGGAAGCCCTCAAACGTAACATTTACAACATAAATGATAAAATACGCATTAAAATCCATTAAAACTGTAAGATTAACACCAAAGAATATAGTTTAAAGTTCTGCAGCATTTTTATCCACTTTATACTAAATCCAAAGTAAAAATAAATCGCTCTTTTGATTTTCTGTCTGAACTGTCTGCATGCTGTGAACCATCTGCAGAGATAACTGGTGAGCACCAGCACACACAGATGACCAGACACACACACACACACACACACACACACACACTTACGCATGCTGACATACTCAATATGGTACATGCTACATGAACACTTAGTGAACCATGTAATGCAGCAGCACACAGGCTGGTAAAGAAAGAGGTCGCCACATTGCCATCTGGTAACCCTCTCCCTACACACACACACACACACACACACACACACACACACACACACACACACACACACACACACACCACACACACACATGCACAATTATATAATAACAGGTACTGCCCAACTCGGTCCATGTCTTCCCTCATCCTGACAAGTGACCCTGGTATCCACAGAAGAACCGGCTGTGTGTGTGTATGTGTGTGTGTGTGTTTGTGTCCCTGCTGAAACGGCTGCTGCCGGCCGTCCACACAGCTGTCTGCTAGACACACTCACACACACAAACACACACAATTAGTGACTGTGAGAGATCCCCCCCACGACTGCTTCCCAGGCCTGTGACGGGAGGAGAGAGGAAAGGAGGGGAGATGGCTGGAAAGGATTACACACAGACGCATACACACCTACACACCCGCAAACACACACAGGACATTATGCACACGTGTACACAAACACTCGTATCTTGAAAATGTTTTGGTACCAGACAGCTGAGGAGCAGCTTCTACATGTGACTGTGACGCAAAGTCAGATCTTCTGCTGCCAGTCGCTGACGTTCATGAAATCTTGGCGGACTGAAACGGCCGTGAGAACAAGTTGTACAAAAAACAAGACGGATTGTTGACAGCTGAACGCGTCATTTGAAGGTGAAGAATGCGTGTTGGTTATAAAGTAGTCACTACACTGTCATCCCCAACAGCATGCGTATATCCCTGAAAACTCCCAAATCCCCTGCATTGTACAAAAAACACCACTGATTGAGCTCCACAAATTAGAATGTGTAGATATGTCCGAAAAACTGTGTTTTTCACAGAAAAGATGCCCCAGCTGAGTAAAATATGAACTCATATAGTAAAATATGATATGTTCTACATAGATCTCCTTCATTCCATTCAAATTCACCAAATTTGGACTAAATCCGACCAACGATCGAGTAGGCCTGAAAACTTTCGGAGATAAAGTCTCCCCTAGTGGTGGAAATATGCAACTGACTTTCCCCAAAATGTATCCAGCTCTTCCTCGATCTATGTCTGTATGAAATTTGAAAATGATGCATGAAATGGTTTTAGAGTTATTACATTAACACAAAGTCATTTCAATTCCATAATATCAATGCCTTTTTTGGGGGACAAAATAGTGATCAAATCGGTTGAATTAAAATAATAACTATTATACCCAAGTTTTCTCTTTCGGAAAGATTCTGTTTAGATCTTTTGAAACCCCTATTGCTACAGTCTCTGACTTACTTTTCACTAATTCACTTGATAAGGAAGGTATGAAATGTAGGAACAGATTTAAAAAAACAACTAAAAAGATGTTTAAGTCACCTGCAGTGACTTAAAAGTTACGTTTCATGGAGTCAAAATTTACATTCACTCCATTGCAATCAATAAGTGATTGATTTGGTTGATCTTGACACAAGGAAAATCTTTGCAGATGATCTTCTCTTCAGTCTCAAACATGAAGATGTTATGTGACATTAAAGGTAATTGGGCGTCACACACGACAGCATGTCATTTGGAGTCTTGTGAGGCGTGAATTCTGCACCTCTGATGACCTCCGTGGAAGCATCTGTGTAGCATAAAGTAAATTAGTGATGAAGTTGACTTAGCTGTTGACCCACTTTGAAGTGAGAAAAGAAGAAAACAGAACTGCGTGGATGACGCAGTCAACTCGAGCTGTTTATTCTCCAAGCAGAACCAGAGATCGTATTTTAACTGCGTTTCTGACTGTCAATCTGTCAACAAGTGCGACAGCTAACGTTAGCCACGATCAGTTCCCATAGTGACTCAATAATGAAGATGAATACGTTTGAAGGATTTCTTAGTGTCAATTCATCTGAGCAAAATTCACATAGAATTGAACTTATGGTTGAGAAGTTACGGAATATGAAACTGGGTTTGCCACAAAAAGCTCCTCCTGATGCTTCATATGATCCAATTTGGACATAACTGGATATGTGGTTTTCCTTTTTTCTCTCATAAGGGGAGAAAAAGTCCACTTAGTGAATGAAATATGAACATGTTAAAAACATGACAAAAACAATTCCCAAAACATTTGCCTAGTGTTGGGAATATACAACTGACCTTTCTCAAAATCAATCCATTTCTTCCTCGCACTCAGGTCTATGACGTTATAAAATTTGAAAATGATCTATGAAATAGTTTTTGAGTTTTGTCTTAAAAAACGTTTTACATAATAAAATAAAACCCCCCACCCACCTGAGTCAAATATAAACTATAAGAAGGGGGCAGACGATGGAGATTCCACGATATGCTCGACCTTTTGAAGATGATTCATGTAGATTTTGATGAAGATGTATTTGAAGAATACAGTCACAAGAATTTCCTTCAGGAGCAATAAAGTTTTATCTTTTCTATTTTGATACGACAGGCTCGAGGTACGAATATAAAGTTTACACTTTAATGTCCTCATCAAAAAAAAAGAAGCTAGGAAATATATTTATTTGCAGATTTTATCTTAGACACTCTTAATTTCCTAAAAATTACAAATCTTTTGGACAAGCATGTAAAAAAGTCACACACAAAAAAATCAGACATAAAATATTTGCGTTTCATTGAAAATAGTTTAAATAAGATAAGCTCAACCATTTGGTAAAGCACTTTTTTGCAGAACATTATTTGACCCTTATTAGACTTTTTTGGTTAAAAAAAATAACAAAATTTCCCCCCCCCTTGGTGACCCTGGTGTCATATGGTGTCGCCCAGGGCTCCGTGCTTGGACCCATACTCTTATATTACAAACAGGTTCAGACACATTTTTCTATTAGAAATATTAGAAAATAAATTAGAAATAAATTAGCTCAACCAAACATTAACGGGTTAATGTGATAAAAACCACGTTCCAGCCAGGTCTTCAGGCGTCCATCACATAAGAAATATGACCACAGTCACGTCTGGAGGCCGTGGTCAGCCGCGTTGGTGAAACCAAACCTCACTGGTAGAAGGTGTGATTTTAAGGATAGGTGTCTATTTACATTTTCTTAACAGCTATTTTTCAAATGAGCTGCATCATGTGTTAAAACGAGGTGTGTTTTCTTATGTATATAGTTATGTCCTTTTATAGAGCCTACGTCTCTTCAAGAAATGTTTGGATTGCAGAAACGGCGCTATTTTAGTTATTTGTTGAGGGCCTCATGGTATTTCGGACATGCCATGTGAAAACATGCAACAGACGGAGGAATAGCCCCCGTGTTTATGTTTGCATGGGTTGCTTTCTGCTGTGTTTGTTATCCCTGCAGATGGAAATAGACAGAGGCTGAAGTTTCACAGGCACAGGAAAGGCTTTGTTGGAAACGGAGCTGTCACTGCAGGCAATGGTATCTGACATCTGCACTGATACACTGTGGTCCCTGATGGTGATCAGGTTCAGGGGCTTTTAATGAGAGACGACTGAAAATAAAAGGAAGACAAAGAGAATAAAGTCACTTGAGAGGATGAGGCTCCGTGTGACAACCCTCTGCTGAAAACCGACTCCAGATTTAAGGCTTGGTTTTCACCGCACATATTTGCTTTGTAGCCTTTTGATGATTCTCATGAATATTTGGAAGCATGTTGTTCAGGCGACATCGGGTTCCTCTTTGCGAGTGTGGTGTGTGAGTAAGCGTTATTGTGGTTGTCAATACACACTTCTGAGGAGGCCCGGCATTATGAGCTGGGCAGAAGTTAAGAGAGTGGTGGTGTGTTTGTTGTGTGTGGGAACGAAAGAGAGAGGAGAGACAAAGACTCTGAGGCCGTGGGGAAAATAAGAGAGTGAGAAATACACAAGCCAGAGTTAAAGGTTAACACGCAAAAGAATAATGATTGCATGTGTGTGAATTAGACGGCGAAATAGAAGAATCTCTCTCTTTCTTTCTCTGATCGTATGTGTGTGTGTGTGTGTGTGTGTGTGCGTGTGCGTGTGACTGTAATATGTTGGCCAAATGATCTAGAGGGAATGTGGAGTGAACATGGTCTGCAGGAAATTATGAGAAACATAAAGGGAAATCTTGAGCCCAGTCTCCATCTCAGGCCGAGCTGTTCTCCACACACGCGACAGCCATTCATTAATCTAAATTTATATGCATATATCAGGTGTTGGGAGGGGCTGGTTACTCGCAATCCAACCATGCATCCTTTCATCTCTTACTGCTTATCCTCAGCAGGGTCTCTAGGAATGAGAGATATACCAGTGGGCTGTCAAGGTCAAATTAAGACTGGCATTGTTCTTTGTATTTAAAAAAAAGTTTCACTGAGTGAGAAATATATGAACTATTAGAGTAAAATATGACATGCACAATATAGATCACCCCGAGTCGATTCGCACGCACCAGATTCTGGACCCAATTGGACTGACGGTTTAGAAAATTATGGCCAAAAAGACAGTGTTTTCTTTGGTAAAAAAACAAACAAACTAATTCAAATTTACTGAGTATGAATCGACTCGAAAAAGTTCAGTTCAGTCCTTTCTGTTTGTACTGCATGCCATCTGACAATCCAATCAAAGCCCAGTTCTACATACAAAATGATTGGTTTAATCAAAATGCTATTTTAACAAAATTGGGTCATGTTGGGGCTCAACTTAGTCATTTCAGGAAGTCATTAAAGTGTGTGTGCGTGTGTGTGTTTGTGTTTGTGTGTATGTGAGCAGCAGCTGTTCAGTTCTACAGCGCTGATGTGTTCCTCATGTCCTTCAGAAGTTGTCGTCACGCTTCCTGTATTTGGTGCATGATGTCACTTCCTGTGTGTGAGTGTGTGGATGGGTGTAGACCATGCTGGGACCCAGCTGCAATGGGCTCCTAAGTGTCTGTCCCAAATGATTACAACTATACGCTCACACACACACAAAGCAACAGACAGACCTAAAAGTAGATCAAAAAAAAAAAAGCTACTCCGTTACTGCCTAAAAGTAATGTGTTACTCTGAAGTGTTCATTTTAATCGGGTTACCCCCAATACTGCTCCATTAATGATACATTAGAAAATAGGTTATCGGTGGGAAAAAAAGGCCTTTTTTTGCAAATCCTCTCAGTATTCAGGCCTTTTAGCAGAAAAAAAGTCTTCTTTTATTTGGAATCTTATGTTAATACAATTTCCATAATGGCATTCAGGATTTTTCCCTCCAGATATGACTTCACAAATATATCAAATATTGGAATTTCAATGATTTCTGAATCTGCATGATTTTATTCTACAGGATAATCATCTTTGGATAATACTGTGCTGAGTGGTGGAGCATTTTTCTGTGTAATTTTACTGTAATCAACTTATTACTGTTTCTCTTGATATTGGCAGATTGGGGCCTCTGTCATGATGATGAAGGAGGTGAAAAATTGATCCATATTCCGCAGCCTCAAAATGCAATCAAGTCCTCCTTAACCCATCCAAACCTACAAGAAAGAACAGTGAGGCAGAATAAGAGCACATCACAAGACCACTGACCGCTCTTGGGTTGATTTTGAGGTCCGCTTCAGACCATTGTCCTGCTGGAAGGTCCAACCACGGCCCACTTTAAGTTTCCTGGCAGAGGCTTTTATGTTTTGCTCCAATATCTGCTGGTTGATAGAGTCCATGGTACCATGTATTTTAGCAAAATGTCAAGGACCTTTGGAAGAAAAACAGCCCCACAGCATCAGACATCCACCACCAGACTTCAAAGTAGGTATGAGGTACTTTTCTATATGGCTTTCTTTCTTGCTACGCCTCATTTTCATAAAGCTCTATTTTGGTCTCATCTCACCACATCATTGTGAAGAGCGTCAGAGAGAATTACACCTGTGTCACCTCATATTTATACCTCAGTGAAAAGGGAAGTCATTGCTGACCAAATTCCTACTCAACTTAGTGAACCTGAAAATATAAAACCGGGAACGGAAATATTTCAAGAGTGGCAATAATTGTGACGCATGTTTTGGAAAACAATATTTGCTTTATACTAAAATGTAATGTTTCTTCTAATTATGTTACTTGAGTGAAAGGTTAGATTTTTACAACATCTAAACACAGGTGGTACCTAGAACAGGTATTTGATTTTCAAGATTCATGAAAACTTTATTTGTACCCAGGGGGCAATTTTAAGACACACTGTGTAGTCATAAAAAAATCAAAAACTAAGGTTTTAAGTACTAGAAAAACACATAACTGAGGAGGTAGAAATAATAATAATAATAACAATATTAATAATCATAGTAGTTTTAGTTAAAATAGTAATAGGACAATAAAAATACTTAAGTGGATGATGATAATAATATCTCTAGACATGTGAATGTGTGAAAAGTATGGTGTCTGTCTTGTACAGGTACGTTACTTCCCCCCCATCCCTCCATCCTCATAAGAAACTTTTCCTATCATTCCCTTCATCCCTTTTCCATCCATCCCTCAATTTCCTTGTTCATTCCTCCCATGTCTCCTACCTTCTCTTCTCCCCTCCTTTATGTCTTCTTGTTAGCATGAACCTGTTTCAAGGTCTATGGTTGTCAGCCGGGCTGCTGGGACACGTGGTTCATTGACTGGGAAGGTCTGGCAACACACTCTTTCCTCTCACAGCATTAATTATCCGGACTGGGAGAATCCCAGGACCCGGGAGCAACAACACACACACACACACACACACACACACACAAACACACAGACACACAGACACACACTCTCAGTGTGAGAACTTCAGCGAGGTCTCGTCACCCGAGTCACACAGATGTTCCTCTTGGCACCTCAGCAGGTTGTGGTGGGGTTGCTCAGGGGGCCTTTCTGGGGTCTGGGGGGATGCTGGGGGGCCAAACAGGGCCCCAGAGCCTGGATGAGAGCTTCCTTTGTGGGACACAAAGCATTGTCTGTGTTGGGAAAAGGCCATGAGGATGGGAACACCGCCCAGAGCTGGACACTGAGCTGGGATTCTAGCTCACAGCTCTGTGTAGCTCACAGTGTTTTTATTTGAGACCGAGAGACAAGGAGAGAGAGTTTGAGGGTGGGAGAAAGTGCGTTATCACACGATACAAGATCTGTGTGTGTGTGTGTGTGTGTGCGTGTACGTATGTGTGGGTGGGTGTGTGTGTGTGTGTGTGTGCGTGTGTGTGTGTGTGGGTGGGTGGGAGGAAAATATAAGGGAGGAAGTTACATTTTCATCCACATTTGTTTGTCTGTCTGAGAGAAAGATTACGGAAAAACTACAGGACATATTTTTATGAAAATGTGCCCAGAAGTAGGATTTGATCAAATAAAGTAGAATAAAAAAAAAAGCTGTTTGGAGTTGTTACGTCACAATATTGTGTGGCACTGTTTTTAAACTGTGTTCAAACATTATTGACGCCTTTGTTCCTTTGATTTCTTTGATGTTCCGTTTGGGGGTGGAGCTGAGGGCTCTGTGGGCTGAACAGAGATGCTGAAGTGGAAGGCGCAGGAGCCAATAGGCTACAGAGAATATGAGAGATACTCAGAGAGTTTGTTGGAGTTGTCGGTTTAGAGGCTGGTAGTAACTCAGACATAATGGAAAAATCTGCATGAATGTTTCCTTAAACCTTGGGCTCTGTTGTTCCTCGTTGCTTTGATGTTTTATACTGGGAGAGGAACTGGAAATGACGGAGCAATGTCTATTTAAGATTTACAGTTGAATAAAATAAATATGAAAAGAATGAGAGAGGAAGAAACAAAGTAGTTTCAGAGGTAGGTTCTGGCCATTGATGGAGGTTTGAAGTCTCTGATATCTTTTTCTAGTTTCAATCTGGAGAGACAAATGAATTAAGTCGATATAATTGTTGATTACAGCAGACGATACATCGATAGGTCACAATGCGAAAAAAATGAATTTCAAGTAAGTGAAAAACCCTTTTTTCTAAAAAAAAAAAATGCAGTCGAAAAAAACAACAACTTTATTTTACGCACAAACATATTTTAGGTTTTATTGGTAAGATATTTAAACTAATATTGAGTAACAAGTTATAATAATGGTTTGCATAACATCTCTCTTTAAGAGTAGAGATATTCTATCTAAAGAAATGTTGTCTTATCATAGAAATATTTTTTCCTCATTTTTAATCTTGGATGAAGGTAGAGTTGCTTAAAATCAGCTCAAGAAAGAGAAATTTTAGTAAATTACTTTTCACTGCTTGTAGTAGTGAAACCATTGTGAAGATCAGATAATCATATGAGTTCTTATTATTACATCGTTATTAAATCTGAGCGTTTTTGTCCATTCTCACGGTCCATTATGGTGTTTCAGTGGTAAGATTTTTATGCAGGTTTCAACGATTCTAGACATGCAAATTTCCGAACACTTCGATAATAATCAAATCATTTCTGGCTTCTTTCTAGCATAGCTGTTTTTGCTATTTACAATGTAAATACCTGTTTCCATTTTTTTTTATTTAACTGTTTTCAATTGAAAACATCAACCAGAAACTGCCGACATCAGCCTTTACATTAGAACGGATAGCTGGTATTAATTAACACTTTGGCTGATCGATGTTAGTAAAAAGTCTATCAGATGGTCTATAGAGGTTAGACTCTTGAGTGAAGCATGGTCAAACAAAGTAAATCACCCTAGGGGGTCCAGAGGGTGATGGTGGTGGTGGTTGTCTGATGGTTGTCTGATTAATATTTGCTACTACCACCAAGATCTTATGAAGCTGATGAAATTATGAGTTTGGTGAACCTATAAAGTCTACGACATGGTCCAGCGTCCTTAAGAGCATCATACATTTCTAGGAGGTTTTCATACCTCCTAGAGTTCTAGAGCTAGAACTGCTAGAATTTGATTTAATCAAAAACTCTGCTGAAGGCAGCTATGCACTTTGGCGGCTAGCAGACTAATGTCTAATCCTTAGTTGGCGAGCACATTGTCAAGCAGAAAAAGAAGTTCAAGCATGAAAACAAATATTTGGTACATCCACTCCTGTCCTCTGGCATATTTGTTTAATCAATTCGTATTTTAGATGCACAGCTGACGTGGGATCAAATCTATTCTGGACACCAAGAAAACTGTGATGGTTCTCATAGAGGGAGCTTTCCTCTATGAGACAGTTTAATGGTGCCATAAGTCATGCAACAATATCACAAGATTGGAATAACAGTAAATAATCAGAAAACCTCCTGATCATGCTGAAATATTGTGACAGTGTCGTAAGGGAGTCATTCTGAGAAAAAAGGAAATGTCACATTGACTTAAGTATTCAGATGTTTTACTCAGGACTTAGTTGAGGCACCTTTGGCAGCGATTACAGCCTCCGGCCTATTTCGGTTGGACCTGAGTAGCGTTGCACACCTGGATTTTGGGATCATCGGCCATTCTTCTCTGCATATCCTCTCAGGTCCGGTCAGTTTGGATGCTGACCATCATTGGTCAACCAGTTTCAGGTCTCTCCAAAGATGTTCGACTTGGTTCAAGTCAAGGTTCTGGTTAGGCCACTCAAGAATGTTCACGGAGTCGTCCCTTAAGGTGAACCATCAGCTCAGTCTGAGGTTCAGCGCTCTGGACCAGATTTTAATGAAGAATTTCTCTGTACTTCGCATCGTTTAGCTTTTTCTCAACTGTTACCAGTCTCGCAGCCCTTTTTTGCTAAAGAAAAACCCCACGGCGTGATGCTGCCACCATGCTTCACCGTTGGGATGGTATTGGTCAAGTGATGTAGGGTGCCTGGTATCCATGACGCTTAGCTATGAAGCCAAACATTTAGATCTTGGTCTCACCACCTCAAGAGTTCTTTACAAGGACTTCCGTCAGGAGAGTTACAGGGACGGTTGACCTTTGACCAGTTTCTCCCATCCCCAAACAGGATCTCTGGAGCCAGAGTGACCATCAGGTTCATGGTTACATCCCTTACCAAGACCCTTATCCCCCCCGTTGGTCCGTTTGGCCGGATGGTCAGTTCTGGGAAACGCCCTGGTGTCTTAAAACCTCTTACATACATTACCTCAGATCCGTGCCTCGACACAATCCTGATTATAACCTCGGCAGGCAGTTCTTCAAACTCATGAATTCTTCTTCTTCTTCTTCTTTTGTTGGGTCCTGTCTGTTGGCTAGCAACTTCTAGTGCCACCTTCTATATCTTCCTGTAACAGTCCAGTATTTCTTAAGAACATAAATAGTGCCCTAAACCCTACGAGTCCCGAGTTCTGCAGTAACGACCTTAATTCTTGATTCATTTGGTGTTTTTTCCAGTTTCCTGAAAAAAGACTAGATGACTATAGAATTAACCTTGTGACCTGATATACAGGTATGTGCCTCCCAATCATGTCCAATCAAGTTTACCTACTACAGGTGGACTCCAACCGAGGTGTAGAAACATCTCAAGGCCGTCCAAGAGCAATGAGAGGCACCTGAGCTCAATTTCAAGTGTGATAAATAAGCATCTGAAAACTTCAGATTTCAGTTCTTTTTTAAAATCTGTTTTTGCTTTGTTATGATGTTGTGTTCGGAGAATAGAGTGATGTGGGAAAAAAGGAATTTTAGCATGAGACGGCAACAAAATAAAATGTGAGAGAGTGAAGGAGTCTGAAAGTGTTTTTCCTGATGTCCTTTAATGCTACTTTTCATTACCCGAAAACTCTCATATAACAGTGAGTACTGTAAAAACATCACTTGAGAAATATGCTAGCAACGTAATCTTTAAAAAATAAAGAAACGTCAACATCAAATTAACACTAGGTTAGCGCCCTAGTGACCCTCTCCACACCAGACAGTTTAAGAAGCAGCCCCACCCAGCTTTTCTTTCAAATATGATAAGATATGGTGCTGATGAAGGACCAGGAAGCGTGGAGCCTATTTTAAGCCATAAGAGTGATTTTGCATGTCTCTGTGAGCGTGAGGAGTGGGGCGCAGTGGGGGTTTGAGGGACGATGGGAATGGATGAAGAATGTCAGAAAACCAGAGAAGGGGAAAGAATGAAAACAAAAAAAGCAAAGAAGTGGTTTATGCCCACAGAACAAAGATGGTGAGAGGGCTTTTTTTTTTTTTTTAATTGGCTTTTCCTTCGGGTCCCAGACTCACTGGCTGAGCGGAGGAGACGGGGGGACAGAGGAGCGCATGAACAGACCACAAAGACAGTCCAAACAGCAGACTCCAGGAACATATTAGGAGGGTTTGGGGCCGAGGTGATGTGGGAACGCTGATAAACCATCACTGTCTAATTACTGTCGCCACAGCTGTTTTACTGGCTAAGCACATTACACCAAAAACAAAAGACACACACACACACACACACACACACAGTCACTCGGAAAGTACAACACACTCCCGAGCTCTTCCAAAAACCTCTGAAAACACACAATACTCTACTTCAGTGCATGTGAATGTCCGAACAGGCTGGCCTCGAGCCCTGAAGTTCTCTGTGGGTAGCTGTGTTTTCCATAAGACAAGCGTGACCCCCATGCTCCATTGAGAATGTGTGTGTGTGTGTGTGTGTGTGTGTGTGTGTGTTTCATTTTGTGTGTGTGTTTGTGTCCACTTTTGCAAACCACCCTGGAAAACCCCGCTCCTTAAAACGCCATGTGGGTCTACATGTCTGCTGTCTCATAGTTTATACAGCTATTTATGGGAGCAGGGTTATTTCATTTTATTTAAGAACGCTGGAGGGTTTGGTTCCGGGGGAGGGGGGTCTCTTGTTCACAGGGAGCTTCAAAGTTTGTGTTGTGTTTTCTAGTATTATTGTGTTTAAGCTGGACACACACTGTACGATATAAGATTTGTTGTTGTTTCATTCCGACTCACGCTGTACCAAAAAAATCGCCTGTCAATCGACTGTGTTAGCAACATGCTAACAAGACAGAAACACGCTGCCTCGATAATTTTTGCCCTCCTGTGTGCCGAAACCATTAAAAACAGAGGCGCCGGATTGTAAGGACTTGTACGTTGGCACGGACGAGGTGTCTGGCTGGTCCATTTAGCAGAGAGAATTGTAGGTAAGCTAGCTAGTGTCAACTTGATAGCTAGCGCCACTCTGACAGCTAAGTACCTTTCTTTTTCTTCCTTACTTTACCGTTGCTAGCAGCCATAAACTGCTCTTTATACTTCGTGACTACTTGTTCTTTATGATCCACGTGACGCGGCGTGTCGCCGTGGAAACTCAAACACTCTGTAGCCACTTCTCACAGGCGCAGTGAGAAAGAATTAGTCGTGGCGCTGCTTCAACTGTGCCAAAGCTTTACGACTGCCATGCTAAATTTCTGACATCATCTGATGGTCATCCAGGAGCTGCTGATCGATCCTGGTGCCTCCCTCCCACCGTACACTGTACGACAAACGATGCCCGACGAATACTGACAATCGGGCTTACGGTCCTGATGCTGAAGATTAGGCCCAAATCAGGCTTAAATCAAACAGTGTAAGCCCAGTTTAAGTGCTGCATGGGATGAGCTTCTAGACCCGAGAGTGAAGGAGCATCAATTCTCTCTTCTACTGAAGTATTCAAAGACATTTAATGCTTTTATCCACAGTAGTACTGATTTTCCAACATAAACCGATCATCCATAACATTAAAACCACCTGTGTGAAATTGTGGACGGACTCCTTTTGCCGCCAAAACCGCTCTGTGATGCACAAAGTGTTCTGAAAACGTTCCATTTGCATCTCCTCCTGCTTACTCAGCAGACCAGGAACACCCAACAGGACCTGCAGGATTGGAGATGGTCTGACCCAATTGTGAACACAGTTTGGTTCTTTTCAAGATCGCTTCTGGGCTTATGTTTACCCTTTTCCAGTTTCCTACACATCAAATTGGAGAACAAAGAATGTTTGATATATTCTAACATCTGACGAGCGCAATTGTAACGAGATAATTAACATAATTCTGACATCACCTGTCAGCTGTTATAAGGTTATAATGCTGTTATAATACCCAAAAAGGGTATTTGTTAGAGACACCATTCATACCTGATGTGCAGGTACACAAGAATAACACAGATTCCTGCAAACATTTCTAATTTAAATGAAAAATGTCAATTCTGAAAAGAAATGCTTGTTTAAAATTCAAAGAAATGAAAATAGCTTGTAATTTAATTATTCTCATACATAATGGAAGGGTTGGAAATATAAACCAGCAGCCAAGTGCTTCTTGCAGGTACTTTTGACCACAGTGACTATCCGGAGCTGCTGTCACCCAGTAATGCCGCAGTGTACGGAGGCTTGTGTGCTTTGGCCACGTTTGACCGGCAGTAGATCCAGCGTAGATCTAACAACGAAGGGGATTGTGGACCTTTTTAGGGAGAAAACCTTTCTGTCTCATAGGCCTTGTTAAAATTTGAACCAAAACAGAAATTTGTATAGAACTTCTGATTCCCATTTTTTGACAGGAAGCGCAATAAGATCTGTAAATATCTTTTTCACATGTCCAGTGCTAGTGTCTTTTCGGGAAGAGTTTAACAAATTATATATGTATATTTTTGATTCATAGGAATGTTTGAAACCAGAAAACATTTTGGGTATCGATCCAATCAAACAATCAAAGATTTACTTTTTTTAATAAACTGCTTATAACAGCCCAGAAGTAAGTAACAAGAACATGGAAATAATCAAGCACCCCAAAAATACACGCATGGTTTTTGGCAATTCATCAAATATTGGATATAGAAAAACTAACCTTTTCCGTTAGAGATCAAATACAGAAATGGCAAAAAACTTTATCGACAGCACAAACCTTTAATAGTAAAAGACCTTCTTGAAAAGATATAGGATTCCCAATAAACAAACAAGTTATCTTTGATGACGTTGTGTCTTGATGATTTATATTATCGTTGATATTCAGTAATCCAGATTGAAAATTTATTAACATTCTTATTTACTTTGTATAAGTGGCATAAAACAAAAACAAAAAATCAAAAAAATATGCAATGGGCTCTGTGTATGAAAGAATTGATTGTGCAAAATAAAAGAAACATTGCATTAAAGTATAATAATAGAATAAAAACAGACCCAGTCAACGTGATGCAGTAGCAAATGCCATACATCTGAGATCTGTGGCCATCGTCAACCTGGTCTTTGCTTGTGGACAATAAACGCATCACTTCTGTTGCACCGCAGAGTCCTCACGCAAACACAAAACGTTCATCCGAGAAATACAGATGTAGACACTGTCTTCTAGGAACTTATGGATGTTAAGATAAGATAAGATAAGATAAAATAAGCCTTTATTGGTGCCACGACGGGGAAATGGCAGGATTACAGCAGCAAAGAGCCCACAGAGCAATATAACAGAATAAAATACAAATCCCAAATATAAATATTAAATTATACTACAATATTACTCTATAATATAAATATTACACTACACGAGAAATATTACACAAGAATAGAAATATTACACTATACTGGAAATATACTAAAAATATTACAATATACTAAAAAATATTACACTATACTGAGCATGTTACACTATAATAGAAATATTGCACTATACATTAACAATATAATTGATTTGTTCCAATGCGTTCCAACACATACACACCCCCCCCCCCCCCCCCCCCCCCCCCCCCCCACACACACACACACACACACACACACACACACACACACACACACACACACACACACATGGCCAACAGTTGATGTTGTCAGTGAGCAGGCTGCAGTAGCTCCTGTTGCAGTGTCTAGTTTCCACATGATGAGAGTGTAATCCTTGCAGGTTCTTGCCTGCTGCTTTGTTTTCCTTGCTGTCTGACTCATCCCTCCAACCTGTGGGAAAGAAGGAGAGTCAGACTATGTCACTGTCATAACATGGATTAGAGTCGGAAAGTTTCGGTCCATCTGTCCTCCCTCCTCCTCTTTGTCCACTCTCCTCTTTATTTATTTATTTATTATTTGTATTTTTCTCCATCGTTTGAACATGATAACTCAAAAAGTGTGTCATTGATCATTTTCAAATTTTATGTCCAAGTGCACTTTAGTGCGAGGAAGAACTGCATTGATTTTGGGAAATGTCAGTTGAATATTTCTGCCACAAAGCAGAGCTTTATCTGCAAAACATTCCGCGCCACAATTTCGCGCTTTTAGTAGAAATTTGCCGGGTATGTTCTTGCTGACTTCATTGAAATAGTTAGATTCAGTCGATATGGACCGATAATTAATGAGTCACATTTAATTTAAGGAGTTCTATCAGGGGGATTGCATGTAAAACGCAGGGGATTGGGGCTGTTTCTGGCATATACCCCTCAGTGACGGGGATGACAGAATGGTCTTAGTTTTATGTTGAACAAAGCAAGCTGAAAGATGGAGAGATGTGATACCATGCTATCAGATTCAATGCAGAATACATAAGGATAAAAGTACTTTAATGAATGCTTCATATATTACTAATAATTTATGCCATAACCCCAAAAAATTGTCTCAGGAGGTGTGTTCAAATGCGTCTGACCTTCTGTTTCACAGCTTTTATTCTGAAATTTGCATCAAAGACCAAAGGTGAGGGATTTATAAGTGAATCACAACAATTATTCTGAGGCATCGGTGAATTCATCACTAGGCCCAGACAGACAGACAAACCGCTAACAATTTTAGAACCACTAATTCATCTTTTTCTTTATTCTTCTTTGTTTTTAAATTCTGGTCTCAATCACAACACTTCAAGGGAGCTAATACAAACACAGCCATGTGATGTAACCCCTCCTCAAGTCACCAGCACCAGCACGTCGTTCATTCATCGACTTGCTTCCTTATTGTCAGTGTAAATCCCTGGTCTTATCGGCCGGCACCTGCACCGCCGCTCGGCTTAAGCAGGCAAACACAGGGGGATTACAGCAGGGTTTAACGCTGAAGCATTGAGACACAAGCCTGACAGCCTTTCTGTTGCCTCCAACACTCTAACAGTCAACCTGTTGCTATCCAAATTGACATGTGGTGTGACACCGCTGCCAAAGGCCACCTGTCTCTCAGAGTCAAAGGGACGAAGGAGCCATTTAACCGTTCAACCCCAAAATCTATATCCACGGACTCATGTTCAGCATGTTCAACCAGGTTTTTTAAAACTTGATGAGTTTGGACAAACACCGTTACTGGTACCGTTATCCAGTGGGGTACTGGCCATAACTACGGATGGAAGCCGATGAGCCGCTGTGGCGACCCAGAAAGGGAACGGACAAAAGACGAAGAGGAAAAAGAAAATAAAGGGTGAGATGATAAAGAACTGAATCCCTGCTGGACTTTAAATATATTTGGAATTCCAGAATCCCAAGATCTTACACGCAGCCACAGATATCTTAGGTCTTAATCATTTGTCCTTTAGGTGGAGTGTCACATAAAAAAGTTCCATTCACACACTGCTGTCTTTGGTGCTAAAACAGCTTAACAAAGTACACAGAGGAGCCAATAACTCGTCTTATGAAGCACCGGCAGAGCCTTGTCCACCTGGCAGGAAGTGCTCCCGCACCTGTGCCGATATTCTGACGGTTTCAGAATCTACCCCCGATGGAGCGGAAGGAGAAGTGAAAAGAGCTCAAGCGCACCTTGTCAAGCGATTGAGTTTTGACGCGTTTGAACTGTGTGCGTTTTTAAATTTTGTTTTCGCCCCAGGAGTGGAGATCTATCCTCCTAAACCCGGCTGGTAAGAAAAACAAATGAAGGTCGCCGTATTTTCGTTGGGAAGAAAAGCAGGAAGCTTTGAATGCCGACTGCCAACAGTTCAAAGAGCGACATGGAAGGTGGGAAAGGTGTACACACACACACACAGACACACACACACACACACACACAAACACAGACACACACACACATGCATAAACATACACACAGTATGTCATTCAATTTAAACAAACAGGAGGCCTCTCGGAACCTCACAAGGCCGTGTACCCAGTTACTTAGGCTACCAGTTGCCTTGAACACACACATACATGTTGGAATCACGGCAAAGCCTGGTTTGAACAAGTCATTGTTGTGCTACTTTCGCACACACACACACACAGCACACACACACACACACCACACGCACAAGGCCCCTCGATGCCTCTCCTGTTTCAGCTGCATGCAACCAGAAATGTGCAGAGCCACACAGGAGAGGCCTTGTGTGCGAGGGGTCATAACAACTGCGGCAGTAGCTGCACGGCGACCTTTAACCCCTGACAGCATGGGAAAGTGGGTGCACTCAGCTGTCAGGACCCCAGTGGGGGCAGTTACAATCCTCGGTAATGGTTAAACGATGATTAGACATCAATGGGAAGACACCCACAACGTTGAGCGAGGAATGTCGTAAATGTACTTACGTGGAGAAAGTATGCATAAACACACATAGGAGAAAGATCTAAGCCATTGATGCACACACACTCACACACACACACACACACATACACACACGGGCCTACACAATAAGATCATTGTCCTGACCTCTGCTGTAATGATGAGTTTGAGTGGAATATGAGACAGAAAAGGGAAAAAGGCTCCACTCATTAGTCTAATTGACCTTTATCTACAGCTCTTCTCTGAAGAGGGATTGTCCAATCAGAGGCGTCCTAAGGCAAGCCCCTTTAACTTTATATTTTATGCATCATATGACTTCAATCATACTGGTGGTGGTGGCTGATGACGCTGTTGGAGACCAGTTCATATCTGTCATTGCCGCAGATACTTGCAGTTCTCATAAATTAATTACATAATGCAAAAATTAAAAATATGAAATCAAACTGTTTAGGACTGGAATTGGAATTATTTAAAATTGTTTTTATGTCACTACATTTACTTCTTGGTTGAGGAGTGCCGGCCAAACAAGATTCCTTGTCTTCACAACAGGATGTTGCACCTTTATTCAGCTCTGCCATACTATATAAACACTTTAGGAAAGTACTGGAAGTTTGTTTTGATCCAGCAGAAGAGTTTTATAAGCCCAATTGTTCCAACATGAAAGACTCTCAGTATTCCTACGCTCAAAAGAAATGAATAATCACTGAGGGTGTAACGATACATCGATCCATATCGGTATATCGGTTTGTTGAACGACGATCCAATCAAATCGATGCAAAGTCAAAATACCGACGTAGATCGTCTTTTTTAGGATACGTCTTGATTTTGAAATTACTACCGGAGCACACCTGTAGTGTTTCCCACACACAGGCTCCCTTCCTCATCATCACACAGACCTGCGGCCCAATGGGAACAGCCAGAGGCTGCAGTTTAATTTTAACCTTTTTTTTATGCTCTCCCTGAACGTTAGCGTTCACTTTGGCAGATAACCAGCTCTTCAAATGAGAGGTAAAGGCTTCCAGGTGCGGTAAGAATGTTTACTGCCTCACAACAATGTCTAAAAATAATTACCTCCTGGTCCGTTAGCTTTATGCAAAGATATAGTCAGAATTACCATGTGCATGTTTTTGTAGTTAGCATTGACGGCGCGACCGCAAACAAACACTAAACAGGTTTGTACAAATAAAATATTTCACTTAACATATATTTGGCAGTTAAACTTAAAAAGGTGTTTGTTAATGAGACGCTGAGTTTCAACATAACACAAATTAGTCAATGTTAAAAACTTATTGTTCAGAAGACACTCATTATGAGTGGCTGCTTATAGAAAACCAGCTTTTTGTTGATGTTTTGTTCTGTAGGATGTCAAGAAACATAAATGTAGAAAGTAATGTTCATAATTTAAAGTTAATCAGAGTCCTTAATGTCAACTGATAGGAAAAAAAAGAACATTTATATCTAAACATGAAAAATGTGTCACTTTGTGGTGAAACACAGGTATTTGCTCTTTTTCTTATTACTTTTCAGCATAACATTTTCCCTGCGCCCCTGAATCGAATTGAACCGTAATCGTATCGTGGCAGACTTTGTGATATCTGCAAAAATCGTATCGTTGTCCAAAAAAATCTATATATTGAAGTATCGTGGTGGAACTGGTGATTTAAACCCCTAATAATCACATGGTTGGTTTGATTTTATTTAAATAATAATGTTTTTAAAATATATTATTCCAAATATCACAGAATCAGCATGAATTTGTTTATTAGGAAGACAATAAAATGAAATCTGTTCAAATAAATTTGAACAGGGTTTAAATAAGTCTCATCCCAGAACAAGCAGGATTCAATTAGTTAAAATTTATCAGATTGGTTTACGTATCATTTTCTGGAAACAACATTGTTTTGAATAGGAAATGTATTTAAAACACAATAAATAAGGTGAATCAGAAATATTACATATACATATAATTTTTACTTGTTTCATTCATAATGACAAAATAAATGACTCCAAGTTTATTTGTTTGTTTACGTTAAAATTATGTAATCCAAATTCATGGAGGTTTTACGTTGAATCAAAATACATACTATATTTTAGATATTAGGCTTATCTTATAGTGTATTGCCCAGTCTGCCCTACGTGTTGGGACTTCTGATTGACACCTTTACCTGTTACACCGGTAGGACACTCGACATAAAAAGGTGTTTGTCCTTCTAATAATCACTGGAAAGAACATGAGAAAGATATTCACAGACAGAGCGTCAAATAAATTCACATGATTTAATATTAGCCTATTAGCTAATAGCTAGTTATGCTGCTTCTGATACAATCTGCACAAACTCTGTTATTTCAGCCGAGTAAAATTGTCCCAAGTTAGAAATGGTGCACCTGCTTTTGTTTACCACTATCCGATATAGTCCTGTTCAATTGTTTGGCTCAGCTCATTTTGAGACTCTATTTCTTCTTGAAAATTGTAACTAGGCCTGATTATGTTATGACCCAGCGCATGTATACGCTAAAGAGTAAGGGGCCAAGGATGGAGCCCTGGGGGGCACCACTGGTCAGAGGAAACACAGAGGAGGAGGCACTAACCATGGCTACTGAGAAAGTCCTGTTCGATAAGTTGGATTTTTATTTTCATTAATGTCATTAACACATGTGATGACCTACCAATACAAAATGTTACCTGATAAAATCCCCAAAAAAAGGCTAATAAGTATCAAATAGTTTTCTAAAAACATGCTTTACCAGAAGGTTGAGCTAATCTTATTAAAACTGACGTACAAAAGTTTTTAAACCACATTTTTCACAGTCAAAAAACATGCTTGACCCAATGATTTGTCATTTCATGAAATCAATAAATGCCCCTCACATAAAACATATGCAAAGAAATACATTTTTTGACTGTAAAAAAAGTGTCATGACTTTCAAGTGGTAACTCTTTCGTAATATATTACACTTTCAGGCATTCGTACGCTCTGCACGACTCTGTCACAGCTCTTTTGGCATGAAAGAATATTCCTGACCGTGTCTTTGGGTTCTCACAGGACTCAGTCACTCCAGGAATGCTAAGTATCCAGGAACCCCCTGGCTGAGCTGCTAGTGGTTAGGACGGTGATTTAAACCAGCCCAGTTTGTTCCCGTGTCACACGCTGTGAAAGAGGGCATGTGGGGGTACAATATCTGCCACAAGCCTCTGCACTCAGCTCTCCATGAGGTTCCATAGAACTTTCATGTGGAACGGGGCCAGGGGTTTCTTCCCACTACCACAAGGGACCGTGACAGCATGTTTTATGTTTTAGCCTTTTCACTACAAATTGCAAAAAAAAATACTGCAAACCCAGTCGGTTGTCTGAGGGAGGAATGCAGCATTTAGCCACAGCCGCGCTGTCAGCGTCGTTCTGGAGGCGACCCGCAGGGGAAGGCTTCGTGCCGCGGTCTCAATTCATCTCATTCATATATGCAAAAGGAAGTGGAATACGGTTAGAGTAAGGCAACGTATTTGAGGAAAGATTGGCGGAGATTAAGGTGACATTTCAAACACACTGTAAGTTGAATGTTTAAAACAATATTAGGTCATTCTACATACCCAATCCATCACAATGACAGCCACGCCCCCTGGCCCTCTCCAATCTGACATTAGCTCTAGCCTTTCCTTTAGTTGTTCATTATGAGGAGTGGAATATTAATAGATTTAGTCAAATTAAACATGATCTAACTGAGACATCTTCTTCTTTTTTTCTTTTTTTTTAAATTGACGTTCATTTGGGAATAACTTGGTGAGAATAGTTCACAGTCATCTGCAAAATACTTTTACAGAATGATCCCATTTTTTTTTAAATAATATGAATACTGAACTGACTACCTGACCTGAAGCTTCATGGAAACACTGATATCATAAGTAATGTTATACCCGCGCTCTATAGATCCTCGCAGCCACATTCAGTATTCCAAATAAACATGTTGTTTTAAAAGTTTGTAAATGCTGAATGTGGAAGCCCAGAGAGGAGTTCATCCCTGTTAAAAGTATATTTTTCTCCTAAATGTAGACTGGAGCTCTTTGTGACCTTTGGACAAGCCCTAAAATATGTGATAATGATGAACTTCCTGGGAGCCACAATTCCTCCAACAGCTGGAAGACCCCAATGAAACAGTATCTTCTGCAGAATGTTTGTAAAACAGTGATGTCATAGTGATGGATTATTCATCATATTGAATGTCTTTCCAGTCTCAACAAGTTGATTTTTATGCATTAAATGGGAACATTGGTCCCAGCAAGTCAGACATAAGACTTTCATGACTTAGAAGAAGAAGAAGACGAAGACTTTGAACACAACTTTATGAAGTGAACATTGAATGAAAACAATATGAGAGAGTGAGCATGAAAGGTCATTCAAACTATATAATCTGAATCACAGACATGTCCTCCTCTAGAGAGCAGAGAAAGTTGTTGACAGCTCACACTGCAATAATTCCGGCCATGTTGTTAGTCAATCTGTGGAATGTGTGCTCCAATCTCAATTGGCCTGTAAATCGAATCAGGTTCTTTCTGATCTTCCAAAATTTCAGCTTGGCAAAAGCAAAGATTAAATTAATCAAAACCAGCGCTGAGCATTTTTTTCTGTGTTTATTTCGGTCTAGACACAAAGTGGGGTTAGGAGAAAACCTCACCAAGATCCTCCACCCACCGCTTAAGCAGGTCAAGGGACTGGGGCAGGCCACAAGTCTCAGATTGAGAGCAGAACCACGTACTCTGGTCGAGGTGAGCTCTGTGTCTCCTAGTATTTGTTATACACAGCATATACATACAAACAGGGCAACGATGTGAACTTAATTATCTCCATAACTCACTGGACGCTAAGAATCTGCTATCTTGATCCCTAACCATTACACAGTTTTGGGTTCAGCGTGATAACACAGTACACTAAGTTCAAGGAGTAATTGTTAGGTCACAGAGGTTGTGCTGGGCTGAAAAAAGATGCCAAACATTAGCATTTAAACATAATTTAATGTGCTGTAAAAGCTTGAATAGGCTTTGGTTAAGGTTAGGGTTAGAAGGTAGCCTCCTTAATGGAAACTATAGGGTGAGCTGGCACTCGAGGACTGGGTGAGTAAAAAACACTTTAAAATATGTAGGTATTAAACAAATGCAATGGGAGGAGTTTTATACTTGCTGTGAAAAGGTATAGGTAGATGTAAGGAGATATGAACACAAACACAACAGAGGAGGTAAAATATGTGAAATGTCCATGTTAATATTGTACATATATTCAAACTGTCGGTGTATAAAGTGTATTGTATTGTAGCAGTGTAAGAGAAGAGAGGGTGAGAGAGAGAGAGAGAGAGAAAGTGAGAGAGAGAGAGAGAGAGAGAGACGTTTTTTACATAAATATAAAAAGCAGTAATATAAAAGTAGTGTTAGTTTTCACTGCAAGCGTACACTCTGGGTAAATAAGATATAAAATATAAGTGCTGATTTAAAAAAAAAGTGACCCTTAAATTAGGGTTACGATTCATGGAAATATGATCTCAGACTTCAAAGGATTCAAAGTCTATGGAATGCTTTTGTGAAACAGTCATCAGTCATGTCGTGACTTTGCAATCTGTGGTTAATAAAAAGAAAACACTCAACAAAATATTTGCTATGGTTGGAGAAAATCGTCTTTGTTGTCTGGTTGTATTTATGATCGGGGGGACTCAGCGGTCCATCAGAGGAAAAACAAGTCACTTCCTTCTAAAGCAAAGCTGAGTCCAGAGTTGAAGCGCGGGGCCACGGCAAAGAATTTACTCTCATCAGGCTAGTTATGACGGGTCAGTGATCACACTGCTCTCCAGGATCATCCTTCGATTGTCTTAATCTCTCAGACAGCTGGGACCCACGGACCCACAGATGCCCAGGCGAGAGGAATTGAGACTGATAAGGAATGGAGGTACATATGTGCACATGTATGTGTGTGTGTGTGTGTGTGTGTGTGTGGTGAAGAACTAGTTACTGATACGCATGTGAACACGAACATGTCTGAGAGAGGCAGGTTTGTGTGTGGCGTGGAAGGTCTCATGCCCTGCATCCTTCCCTTGTCAAGATGGCAGCTGACTGTGATTAATATTTCACAACTAACAAATGGGAAGCATAAGCAGGCCTGTCTGTATGTGTGTGCGTGTGCGTGTGTGTGTGTGTGTGTGTGTGTGTGCGTGCGTGTGTGTGTGTGTGTAACCTTGACATGACAGCAGTATAATTGACATAATTACCCACCCTTCCTAAACATCACACACACCCTGTCAGTCAGGCACACGGACACAAAAACAGCGTTCCACTTCTTCCACTGTGTATTTTTCACGTCTAAAATTATACACACACGTTATCTGCCTTACATCGGCATCTGACCTAATA
>JBBDHG010000180.1:875000-1066973 GCA_037951165.1 Lophius americanus
GTATGAATCGAATCGAGGAGATCTATATTAAATATATCTTATTTTACTCACTATGAGGAGCTTTTTAAGGACAACACAGTTTTACGAACATAAATTCCTAAACCATGGTCCATTGTAGTCGAAATTTACCTAACTTGTTTTTGTCATAATTTACTGTAATCACTTTTATTTCATTGACAGTAAACTGTTTTTTGGTCTTTACTTCCCAGCCATATGTACAAAAATGTCCAAATTGGCTCATATGAACCTACTTGTAATCTATTTTTAATATATATATTGTTTCACTATAATAGTCCATATTTTAGTCGTGAAGGGAGGCTTTCTTTGGAACATACAGTCCAATTATGTCTAAATTTAGCTTGTATTAATTTAAAAAAAAGGAAATATGTCCTATTTTGTTTTTTAATTTTCTACATTATTGTGTCACTATGGAATCTGATCTAAGAGCACGTTGCTTACTTCAAATAAAATACTTAAGTTGAGTCAATCTGGACTGTTTGAGATTATTAATCAGCCATGTTTAATTGGAGGAGTACAATAAATTGGATCGGGCGGTATGGTGGTGCTGTGGTTAGTGCTGCTGCCTCACAGCAAGAAGGTACTGGGTTCAGATCCACATCTGCCAGTGTTTCTGTGTGGAGTCTGCATGTTCTCCCTGTGTCTGTGTGGGTTCTCTCCAGGAACTCTGGTTTCCTCCCACAGTCCAAAAACATGTGATAAAGGTTAATTTGTTGACACAAAAAAAATTGCCTGAAAGTGTGTGTGGTTGCGTGTCTCCATGTGTGTCTGCCCTGCGATGAACTGTCAACTCGTCCAGGGTGAACCCTGCCTCGCGCCTGATGTTAGCTGGGATAGGCTCCAGCCCACCCGTGACCCTGAACTGCATAAGCGGTAAATAATTAATGAATAAATTGGAATTATTGCACAATGCAGGGCATTGGGGGCTTTTCAGGGCTATACCCTTGCTGCGAGGGATAACAGGACCCAGTTACATGTAGGCTGCCACTCTTTCCCCGCCTCACGTATAAATGTCTGTATCAACTAGAAAAGATCATTAATGTGTTGGTTTTTTTTTTTTTTTAAATGAATCCTATAGCTGGTTGAAGGCAGACTGGAGCTTGTCAGTGTAAACCTGGAAACTCATAAACTTTATTGACACACACACACCAAACGAGAAGGAGCGCCATCTTTGCGTCTGATATCTACTTCTATTATACCTCTACGGTAACACCCAACAATGACAAGAGCCAAGATGTCTGCTTGATTGGTGTTTCAGAGACACACCCAAGAGACCGAGACCCGATTGTGTGTATTTGTGTGTGTGTGTGTGTGTGTGTGTGTGTGTTTGTACTGCCTGTCCCAGTATCCCCTGGGTGTAAACCCGGTCAAATGTTATCCTGTACGGCACTGCTTCCTGCTGCAGTCCGTCGCCATAGAGCGGCCGCCCCTCCACACACCGCTGATTATTGAACAGAACAATCAGGCAAATGAAAGGGCAACAAAATGCTTGCATGTGGCTGTAGGCCACAAACACACACTCTCAGGCTTGGCGAGTGTATCGCAGGATGCAGGGTGTTGTTTCAGAATTTTACGCAGAGAGAAGGGAGTCGTTCACACACTTCTATTAGAGGAAATACACACAAATCTAAACAAGGTTTCCAACTGGATCTCAACCGCCTCGATCCAGTAATTTATATTTACATACAAATATAAAAATAGCGTTCCAGCCTCCACACACACATACAGACAGAGTACATAAACATTCCTTTTGCCTGGTCTGCAGCATGCTATAGTCAGTACACACTACACCCTCACACACACACACACACACGCACACACACACACACACACACACGCACACACACACACACACACACACACACACGCACACACACTCTTGCTTGAGTTCAGCAATAACAAAGTGCTGAATGAACATGAGTGACTGCATGAACACTTAAACGCTAACACTCAAGAGGCTCCAGCATTTGCATGCGAAGTGGCACTCACACACACACACACACACACACGCACACACACACTCACACACTCACAGGTTTATTTTGACACAAACACTCCCACATGCTTTCTGCAGTTTTCACATACACAGATCCTCCCAGACCATCTGATCCCTCAAGATGGTTTATGTTTGTTTTTGCTGTTCTCTAAACTCAAAAACTCAATTTCTCTCTCTCTCTCTCTCTCTGGCTCTCTCTCTCTCTCTCTTTCTCTCTCTCTCTCTCTCTCTCTCTCTCTCTCTGGCTCTCTCTCTCTCTCTCTTTCTCTCTCTCTCTCTCTCTCTCTCTCTCACACACACAAACACTCTCACGCATTCACTCCTTTCCACGCATCTCTCTCCATCATTCTCTCGCTGTTTCCCTCCTTTCTTCCCGCTACACTTTTGTTCCTCGGCAGACACAGCAGCCTAAAGGATATAATTAATTAAACTCTCTTGATTCTTGATTTCGTCCACTCAAATGAGCATTTTTTCACCAAACTTTAGATTTTTCTGCTTAATAATGTCCTCACCATGGAAAAAAATATGTAAAATTATTTTTTTTGCTTATTTTATCTCTTTGGGGAAATTATTAACGGCACTAAAAATATCATAAAACAGAATTGTTCGGTCAAGAATGTTTTTAAACAATTTTAATTTTTTGGGAATTATTAGATATGGTGTTTCATTGCAAAAAGTCAATTTTATTATTTTATTTGATCAGCTTAATCTTTTGGTGAAGCATGTTTTTAGAAAACTATTTGATCATTTATAAACTTTTGTCTTTGTAACAAGTTACATAATTCTTTTTATTATGCCCTCACATGATTCAATATCACAAAATAAAATCCTACCGGGGAACAAAATCAGTTGGAAGAAAGGTATTGAATAAAGTCTCACCAATTTCCAGTACTAATTTGAATCAACCAGAATAAATTCTATTGACCCAACCCAAGTACATTAAGTTAAACAAATATAATTTATTCTTTAATAAACCCTTTTAATCCCTTTACTCTGCTCTGTCTGTTTTTTAGTTCGTTGAAGTTGTTGTTTTCTTGGCGACCAAAACATTTAACTGTTAAAGTAATTTTCAAAAACGATCTTCCTCTCACGGGAAATGGAAATTACTTCTATATGCTGTGTGGTTGTTTGCTGCCATAACTTTTGGCCCCATGGCCGCCATTTTCGCAAGTCTCCAGGGCCACGACATTTATTAATTTCTCTTTACAATTAGATAAATCATCTGAAAAAACGGCTTTAGAGACGTGTTGATATTAGAGGGGTGCTCTGGTGTGCAGAAAGCGGACCTACTGTTGCACGACTCACAAGAAACTACCAGTACTTGTAGAAGCAACCCCCCCGTTTCAAGTCCACAAATGAAATGTTATATTTATAATAAAACCTTATAAAACAAAAAACAGATCACATAAAGTTGATTCATAGGCATCAGATTAAATCAGACCAGTGATATCAAAGTTACAAAAAACAATTATTTTGTAAAAAAAACAAACATAATAATAATAATAATAAAAAACTCCCCTAGTGAGTAAAATATGAACTACTAGAGTAAACTATATATTCAAGCTAGATCTCCTCGAGTCAATTCACTCGCATCAAATTATGACTAAATCACAACGGCCTTGGAGAAATTATGGCCTGAAAACCTTTTGAGATAAAACTCCCTCTAGTGGCAGAAATATGCATCTGACTTTTCCCAGAATCAATCCAATTATTCCTCACACTAAGGTCCATGTGGGTATAAAGTTTGAAAATGATACATGGAATAGTTTTTAAGGCGATGACTATTCCATAATATTCCTTTCACTATTTAGGGATATAATTAGAAATCTTATTATTGTGAATCTCAGACGGAACAAATGAAGGGAAATCCCGTGAGACTTTGATGGGAAATCCCGTGAGACTTTGGTGGGAAATTCCGTGAGACTTTTGGAGCTGCTGCTCCGAACTTACATGTGAAGCGAGCTTATAGATAGCAGGATCCTTCAGCTTGTAAGGATGTGCATCACGCCATGTTTCATCACCCCAGAAAACACACACACACGTACACGCACACACACACATACAGAAACACATATTCACATACAGTACACGTGTGTGTAAAATATATCATCAATTTCCTCTAACCTCCCACGTGTCTGAATCATAGGGATAGCATAGAGTGTTGCATTTGTTTATATGAGCGTGTGGTTGTGTGTGTGTGTTTGTGTGTGTGTGTGTGTGTGTGTGTGTGTGTGTGTCTGTGTGCGTGTGTATGGACATGGCTGCTGCTGCTGTCAAGCTCCTGTCGTTGACACAGTAAACTGATACTAAGAGGTCTAAGAGGGGAAATGTCTCTCCATTACACGCACACACACACACACACACACACACACACACACACATATGTATATACACTCATGCACACACTCCAGAGGGAGAGGAGAGCTCTGGAGGAGCGGCGCTCACACGGAGATTGAGTTACAGCTGAATTAGATCTGAGCTGTGGGAACCAGCACCTTCCCTTAGACACACACAAACACACACACACACGCGCACACACACGTTTTGTCATTTCTTGACACCTTAGGCGAGCTGGAACACACGCTGAGATGATACAGTGTGTGTACACAGTCACACACACATGCATTTCCACAAATGTACATCTTATAAACAATCACATGAACATATGCAGGAAGACTCTCAGGAACACACACACACACAGACACACACATGTTCTGCCGCACACTCACTGATTATAAACAACCACATGAACAGATGCAGGAGGACCCTCAGGAACACACAAACACACACACACAGACACACACACACAAAATATGACATCAAAGAAAAACTATGTGATCCCACGAATAAGAGGAATGCACGCATGTGTGTGTGTGTGTGTGTGTGTGTGTGTATATGTGTGTGTTTGTTTGCCTGGACTTGAGGATGGTGGTCCTAAATAAAGTGAGGCTGAAAAGAAAGGAGAGACAGAGGAGAGGCCACACTGACCACAAGACAGTAAACTCTCCACGTCTTAATTGCCGTTTCGTTTTCAAATGCTAATGACTTTCCTCGTGTGTGTGTGTGTGTGTGTGTGTGTGTGTGTGTGTGTGTGAGTGGTGTGTGGGTGTGTGCGTGCCTGTCATAAACACAAGTCTACCTCCCCAAGCTCCATTTTGTACACACATACAGATGGATGGATGGAGGGATGGATGGGGGGATGGATGGAGGGATGGATGGATGGAGGCCGTTCGTGTTGCCGCGCATTTCTATACTGCTGTTAATTTAGTATGTTGATAAAATTTGGTTGTTGTGTTATTTGTTCATTTGTTAATAAATCCCATGGATTTGGTCTTCCTGTGGTTGTTATGGGTCAGTGTTGGAATATTGTTATTCCCAGAGGGTCCTCTTAAGTTGGGGGAGTAAGACATGGGAGGACAGAGAAGAACACATCTGTCAGCTGTGATGAAACGGAAAAATTATCCCGTTTTTTTAAATTCAGGTTAAATGGTAGTTCATCAAACCAATTATTAATAATTATCATTATTATAATTAGTCTCGTCTGAAGACTCTGGACTGCAGATGCGTGTCTAGCATCCTGTGGTGAATAGAATACTTTCCAGGTTGTGCGGTCCGGGAATCTTTTGGTATTTCAATTTTCGATTCCCAAATGAATAACAGAACGAAATAAATGAGTCATTTTTTAATTGTTTTGTTTCAAGATACAGAAACCTAAATTAAAGGCATGTTCCCTCTCATGACCAAAGAGAGATGAGAGAAGTAAAAAATATTTATTTTTTCTATATATTCTTAGACCACATTCGGTGAGTTGTCGATGAAGACAGGCCCAAATAGGGCCCAAATAGGGGCCTGTTGAGAAGAAGAGCATGCTCTTCTTCTCAACAGGCCCCTATTTGGGCTTCTACTAAGTTTGGGCTCTTTTTTTTAAAAAACCTCATGTTTCATGTGGCTGCGAAAGCTTGTAGTATGTGCATGTATATATTTCAAAGCAATATAAAGTTAGAGGAAGATTCTCAGCTCCTTGTATTGATCCCTTCTGTATTCAGGTTATTTTACTCCTAATAGGAAATACATTAGCGACTTTAAAATCGAGTTTATCGGAGTCTAACTGCTGATACACACCGGCCAGCCACAACTTTAACGCCAGTTAGTGGCTCTAATGTTCTGGTTGATTATAGTTTATTCTCTATAGCTGGAAACTAACTCATTCGGCAAACTTCGGAGACACTCCTCCTACTACATGATCCATTCTGGAGCTGATCAGACACCACTACTACTGGTTGAAGTCAAAGACCTCAGGCGGGGTGACCCCCAGACGGCAGCTTCCCACGTGATAGTAGCTTCATGAATGTTAACTTTTGCTGGTTATACATAAAAAAAAGTAATTCAAGGTAATTTTTTTGTTGTGTCTTTAAATGATCCAGTTACTGTTTCTAATGTTCTGGCTCTATCAGCAGTTATAATAAAGATTAACCCAAATTAGCGGCTGCTTAATGTAATCCCTATTAAAAGAATGTAGAAAGTAATATAGACAAGAGCAATAAGTAGAGCTGAGACTCCGCCCCTAACTTCTGCTACAGTTGAGGAATGAAGTGATGATTGACAGCTCCTAATGCACCGCCCACAACGACCTCATCTGGTCTCAGAAAACTAAAAGAGGTGGGGGGGGGTTTACAGAGGAAAACTGGACATTAATATAGATGCCAGACAGGATGGAAGGGTGGGGGCTCAAAGCTTAAAGAGGAGGGACAAACTGAAGATGTCTTCACGTTGGTGGGGTCAGCAGGTATGCAGGAGCTCCTTACCTGAGATCAGCCGCCACTTAACTGAAAAGATAAAAGTTAATCCACTGTTTAGAAAGCGCTCTTATTGCGTGACCTTCTTGTAAAAAGGGGTTATGGGTGGAAGCAAGCTTAAAAAAATCCTTCAAAAAAAAAATAATATGCCTGAAGTGTGGAAAAAGAAAAAGAAATAGGTGTATTGAAGAAAATTTTAATGAGACACACACCATTCATTGAATCCACAATCAAAACCAAAGAAAGTTAGAAAGGTTACTCAGCCTACATCTCCCATAATGCACCACCAATGAGGAGCATCTTGCTGGATTATTGAATGCCCGCATTCCATTAGAGATGTGTTTGACGGTCCTTTATGTGTAGAAATAAAACTAAAAGCATGAATCCAACAGGAGAGAAACAGAAAGACCGACCGTCAGATGTTGATTGTACGAACCGCTGCTATCGCTTCAAAGTGTGTTTGAAAAGCTTCAGAGTAAATGTGGGCCACGTGCAGAGCAGCGTTAAGCCGTCCTGCTGGGAACACTTTACGCATGAGAACCAGATTTGTCTCAACACCAACGCAGGTCAGGATCACAGCGTGTCACACAGGAGATAATAGTGATCGGAGAGTAATCTTCTCCATTAATGTTTGCTCTCCCTTTGACCCCTGAGTGCCTCGCTGTGAGGCTGTGAAGACATCAGAGGGCCGGTGTGACGTGGATGTCACCGCCGCACACACGTGCACACACCCACACTTCATACTCACACAGACGTTGGAAAGGGGGGGTTCCTCTGTTAACAGCTGCAGCTGTGACCACATGATTACCTGTCCCTCCACCTTGGATTTCCAATGTCCAACCCGCAAGACCTTCAAGAGCACCGGGAGAGAGAAAGGGGAGTGCAAACAAACTCTCCCCGGTTCTGGGGCTCCGGTTTCAGCCTTCCGTCTGCCCAGGCTGGGGGGCCATGGGAACACGGAGCGCCAGGGGCCCTGTGTCAATAAGAAGCAGTGGTTGAACACAATGGGGGCCTGCCTGCAGACAACACTGCTGACAGACACCCACACAAAAGAGCCTGTGAATGGGAAGGAGGCGCATGCACTCACACACACACACACACACACACACACACACACACACACACACACACACACACACACACACACACACACACACACACACACACACCCTGTTATACAGAAAAGAATAGAGCAGTGTGTGGTTGTCCACAAGCCCAATGTTTGATGACTGCTTCTATGTTTGTACGCTCAAACACACAGCAGCGCTCAGGCCCATGAGGAAATAAACACGCTACAATAAACCCGGGTGGGTTTAGACGCGGAGAAGAGCGTGAAGCACGGAGAATGGCTGTGACAAACACACACCAGTACATTGTGTTTTTAATGCATTCTTTCCATTTGTTGCAGTCTGCTTTCAATCTCAGGCACAGATTGGTGACATTTACTGCAGTAATCTGCTTAGACCACATTCGGTGAGTTGTCGATGAAGACCATGCTGTTCTTCTCAACAGGCCCCTATTTGGGCTTCTACTAAGTTTGGGCTCTTTTTTTTCCTGCGAACAATAGATTTTGATAGAAACCTCATGTTTTATGTGCCTGCGAAAGCTTGTAGTATGTGCATGCAGCTCCCTCTGGTGGACATAGGTGGAATTTTTGCAGCCAAAATCCCTCTATGGGGTGAAAACTTCACTTTTGCCACATTTTGGGTAGATTAGCTATTAAAGTAGTCCAACCGGAGCATCCTCCTGATCCTATCCAACAAAAACTGTGTGGAATAACATGAACTTTGTGGTATTTCTATCAAATTTGATGCAGTAGTTATCAAAAACCTTCTGAACACATTCTTTGATTGTTTGGTTTCATGGTGTTATAATATATTCTGTAATAAAACGAAATAACATTTTTGTATTCAATCACAGATTCCTCACACATAGCATGAGGTGCAACGTGAGTGAGACATAATATCTATTGTTTGATGTCTTACCTGTCCAGAGACACAGAGATTATGCAAATGCATTAGATCATTTTAACTATTTATTTTATTTTTATTGTGCTGGTTTATATTTTTAGTTCAACTTTTAAACTACGTTTTTATGTTCCTGTTTATCCTTAAAATCTTCTGTTTTATTCTTTATATTTTCAGCATGTTTTCATACTTTTATTTGTGTCACAGTTTATTGTAAAGCACTGAAGTTCATCTTGGCTGTCTACTTAAACTTTATTTAACTTTGATCCTCTCTGGTAGAATACACAGTTTGAATTGCCTGAGTTGTGACTCAGCATATTATGGACTGGAGGATCAATCCTGCCTACAGACATTCCATGCCTTAAGTGAGTTAACTTTGCTTCCCTGAGAACAAACACAAACATTTTGCTGTCTCAAAAGTCAAAATAAAAGGAGGATTCATTCGATTTTGCCCCAAATTGCACGAAAGAAATAAGTGGAGTTAGTTTTCTCTACAGTCGCACCTTGGGACTTTTGATTAAACAACACGACGGCACGACCCACTTCAGCTTGTATCCAAAGATTCATTCACATAATCAAATTAAGATTAATATTCTGCACAGCTGTTTGGTTGAGCTCATTTTGAGTCACTTTTTCTTATTGAAAAATGTGACTGAAGCTGTTTATGATAAGACGCAGTGGCAGCATGTTGCTGTCAGGCACAAACCTACCATGTCCATTTTTCATCATTTTTATTTTTTCCCATAAAGGAACGCTACTGGTCAGCTTCTACGTCTGTTTGTTGGTTTTACAATTATTCAACTAATGAAATGTATTTAAAAGATACAAGATCAAATCTTGTATCTCCATTGCTTCAAAGTATCGGGTTTTCTTTACTCAAGACAGAGTCTAAAAAAAAAAAGAATGGTTTGGTTCTTTTAATACATGGGAGCAGAAAAGAAAACAGGAAAATTGCGGTAAGCTGGAGTTTAATCTTGGCCAGCCTTCTTTTATAGTCATAAATAAAAACGATATAGTTTTTTTCTATTTCCTGAATAGTAACCATTTTGGAGATATGAGGTTTGCGCCCGACGGCAACAATATTATGCTTAAGAGTAAGGGGGCCAAGAACGGGGCCCTGGGGGAACCCGCAGGTCAAAGTGGGCACCGAGGAGGAGGCATTAATTATGGCTATTGGGAACATTTATTTGACATTTTAAAGCATGTTGATACTTACTTTCAGAATTATGTAACTTGATTCAACCAAAAAAGTCAAAAACATGCTCGACTAAAATATTTGTCATTTTGAAGATATTCAATTTTGAAAAAATGCCCCAAAGGGATAAAATATGTAAAGAAAATGTTTCTTTTTCTTTCCTTGGGGAGGATAATATGTCTGGCTTTATTCGGGGGGAAACACCCCCCAGTGTAAAAACATGATCACCGAGTTTAACACACAATCAATTTCATGAAAAGCACATCCGGTTTGCTTGGAGGGATCATTTTCCATCACTAAAGCTGTGGGAGAAAAACTCTGTAAGATCCTGAAGAAGGCTTTCAATCCAATCCCCACCCCCCAAAAAAAGTCCATATCTGAATTAAACACATCTTATAGATGGAAGAAAACCGGGAAAAGGAGGCGGGAAGATGGATTTCCGAGGAAACCTGTTTCCAGCCTCCAGTGGTCGTCCACGAAGTCCACGGGAGGAAATGTGAAGAGAGGTGCTGCCATCTGGTGTCAGCCGGGACAAAAGAGCCGAACGGTGTTAAAGCGACAACTTTAAACAGCAGATGGCAGCAGGTTGGTTTAAAGAATGAGGGCAGATTAATTGTGTCATTTAAAAAAAAAGAAAACGAAAAAAGCCCCAGTCCATGACGAATAAATACACCCATCAGAAATTAAGGAATATACAGAAGTTAATAATACTATTTATATACTTTTATATAATAATAATAATAATAATAATAATACATTTAATTTATAATGCACTTTACATTTGGATCAAATCTCAAAGTGCTACAAGGCAAAAGCAGATAAAAGCATCAATAAAAAAATGAAATAAAATAATAACTATACAAAAACGTGACCAAAAGCATTAATGTTAATTACAGTTATAGGTTCTGCTAAAGAGGAAAGTTTTAAGTCCTTTTTTAAATGTGTCAGTCATCTGTGGAGCCCTGAGATGGTCATATAAAACTATTTTTAATGGGGTTATTCCTTAGAATACAGACTTTATGCTGATAAATGATAAATATTTGTTAAGAATACTGCGTGTAACAGCACTGAAACAGGTAACAGGAACACCCCCCTTTGTTGGTAAATGGGGAGAAATGGTTCAACAAATTCACCAGATGGAGGATTTTACTTATATAATATGAACTTGAAACTATTAGAGCCAAAAGATGCTTTAAGTCAGGGGTGTCAAACTCAATCACATGTCAAAATTAAAAATGGAGACCACATAGAAGGCCGAACAGGACTCAGATTGGCCAGGTTGGATCCGAGGTATTATGAAAACTGTATTCTAATTTTATTAACTCGTTTTATAGAATTCTGAACAAACCAACCAACGGAAAATTTATTAGAGTAACTGGATCATGAGTGACAGCAGAGGAGGAGGGAGAAGCGGTGCGTTCATGGGATTTGTAGTGTGTGTGGTTTTTGTGCTGTATACCAGCGAGCCTGTTATTATTAAAGTTAGATATTGTCTCTCGGGCCAAATTGAAATGTTGTGCTTGAGTTTGATACATGTGGTAAATGTGTTATCATAAGGTAAAAGCACAATCAACTTTAATTACTGGATTGTGATTCTTCATATCAGTGTTGATGGTTATTTAAGGGTGGAGTCCACAAACCAGCCCTCTTAGTAAGGTCCCGTATTTTATTCTTTTGTTTTTTGTTTTTTTTAAGCATGGATCCTGCACCAGACTTCGTATTGGGCTTGAGGTGCTTCTGTCTACTCCTTTCTTTGTTGCTACTCCACATCCATCTTTGTTGTTTGTTGCCAAAAGCTCTACTTTGGTCTCATCTGTAGGAGAAAACTGTAGGAGCATTAAGTTTTGTGAGGATGACAGTAGAGTTTTTTTTCTTGCGGCCCTGCCAACCATCAAATACCGTCTAATGGTGTTTAGGGAGACTTTCTGACCCCAATATTCAAATGACCTCCGCAATCCTCCAGCTGTGATCCTTGGAGAGTGTCTTTGCTATTCAAACCAACCTCTTCCAGAGGGTGGGGTCAGTTTGCCGTCACACCCTCTTCCAGTTTGACTTTTAACATCTCTCTTTAAACTTCTTAATTATTGATCTAACGGTTTACGCACATCATCGCTGTGTTCTCTCGTCTGTCCCATTGTGAACGTCAAAAAGAATTAGGCCTGTCACCTCATATTTATACCCCAGTAAAACAGGAAGTAATTGTTCTCAAACAGGTGAACCTGAAAATATGAACTAAGACTGGAAATATGTTTCAGTCACCTTTAAATCAAAAGATTTCCTGGGGGCTGCAATAAATGTGGCAGACATATCCTAGAGAAAAAATTTTGTTTCATGTTAAGACGGTAATATTTCTTTTTTAAATGATGTTACTTGAATTAAAGTTTAGATTTTTGTGAATAATTTGAATTAAAAATCTTGAGTATAGATAATATAGACATAACATATATTTTTCTGGAGAACTCTGGAGAGCAATTTTGGTGAATTGGTGACTAAACTGCAGAGATGATTCATTGAGGTACAATTAAAAAAAAACTGATTATTTATGAAATGTTTACCAGAGCCAATCCATTCTGATCAAAGTCATGCTCCAGACAATCGTATATTGAGTTGAATAGAAAATCAAATTCTAAAACATGCGGCTCTATTAAGGCTTCAAAAGGTTTTTTGAGTTATGCCCTGAAAAAAAAAGTGGCAGAACTGAAAAAACGCTTTTTTTTTTTTACAGAAAGTGGGATAAGAGGGAAAATAAAAACAGAAGCTGGTCTGAGTTGCATCTTCATAAAGTTTTTGGAGCTTTTTCATTCACAGAAATCCATTTATTTTTGATCACATAAATCCCATTTGGCTCGCTTAAGAACAATAACTGGACAAAAATGGTTAAAGCAATATCAAAGTTTTATTCTTAAAATGTATTTATAGAGAGGAACAGTAGTACAATTCAGAAGAAAAAGGAGAATGTAGTTCCATCTTTGAAAACCTTTGATAAAAACGTAAAAACAGTAACCTGAATTTGCTTCGTGTTCGGAGGGCACTGTGGTGCGGCCCAAGTTTTGCATCACTGTAAAAGTTCGAGAGAAAATTGAAAAATACCTTTTGCAATAGCGTAAAAAAATACAGCTGGGGGAAAAAAACACCTCTGCTTTCCATCTGTAGTGTTCTGCTTTTGTTTGTTTTTTGTGTTGTTTTTTTTTTTATAATCCATATAACAAATACAGCATAAAGTCTAAAATGATACATCAGAGTTTTGAGTTTTCATTCATTACAGTAAAATCAGTAGAACGGTAAATAGTATCAAAAGAACAAACGACAGGAAGATGTGATGAACAAGCGCACAGTGTGAGCAGAGAGAAGGGAAGGTTAAAGGTCACGGAAATGAACCACCACTTTCAGGAGGTCGGCTGCTGACTGTCAATGTGTTCCAAGCCCACGATTAAATAATATATTCTTCATATATATATATATGTATATATATAGATTTGATATATATATTCTCATACATCTGTAATATAACCTCTTGCACAGTGATTGGAAGGTAAAAGTGACACAAAGAGGCTGATATCTCTATGACTTAAACTCTTAAACTCTTCTTCCACTGAGAGTAAAGGGAAGTTACGCGTCTTCTGCTATCATCAGCACTTCACTACATCCCACTGCATCTTAACATATACTGCTGCTCCGAGGTCTCCACCCGCAAACAATCCGTGTTTTATGGAGAAAATATGTGCTTAACGAAATCAAAGAGAAAGGAAACATATGTGGAAAAGGACGACAAAAAAGTTTTAAAACAAAATATGCATCTAGGATAAAGTGAATGATTCTGTAGGATCAAAACATTTAGAAAAAAAAATCTCAACAATTATAGACACGAGCAAGGATTTTCTACACTAAGCAAGTTTTCACCTGGCTTTCTCATACATTATAGGTCAACAATAATTAAAAACAACAATTTTGGTTGGACAAATAGAAATTAACAGTCTTGATTGCATTTTGGAGTCAATATATATATATAATATTAAATAACAAAAAAAAGAAGAAGCAAAAAATAAAGAAAGAACTAGTAATAAAAAAAAAACGTTGCTCATTGGAAGAAAGAAACAACAGTTTTTATATATATATCTATATATATCTATAGATATATATATTTATATAGTTCCATTCAGACCCGCTTTAGGGGAAAGCCGAGAAACACAGAAGCAAATTATTTTCATGAACGCAAACATAAGTGCATGTCTATGAGGCGCCATAGAGCTTCACTTTTTGTGGAACAAAGTGTTTTTCTACCTGGCAGACCTTTAAAAAAAAAAAGAAAAAGAAATATACAAACTCGTATCAAATTAAACTGGTGACATTTTGTATACTTTTACAGACGACAAATGGAGTTCTTTCAGACTGAAAATGTCACACATTACGATTTCTGCACTCTTCCACCCACCTCACAACCAAGGTTCAAGTGATTCAAAATATATATATATACTGTATTTACTATATAACTCAGTACCAAATATAAACAAATGCATACAGGTATTGGTGTCTACTTAGGTCCTCAAAATGTCAATTACAAGTACTGCCTGTAGTTCTACAAAAGGGTGTGTATGTGTGTATGTTTGTGTGTGCATTAAATAAAAGCTTAAAAACAATGGCAAAGCATACCTGATAGTCGCCATAGCACAACAGTGTTCTATAGTTTGAGCTGATTATATAGGTTTAACTGAGTCAGTTTAAGCTTTATGATTATAAATATCATATATAGCCTGTAGGTCCAGTATTCTGCGACAAGCATTACAGCACCAAACGTTTCATCATTTGGCAAAATTCAAGCTTTAAGTGAAAGTCAAATGCTTTAGTTTTAATAACAATAATAAAGTGTTACTGTGACGCCGTGATTTGTATAAAGCTAGCATTAACGTTTCCCCTTGTACTTTCACTTTTTTTTTTTTTTTATAATAAACAAAATCTTCTATTTTTTTCTTCTCTCACTTACCAAAAAAAAAAATAAAACCCTCACGTCGTCTTTTTTTCTTTTATCTTTTTAAAGCGTATTCAGTAGTTTTTGTTTCCTGCTTCGATCTTGGTGTGCGGTCTGTTTGGCACAATATCACAGCCCTCTTAAATTACTCATAAATATGGCTGGGATACATTAGAGTCACAAAACAGATTTTTTGGTTCCAAGATTTGTGCAGGGAAAGAAGGAGAAAAAGAATAAAAACTGAAAAAGAATATAATAATATTTAGCGCATCTAAACAAGATCTAGAGAGCGAGTAGAAATCTTCCTGTGGACAATAATGCTCTTCTTCCGTGCACTTCTACAAGCAATATACTTTCTGATAGCGCAGAAAGCGACAGCCACTACTGTGCCTCTGCCTGCAGACGAAAAAACAACAGAAATAAAAATTATAGCATTTGATAAGACCATAATAACCTCTCTTCATAAATTAAATAATTAACAATTCACTTTTTAGATGATTGGCCTACCCCCAAATTCTACATCATCACCAAGCCCCACAATTCCCCCCAAAAAACAGGAAATAAAAATACATCACCAAAAAACCTGATTCATCATATGGTTATTAATATTTCTCCTGGGGGCGCTGGACCCAGAGCTGGACACATTTGAACAATAATAAATCTGTACATCTTGGAGTTCTCATTCTATTTATGCTTGGTTTTCTTTAAATCCATCTCTTTGTTAGATACTTCCACAATTAAGTAACCTCGAGGTTTGATAGCACTTTGGAGTTGATTGTTTACCAGCTAGGTTTTTGTATACATATATATTAAACATCAACTTTTAAGCTCGTTAAAACTCTTAGTCCTCTTCAGGGGCAGCACCGGCGTTGCCATCGCCCCAATTTGATTGGTCGTTGTCAGTGGGTTCCTCCCCTTCCAGGTCCTCTGCGTCCTCGCCTTCGAAGTCTTCGTCGCGGGGAAACTCCATGCCCTCCATGGCCTCCAGGCCTTCCTGAGTGGCCTGGTGTGAGTCGGCGCAGTCCGCACACACACCATAACGCCGCGAGCCATGGCGGATACCAACGCTGGCTGCGAGCATGAAGATCTTCTTGCAAACCATACACTTGTACTTTTTGTCCTTCTTGTGCACCTGTAAAAAGGGAGGGGGAGGGAGAGGAGGCCATTGAGGAGATAAGGTGAGTCTGCTCTTGTATGTATTACTACATAAAAGGACATCATTCAGTATCTCAGCGTCTCTGTAGCTTTCAAGAAGTTAAATCTAAGATTTTTGTGAAAATTGGATATTAAAGGTAATGATTAATTCACAAATATTGCAGATATGAAGAAGAGGAAGGAGAGTACAACTTTAAATATTTAGCCTTTAAGGGTAAGGCCTTAAATGAAAAATATTGAAACTAATACTTTTTAGGAACCTGAGGAGAGGCTGAACGTGTTAAATGAAAGGATAGTTGTGACACTTGTATCTGTTTGCTAAACAGGAAGTGACCACTAGCAGTCAGTTAGCGGAGCTTAAAGACTGAAAACAGGAGCTAACGCCTAACTACATTCTTTCTTAATCTGTCGGGGAATTTAGCAATTACTGAAATAAAAATGTGTTGGAAATGAAATCGTGTTTCCTGCTGGACAAAACTGCAGTACAGTAAAGTATTTTTCATAGCGCAGCATTACAACATGACAGATTTCTTTGTGTCAAGTTATACGAGCTAAATTTAGACAAAGTAGAACTACTGGTTACCAGTTACAGGTGAGAAACTGGTTTCCACGAAAAGCTCTCCGTAACGAGTAAAAGGTGAACCACGATAGTGAAGTCATCCATCCCTCCATACACATATATACATACATACACATATACACACACACACACACACACACACACACACACACACACACACGTATATACAATATAGATCTTCTTGTGTCGATTCATATGAGCCAATTTGGACATAATCTGAGATATGAACACGTGATATATCTAAAAGTTAGATCTCGAGGCTGTGCGTATGAGGCAAATTTGGACCAAATAGGTTTTTCAAGGTAAGTTTGAAACATAGTGTTTTTCATAAAAAAGCTCTACCTGGTAAGTAAAATATGATATATAAAAAACAGATCTCCTAGACTCTATTTGTACGCACCAAAATTGGACTAAATTGAACCAGCATGATCTATGTTGGAGACGGTGAGAGAGACGGAGTTTTCCATAATATCAGACTTTTTCAGGCATATAATAAATCAGAGCTGAAGTTTTAAACTTAAAGTTAACCCAACGCTTTTTCAACTCAATGTAAACTTAACATCTGTTTTTAATGCCAGTTCAGTAATAGAGAGACCTTCTGAACTTCAAAAATAAGTAACGGATCAAAATGACAGAGAGAGACACTCCTAGATTCTTCGCACATTACAGAAAATAGATACAATGAAACATTAAAACATATGTTTATACTGTACGTCTTTAGGCATAAAGCTGCCTGACACAAACCCAGAGGTGTAGAGCAATGAGGGAAGGACAGCAGGTGTGTGTCACATGGTGCTAGAAGGTTGGAGAAGATCCTGTGCATATGTAGACTCACCAGGGAATGTCTCTTTACGTGCTCACGGCGGGTGAACAGCTTGCCGCAGATGTCGCAGCTGAAGGAGCGCACGCCCGAGTGGATGATCAGGTGCCTCTTGAGCGTGCGCCGGTGCTTGGCAATGTAGTTACAGTGGGGGCACTTGAGCTTATTGAGGGCTAGGTGTGAGGATTCGCCTGGATGGAGACAGAAAGAGACCAGAGCTCAGATTTACACGTTCATATCAAGTACTTTATTATTGTTAGATGCTTTTTTCTTCTTCTTTATATTAAAGAGACATTATAAAAACATACGCCGTTTGCAAACAGTGATCACAAAACCTGCATTTGAATCAATAGATCCACTAGTGAGGGGGGGGAGGATGAGTCAGGAAATGATATCCTGTTTATCCGATCATATTAGAGGGTATAACAAACCACACACGGATGCATCACACACAAATATACTTTTGTAAACAAGTTTACAAGAGACGTTTATTCAAAGGAGTCCAGTGGCAGTCGTTTATGGAGCTTCAACATCCTGCTGCATCACCATTGCTAAGCAACTGGCGACTGTCTGCTGTTGCTTTCTCATCTTTTAGAATGAATACTAAATGCCGAGCAGCCACAAGGCCCTTTCACACTCCATGGACATATAAATGTCGTTTGTAGGGCTGCAGTAATCGATTGTTCTATCGATTATTCTGGCGATTAATCGAGAAATTGAATAAGAAATATTGTGTGCTCTGAATTTTTTAAATTTATTCAATCACTTTTGCTTTGTTCAGGAGCAATGGTAATACACAAAATAGAAATATATGATAGGTCTGTTGAAGAACAACCAATTGTTCCCCCTTATTGCTTGATTTGCAATAATATCTGTCCACAGCTATAATAACAAATGATATTTATTTTTATTAGATTAATCCTTAGAATCTGCAATGTTTTCCAGCTCTTTTTAATTTGTTCACAACATCAGTCTGTGACGGCTGTCTATCATCTATCATGTGATTCTAGAGCTCATCATTTCTTACTCTTCCACTTATTTCTTTGAGAGTTTGTATTAAAAACAAACTCTCTGCTGTGGTTTAGATCTCAATAGGAAAGGGCCTTCAAATTCAGAAAAGGGCGCTTGGAGAATTTCTTCTTATTTAATTCGGAATAAGGGGGCCATGTAAACCCAACTAATGTCACAGTTTATGGCAGTGCAGAATCACAGTTCAAACATACATTCACCAACCCCCAGAGTCACTATCACAGTTTGTCAGTCTTTATCTGACTTTTTAACCTCCCCCAATTTGAGGCAGAGTGAGCATCTGTTCGCACTCAAAGATAGGTTATCCCCCTCGTTTACCTCCGTTCACAGGGTAAAGTGCATCTCCTGGGAGACGCTGGTCTGAGGGGTGACAAGTGAAAGGAGACGATGTGATCTGTAACAATTATAATAATAACTTAAGTTTATAAAGCGCCTTGTAAAAGTTGATCCAGTTTGCAACGAGTAAATTATTTGCTTGAGACAAATAATTTGACTGGAGGATTTTTAGGAATCGAGTCACTCAAATTACTCCAGGAATCGTTTCAGCACTAAGATGCTTGGGAAATCATCATTGCTAGAGGAACAGTTGGGATTCTAAATGGCACATCTTTAATTTCCACTCAAAAAAGACTAATAACGTATAAAACCAAATGCTGTCACACCAAGAACCTTTCGCTGACGATAATTGAAAATATCCATGTAGGTGTGGACTAGATGATCAATCATCTACACATCAATACGTAATTATTCAAGTTAATTATAACCGTAATTACCCATAAGCACTAGCTCGGAGGCGCTAAAGTCTAATTTAACTCTCCACTCACAACAGAATGAGGACAAGCAGATGACATCATGATTCAAACATCAAACAGCGGGAATAGATTTTGGAAATAGTGAGGAATTTATCACATTTCGGTCACATCAAACTGTTTCTTGCAGACGACCAGCGGCGATTATCACAATTATGAACTATAGTTGCGATGAGACTCATTCGCTCATTCATTCTTTTCCATTTATTTTAATTTATTTAGCACATATTGGAGATGATATACATAATTAAAAACAACATCCCCCTCTCATGAACAGTTACCAGCCTTGTTGTGAGACTGGACCCGCACCTTACCTTTGAAAACCATATCAAACATCCGTACAATCACCACTTCTTCCACCTCAAGAACAATGCCAAACTCCGTCCCACACTCACTCTTTCCGACGCCATAAAACTCGTCCATGCCTTTGTCTCCTCAAAGCTGGATCACTGCAACGCACTCCTCATCGGATCCCTAGCAGGAGTCTGCAGATACTCAAACACATCCAGAACGGTGCTGCTAGGATCCTGATGAGAGTGTCTAAACATGAACACATAACCCCCATCCTTCACGCCCTTCACTGCCTCCACGTTTCCTCCAGGATCCAGTACAAAATCGCTCTCCTCACCCACCAGTGTAACCACGGAAATGCTTCACTCTACCTAAAGGAACTCCTCACCCAGCAAACATCAAGCCGAAACCTCTGCTCACAAAATGGCAACCTCCTCCATCCCCCCAGAACCAAGCTCCGGACCATGGGAGGCCGCGCCTTCTTCTCTGCTGCCCCTCGTCTGTGGAACTCACTTCCAGACCACCTTAGGGCTCCACAGACAGTTGAAGCGTTCAAAAATGGCTTAAAGACATTGCTCTTTCAGAAAACTTTTTACTTATGTTGAATTTTAACTGATTCTATACTTGTTTTAATTTATCTTATTCCCTGCTTCTAATCTGTAGCACCTTGAGAATTGTAACAAAGGAAAAGCGTTATAAATAAAATGTATTATTATTATTATTATTAATTCAGAAAATGGGGGGGAAAAAGGTAAAACCCGCCAAGGAAACCCAAAATCCCCTATTGGGGCTTAACAAGTGGGGATCCCAAAGTTAGAATGACAACAAACAATATAGCACAAAAGAAACGACAGTCAAACACATTCATTATCCATAGCCGCTCATCCTGTTCAGCGTTGTGGGGGCAGGAGTCTATCCCAGCTGACATTGGGTGAAATATAGGGTACAATCTGGACAGGTCGTCAGCTCAATACAGGGCAGAGTATTATGTAATAACTATGACATGGCGGATAAACCCTAATATGAAGTCTGTAAATCGAAACCGATTTCCCTCTTTACTTCAGCTCACGGTTCTGAATGTTCGCATATTAGCGCCTCCTTAAATCAAATACCATTAGCGAAGCTCCAAAACCATTTATACTAATAAGACAACCACAACGTATCGACCATCGGGCTCGGTACTCAGGCCACTGACTGAGTACATTCTATACCATGATTTCTATTTCAGTGTCCTTAAGATGCCCCCCCTCCTATTATTTCTTCCTGAGATGTTTATGCCGACAAGCTACGGAGGACAGCGCGGTTTACAAACAAATAAGCAACCTATTGATTTTGAAAAGGCTACGGAGAGAGTGCTCGTCTTCAGCGTGTGGAGGTGGGTGACGCGGCTGAGCCCTTTGTTTGAGCCAGGGAGTACACAACAGAGGCGTCGTCAGGGCTGGTTGCTACGGGGAAGAGGAGGGGGGAGGGTTGATGAGAAGCAGGTCACCTGTGTATTCCCGGTGTGACTGCATGTGCGTGTGGGTGTGTGTGTTGTTCACAGGAGAGAAGAACCTCATGGATGTGCATGTAAATAAATTATAAATAAATGGCAGACAAAAATAACCTTTCAGCTCAATCCTATTATCTAAAAAAAAGAAAGAAAAGAACCTCCGCTCCAAGTCCAGTTCAACTGGAATTATTTTCTCCACAAGTCTACATATAACCTTGCTGGCCGTTGACTTAATCCGACTGACCTTTCCACTGTCCCCCTAAAGCCATTTAAGCCCACGACTCAACCATCGACTCCACCTGTTCACTCGCCTGTTCAATCAAACCGCAACTTAACGCACTAAAATACTTATTTTCCAAAGATTTTACCCTTTCATTTCCTCACCAAGAAAATAATATGGGGGAAAAATGCATTTATGAATTAAGAATATTTTTTTAAACAGTAAAAAAGTCAGACTTGTTGTTAGAATTATTTCATGATGAAATTTTGTGTTTCTTGGAGAATAGTTCATTTCAATAAGATGAGCTCAACCTTTTGGTAAAGCGTGTTTTTAGAAAACTATTTGGCTTTTATTAAACTTTGTTGGATGCATAATTACATAAGTTACAGAATTTTGTCTAGTAAGTCTTCAAAGTCCCCCCCCAAAAAATTCTGATTTATCGAACACTTTTTCTCAGGCCATATTTAATGTCTCTTCCTCCTCTTCCTCATCCCTTTGACTTGTGGTCACCCCAATGGCTCCATACTTGGCGTCTTACTCATTAGCATATACATGCTGTCACTGGGTCATATCATAAACAGGTTCTGTCACATTTTAAATAAGAAATAATGACATAAAATGCACTCCACCAAACAGCTGAGCAGGACATTAAAGGGTTAAGTGATATACTTGTTCTGTAGAAAAGCTGTTTAACCATCTCCTATGATGCATTTTAATTTTCCAGCTGTGGAGCGGCTCCTCTTTTTGCCTCAGCGCAAAGCTCTGAGGGGAAGAGATCTCCGTCGTTGTTGTGTTTTTATCCCACATGCGTGCAGTTAATTTTTTTTCACATTTTATTTCTGACACTGTCGAGAACACACTTGCACGCTTGGAATTCGTGTTTACTAGGGATTTGGAGAATCTGGAGCCCAGCCTCCCCACCACCCTTCTATGACAAATTTGTGAATAGGGCCTATATGAATAAAATTGGCATAGAACATTAATCTTGTGACACAGTCAAGTGAACTATTTCAATTGTGGTTGAACGTGACTTTTAATGAACTTAGTGAATGAGTTGCTGATCATTTGACTGACTGGTGCCTTTTGGTTAAATATGTCGAGTTTCATTCCTGGGCTTACCATTCTCCCAGGACTCCCCTTGCTGGATGTCCTGGATGATGCTATACTGGATCTGATTGGCCAGCTCTGGGAATGGGGTGGGGGTGAGGGCAAGAGAGGTGAGAGGGAGAAAGAGAGATGAGAGGTGGTTGAGAGCCTAGGGGGGGAGCGCACGCACACACACACACACACACACACACACCTCATAACACTTTGTGTACACAACCAACTACCCCTCCCCACCATCCCTGCATGACACAAAGGACGTTTCAGTTAACAACATAGGCAAACAAGCGCACACAGCTCCCTACTATATGTAAAACAGTCGGCTCCCCAGGACAGAGACACAGCCCTAATGGCCTACGCAGGGCTTCAGCAGGGAGGGAGTTAATTAGAGGAGGAGAGTCGAGCCCTCACAGGCTCAGCTTACACTCGGCTTTTGTAAGCACTTGTGGGTGAGCACCTGTGTGTGTGCCTGTGTGTCCGGTTCCTCCGCCATGAGCGCTTAGGGCCCATTAAAGACACACCCCTGTGAGTGTATGCGTGTGTGTCCATTCTCCCTGGGTCAATATTTGGAATGGTGAGGACAGCCCTGGTGCATTAGAGTGGATTAAGGAGCAGAGCGACAGTCCACGGCAGCTTTGCACCTCACATAGATTGGGGAGGTTATTGTGCGCTTGAGTTAGTGTGCGTTTGTGCGCGCACTCCAACAAAGACTGGTGTGCATGCAAATATATTTCACCTGCTCTGCGTGTGTCTTAGGGTGGCAACCACCCTTTAAACAATCCAACAGTCTTGTTTGGAGACGGACCAAGAATGTTTTGGCAAGGAGTGTAGACTGTGGAGCGTGGCGAGAGCAGACAGCAATGGCAGAGCGCTTTTATCCATAAAACCACGCTTCACTTTCAGCTGGATTTTCACTGAGGCTCCCAGACACTCAACTATCCAAACACCAGTAACATCCACAGCTATCGCTAACCACTTTTTCTTTCGGAGAGAAAAATAAATCCAACATTTAGCAAGAGAATGAAAATCATCTGCTAATTTGGATGTTATTTTAAGACTTGATTTCAAACTACAAAGTATACAAAGTATGTTTTCAGCATCTCAGATGTGCACACATTTTTTCTTTTTAACCAAGTGGAAAAGGCGGGCCATTACCTTGGCTGTTGAAAAAAGTGACAGACTGACAAGACTAAATACTAGTTGTTGAGAAAGCGATCGTAAAATGAATCCATTAAGACAACAATTTTCACTTGCAGCCCTAAATATTTCATTATTTGAACGTCCCAAAAAAAAAAAGAAAAAAAAGACGAAGACGAAGAAAATCACGCACACACTTGGATGACGACAAAGCAAACCACAATTTGGGCAACATTTTTCCCAAGAGAAAATTAGGACAACTCAATTTGGAGAATGGCTATTCATAGGCAAATAAAAATGGGGATGAAACTCGTACAAGATCACTGATCTTGTAAGAGGACTCTCTGAATTTACGCGTGACCATCTTGCCCTGAGATTTAGATCTCTTGGCGTTCACACTGGTAAAGCGGTGAATTGTCCTTGCCTTCTGTCAAACAGTGGGTCTATCCACGACATTATATGGAAATCTAATAAGGAACATTAGATAATTATATACAATTTCATTTTTGGTTTGGCGAGCAATAATCTAAGTGGAGCGCGACTAACACACTAGAAACCATGTGACCCGCATATCGACAGCAAGGCCGAACAAACGAGCACTGTATGCAATAAAAAGTCTCATTAAAGCCCAGACACACAGGGGTTAGGCAAAAGACCGACTTAAATCTGAAGGTGACTGTCTTCCCATAAATAATGCTCGACCATGTTCTCCAGGGGATGTGGAGTGAAAAGCTAGTCCTATTCCGTCGACTCCACACTAAGGGTTCATCACCGAAAAGCTCCCAATCCCCTGCGTTGCAAAAATGATCCCCCTGATCGAACTAAAATTAAACATGAAGTTATGTCTGGAAAACAGTGTTTTTCATTAAAAGAGAAGATAAACATTTATTTTAGCCCTGGTGGTCAAAATATAAATAATTATTTAAAATTTATTTATTTGCTGTTGCCTTTTATAGAATCATTCTTATCTCTTTTTCCCCCTATAAAGTACTGTTTAGAAAAATACTAAATGATGTCTGCGGTAGAAAGGGTTGATTCAACCGCACGGATGATTTTCATCTATTGTAGATGCTTTTTAAAAAAAAACATTTTTAATCTTTCTTAATGTTTTTCTAACTGCTTTGACTATGCCTTAATTTTCTTTTGCAATTTGTCACGATGTTCTTGATTGTTTGTGTAAAGACACTCAAAAGTGCCCTGTTGCTGAAATGTGCTATATAAATAAAGCTGCCTTTCCTATTAAGAGTAAAATATGATTTACACAAGATAAATCACGTCGAATCAAGTCGATCCATGTGCATAAAAAGACGGAACAGTTGAAGAATTAGGGCCAGTCAACTTTTGCAACCCCTAGCGTCAAAAATATATAACTGACCTGTCCCAAAATCAATCTAGTTCTTCCTCGCTGTGATGTGTATGGGGGTATAACATTTCAACATTCATTCATTCATTATTCATAACTGCTTATCTTGTTTGCCCCAGGCCCCCTTGACCCTGAACAAGAAATGTGAAAATGATCCATGAAATTGCTTTTGAGTTATCATGTGAACACAAAGGACCTGCGACAGCTACATGGACGATGACAATTCAGGGATCTTGCGGAATAAATCTGATGTTGTGTGTGCTTGCAAGTAGAATTAACTCATCCCATGACCGTAGCTTTCCACCCAGGGGTTCTTAGAAATAAATGCAAAACATTTCACACACCAAAACACGGTTCATATTAATAAATGAAGCAGAAACCAAACTGACATCAGCTGGTCCGCTCGAATATTTCTAATATCTTTGTTTTTAGACTAATAAGTTAAATAAGTTGTTTGGGCATAAAATACTAAATGAAAAAGGGGCCAGCTCTTCCAAATCACAATTCTACTTCTGAAGAAATTAATAGTATAATACATAGGAAGGTAATTTAGGATTGTTCCTCCTAAAGGAAACCAAGAGGTAAACGAATGAAGGCAAGAGCTGAAAAATGCTTGACACACTACAGCCAACAGCAACAAATGCACCTCTGCACTGAATGCTGCAGCAAAAGTTCATTTCCAGTTGCAAAATATAAATGAACACGAGGACAAAAAGACCCCCCCCCCCCTTTTCACGCCAACATCAAACAGCATCTGGATAACTGCTGCAGGACATCTTGGCTCCTCTGAAACGTGTTCAAAAAAGGGAATCAATCATCTGCAGACGTTCGCCGCTCTTGACCTGAAGATCAGACAGTTGTTCTTTTTCTACGCGGATGGATCTTTACTTACAGAGACTAAATATTCACACGGATCTATATTTAAATGGTAAATATACAGTATGCTGTATAAATGTATTCCACGGGATGAAGGTAAATTAACTGTTGAACATAAAACTATAATTTAGGGGGTAAACAGTTGCCTCAAAACATTTTAATGTGACCAACAGCCTACTTGAAGTCCTAACCGTATCTTTATTTGGAAATGTAGCGCGTATTAAATCCAGGCATGGAGTTAAATAATAAAGATGCGCGAAGAGATGACGGTCGGAGAGTTGGCACACATGCGGACGAGCTCAGTCTTAAAGTGGAGCGTCTCTTTTGGCGATTACGACACCCGGATCACTTTGTGCATATATTAAAAAGAGCCGTGTGAGGAGCTGGAGGTACTAAGAGCATTCAAGTGCATTTAGGGAGGCCTGGGGGAAGAAATATTTCCCCCGCTTACTTCGTTTCCCTGCATTAAGGATAGCTTCTCTCTCACATACACACAAAATGTACACTTCTCTACACTCTGTGCCACCCGCCCATCCACACCACTCCACTTAATATGTGATATCAGTATGGTTACACGGAGCGCCGTACTTAATAGGGCCGACAGCGAGAGAAGAGAAGAGTGCTGGGCTCTGAGTAGATAGGGTGGGTGAGTGAGTTATTGATAGATTAAGAGACAGAAGACGGAATTTATCTGAGCTTCAGTCGACCCGAAAGAGAGCAAAGAGTGCGTTAAAAGAGTCTAATCCTACTTGTTCTTCTTCACTTTTTTCAAATAAAAGTATAATAGCGAATGACCCAACTCATTAAACTGGTAAAACAAAATCAATCGCATTAAAAAGGCTCATCGTGCCTTTAGTACGAGTATCAGCAGTGACGTGGAAACACATCACTAGGCTGAGACAAAGCGCTGCAGGTGGTTAACTTCTCTCATAAGCCCCCTGTTCTGCAAACATCAGTCTCCATCACAGCCGGGAGTGAATCACTGTGTGGCCACGCACAGCAAGTCAAAAGCTGGAGGAGAAAGTATCGATGTTTTTTTTTTACGTCCAAAAGGCAGAGATGAACCAAAATGCTGAAATCCATACTTTTTGTATTGTAGTCATAAAAACGATTGATCAAGAGTTTCTCCACTGAGGGCGGCCACAGCTGAGCCCGTTAACATTGATTTTTGACCATGGTAGTGACAGGATTAGACACATCACTATAGTACACAGTTGAATAAAATACGGCCTGTTGATAGCACTATTTAAGTTTTCGAAATCACGTGAGCTTTAACAGTTTCTTTAATTAGCACCAATTATTACAGACGCGTGATGTGAAGACAAAAAGATCCAGGTTATTCAAACTTGGATCATTTACTTTCAAACGTTAAATATCACAAGTTATATTTAAGGGGGGAAAATAAAAAGAACGACATCGAAAACTGCTTGACTGTTTGGCACAGTGGTTGTGTCATGAAAATATGGCGCCTGGAATTTTGGGAGCATCATTCCAACATCTACGTGTTAGAGCACAAAGGCAGCGAGACATCAGCCTAACTAATGATGCGAGCTGACTTAACTAGTTATTGTGTCTCAAACTAGCAGTAGCTTTAGGCCAGGTTGAAGACATATTCACCAAGTTATGTCAAAAGAAGTGAAGTGAAGCTACACACAAGTGTGCACACGGCCAACCACTTTGTTTAATGCTGCTCCTCCCCGACCATGCTGCTGAGCTTTATGCACTAAAACATACTTAAATATGCAAGGCCCCAATTTAAAAGGGTATTTTGTATATGTGTAGGAAAATATATTCTTTCATATTATAAGTACAGATGAGACCTCTTCATGTTATGTGACTTAAAACACAAAAAGCAACCTTCCCTAAAAAATTGACCCTTCACCATTTCCAACCAGATTATTAGAAATAGCAAATCCTGATTTAAATGTTACACCTATTGACAGCAGATTGGTGTAGACAGGGCGTGAGGTGTCATGAGTACAAAGGTGTATCATACCAGCATTTTCAGAGAGCGAGGAGAAGTCCTCTCTGGGGTAAGATGCCGAAGGCTGGATGAACATCCCCTCGTCAAAACCCTCTTCAGGCTCTGGTGGAAAGTTATAGACAAAACGCCTTGTGGTGGTTTGTTTCTTCCTCCTCCCGCTTCCAGCTGCAGGATCCGGTGCTTCTCGCTTTATTGCCGCAGGTGCTGCTGCAGCGCCACCTTTGGCTGGCTCGTTCCAGACGAACACCTGCACCTTGCCACTCGCCGCTCGACTTTCATTGGTCTCTGCTGAATCAGACGAGTTGTCGTTGTGGTGGGCCCAGTTATCAGAGGATCCAGGGGTCACCAGGGCACAGCCCTCGCCCCCTACCAATGTTACATCTATATCGCTATTCTCCTCCTTCACCCTTGCACCTTCATCTTCTTCTTCCATAGCTTCCTTTCCTTGGTTGGTGCTGGCCTTGATCGACAGCTTCGATAAGATGCTTGTGGCCCAGAAGTTGCTTGGCTTGCGGTCTGACCCTCTGTGTCCCTCTTTGGCCACCATCTGCCTCTTGTTATAGTCCACCACGACGGAATCAGGAGCCTCCTGCTTGATGCTGATATTCAGGGCATCCTTTATGAAGGCCCTGCATGAGTGGACGACTTCTGTCATTTGGAGGTAACTGGCAACAGTCATCACCTCAATGGCATTTTGGCTTGTGAGTAGCAGATTCCCGGAGTAGAGAAAGTCGAGGATAACGGAGAAGCCCTGCACAGCGGCAACATCCAGGTGGGTGACGGTGGCCTGGTCCTGGGCTTCAGCCTTGGTCAGGCAGTAGAGGGTTTTGAAATATCGGCTGCCCGCCACCAGGATGTTCTTGTGTGCACGAAAGACCTGGCCCGAGACAACTATGTTGACGTCACACAGGATGCCACTTTTGCGTTGCTTATCCAGCTCCTGGAGAAGCTGGTAACAGTAGGAGTTCTCGTGGGGCTTGTTTCGGTAATCTTCCCCTGAGCAGTTAGTGGAGGGGCTTGTGTGGTCTGTGGGCCTCAACATCTCCTTTTCATGTGAAAAAAAGAGCGAGAGAGAGAGAGAGAGAGACAGAGAGAGGCAAATTAGTGTACAATATTTTTGTACTCCCAGGTTATTTGCCCAAGTACATATGAAAATCAATATATTCTCCTTCCTGATATTCTGTCTTTTCATAATAAACACAGGTATAACCCTGAAGGTTCCCGGTGTGAACAGACACACCTCCCCTAAAGGTAAAACTGGTCCGACAGGCTTCTGTAATCATGACGGTGAGAGATAGGCGATGAAAGGTGCAACATTTTTAGTCTGGGTAGTATCGCATAGTCGTACACCGCACTTACAATTCCAAAACTTGTGATTAATAAAGGCAGAAAAATGTTATTTCACACGAAAAGACAACCCAATCTCCTGCTGTTATTACAAAAGAGGAGAAAGGAGTCCCACGTTTTGCGCGTTTCCATATTATTAGACGATTTTTCACAACCCACGGTAATTTGTTGATTTGCTGTAGACTTTCCTACAAGAGGGCATACTTACATTTTAAATAATAATTTATCACAGTATCAAGATGCATTTCACCAAACCCAGAGGACACGTTCAACCTTTTAGTAAGGGTTTGTCTTTTTAATGTCTGGAGAAATAAGTATAACTGCTTGTCTGCTCTGACTGACTTGTTCTTTTATGCATAGAAAAAAACAAATAATTGACCCAGATGTTTGATGAACTACATTAACCATCTACTCAAAAGAAATATAAATCACTTTCCTTGTATTTCCATTTCTTTTGACTGCTTTACTACACGATTCCAAAATATTAAGGGTCGGAAAAGTATTTTTTCATCTTTCAATTTCCTCAACAGCAACACGCATGAGTCACCTTGATAGGTAGACTTTATTAGACTTAATTTATTGAACTGGGTTTTTGTTGTGGCCTATAAAGATAGGGGTTTGCATGAATCAAAACTGTTCACACATTAAGCTTCTGTAGACTTAAATTACCCCTTTAACATGGTAGTCAGAGGCAAACAGGCCATAATTAAACCTGGAAGAGTGTGAAGAAATATCCAAAGCGGGACACACAACGTGGCTGTAGGATGGGAGGGGAACTGGCAGAAGCATAGAACTACTCTGTAACAGTCCCACTCTTCCTCCCCTGCTCCCCCTTGAGAGGGCAAAGGGCCAGCCTGGTACGAAGCAAAAAAAAAAAGGGGGGAGTTATACGCATGTGTGTGTGCACATAATTATTAACGCAAAAATACATTGGTCGACTTGTATGAAAAATACGTTTAAGCCCATTAAAAAACAAATTGCAAGCATACTCTTCACGCATACAAGTCGAAATTATATTTTTTCAATCAAAACACACACACACACACACACAAGCAGCAGCATACATCTACAGTTCATTTTAGAATTGCACAGCAGATGTCCTAATCCAGAATAATTCACATTGCTCAAGCCCTGCATTTTTGCCCCCACTCACCAACATCTTTTCTGCGCACAAATGCGTGTTCACACACACATACACACACACACACACAACCAAGCACCAAGCTACATACACATACACACAGCCGGGGTTTCAGCTCGAGTAATTCAGATTAAATCCATTTCTCTGAGGTCCCCACCCAGCCCCCACCCGCAACCCTAGTCCCTCCACACTACAGCTCTTGTCCAGGGCAGCCTGGGCACACAGGATAGTATAGGGGGCTTATCATCCACTGCCACAGCTGGAGGGGGATAGATGAAGAGAGATAGGATGGGATGAAGTGAGTGGCAAAAAGAGGGAGAAACACAGATGGGAAAAGTGGATGTACTCTCCAGACTAAAAGAAATGTTTAAACAGAAAAGGTCGGAAGTACCGAAAATAAAGGCAGACAAAAAGGAGAATGGAGAGGAAAAAACGCAGCTGATAGAATTAAGTGTGGAAAGATGTGAAATGGTGGTAGCGTAAAATAGAAAAGCCTGACAGCACATGCACAAAGAAAAGGAGAGCATGAGGCAGAGATAGAGAGCACAAGACCTTGAGCCTCACCAGAAAGGGCGGAGGAGAAAATGTGGAGCGATGGGAGCCGGAAAGCCAGCACGATTGAGAGAAGGAGTTGGGTCACCCCATTTTAGCCTTCACAATAGCCCGTGTTCTCCCCGAGGCTCATTGTCCACTCACTGTGGGCCTTTGTGAAAGGACTGGACACTCACTCTCTTATTACATAGCATCTCCCACTCTCTTAGAAAAGAGTCAGGGTATATATGGGATATGGGTGAGGCAAATGGGATAGGGAGAGAGAAGAAAAATTATTCCATGAGCAAAACCTCAGAGGACATATAGAGTATAGTGGTGGAACATGTTGGTGTGGTGACACGCCGCAGTGGAGCAGTATTTGTAGTCTTGTTGTTGTGTCAAAATTTTGTTTTAGGTTACTCTACCTTTGTTACGTTTTGACCTAACATGCTCTGGATTTGCTGGGATGAAATGAAAAAGAAAAATGCCTTCTTGAAGACGGTAAGGGTTGAGGAGATAAAGTACAAGCATGTTAGAAATGCCATTAATAAAAAAAAATAAAAAAAAGTGATGAGGTCAGAAATTTCTCTTCACATCATTTCAACAAATTAGCCATCCAACCCCCCCCCCAAAAAATCTAAAAACCCTTCATCCATTACACAGAGCAAGGCAATTGGTCAGAGAGGTAAGACGTTGCCTGGCAGCTCTGTGGGTGTGTGTGTGTGTGTGTGTGTGTGTAGTTATTGGAGTCCGGATAGCACAGCCTGGTACTGGTAAAGTTGCTCCATCCTGGCCTCATCTGCAGCATCATCCTTTCTCCAGATGTGCCACGTGTGAGCTGAGAGGTTGGAGAACCAGCAGACAAACCCTGCACAGCAGATGCTGGAGGCAAAGCCAGCCTGAGCCAACATTGAAAGTGGGAACAATATCAATCTCCTCTGTCATGACGTGGCTCGGTTTTATTTGAGCTAGACTGAAGGTAGGGGTGGAGGAATGTAATGTAGAGACAAATGTGAAAAGATAATGGTAATTTTTACCTCCCACTTGAGAACAAAGCAAATTTGTTTTTCGTACTTTGCAGAAAGGACGGGTTGCTAGACAAGACACATGCTGTATGCAAACAAGGCCATTATGAGACAAAATACACTGCAAAGACAACATATCTGTCAATGCCTCCTCTTCAGTACTCATTACAAACTGTGGCGCTTATTACGACAACTTTATCTGCTCCGTTTCATCAATGTCAGACTGAGAAAACAATCATTCAACTGTGCTCTTCCACCAGGAGATCCAGCGACTTAAACCAATTGTGAATAGTAAAAGTATTAACAACAACATGTAATTAATTTGGCTAAGAGTAGCAGAAAAGACTGCATTCCCCCATGGCTAATTTTGGCAACTCTAAAAGCAGAATAGAATGTGGTGGCAGTTTCTAATGTATCTTATTTTGTTAAGTGTCATATCGATTGTGATATCAGCCAGTTTTACATCTATTGCCAAAGAATTTTTAACTTTGAGATCAAAGAATCTATGATTATGTTAATTAATTTCAGCATTTATTCTGTCTTTCAGAATACCAACAATGTCTCTCTGTCATTGCCTGACATGAGCAGATACCCAGAATAGGGACACACAACCTTTGTAAATCTGCAGAGAAACAAAATACGTTGCATGAGTAAAGGCAGAACGGGAGATGCCCCCGCGGCTAAAAATGCAGTGAGAGGAAAACAACAAACTAGAAACAACCTGGATGATTATAACGTCAACTAATAAAGAGAAATGTTTTACTAGATTACGATGAACAGTTATTTTTGTTATTTTTAATACTGCCTGCAGAGTTGTCCAAAAAAGATCGGTACAGTAAATATGCTGAACTGTTGAAGCTGGGATATTTTTTCTGCTTGCGTCTTTGTGATGTTTCTCCTTTGTGAGGTCCCCTACAAAAAGCATATTTCTCAGGGTCTATGCAACCATTTCTGATATGTAATCATCCCCAAAATATGCTGCCTCATGGCCTGTGTATTACAGCTTCTATCTGTTGTCAAAATAATGCAATATAAGGCTCTGATATGGCTCATTCATCCTACTTGACCGGAGATCAAATATGGCAGCAAAAAAACGAAAATAATTAAGTTCAGCGGTTTCTCTCACAACATTTCTATTATGTTGGGCAGATTGTGGAAAATAGTTTCGCTATTGCACAGTGCAACATTTACGGAGGGTTTAAAAATGATGTTTATACCAACTATGTTCCAAAGTAGTTATAAGAGCCATGTCTTTTGTTTAACATGCAATTGGTTTCCTGAATCCATTGCTTTAGTGGCATTTGTAAAATATTGTTCAAACAAAACAGGTGCACTGCAGAACACTTGGATACTGGGGACACTTTTTTGAGCTTACAACTACTTGCTACATTATATGTTTTATTACGCCCACCAAGAGGGTTATGTTTTTGACCAGGATTACAGAAAAACTACAGGGCGGCTTTGCATAAATGTGACCCAGAGGTGGGTTTTGTAGCGTATACTTGAGGTGATAAATTTGGTAAACCTTCGCGTTTTGCAGTAAATAATATATATAAATAAATATATATATATTATATATATATATATAAATACAATAAGCCATTTTGAGTAGTGAGGTCACAATATGGCTATTACTGCCTTTCTTCTCTTGATTCCTTTGAAGGTCCTTTGGGGGTAGAACCCGTAGAAAATGCCAATACTAACACTAGTTGTACCCAGTGCAACATGGTGCAGGGTGTATAATGTTCAACTTGGTCCTCTAAATGTAGCAGGATTAAGGGTAGTATAGGTATGCGTTTTTGATTTGGGGTTAAATTGTTCCTTTCAGAGATGCGTTGAGTGAAAAGACATTCTCAATCATGCATCTACTTCAACGTACACAGTTGGCTAAAAAACATTAACGGACATTCACAAGCTCTCACTGCCTTCAAGTAACACATGTCAGTTAACTGGACAAATACTTTTCACATTGTGTGCACTCATGGCCTGTCAATATTCTACATCATGGTAAGTGTTGTGTCTCACCCCTGTCCAACTTACGTTAGCCGCTCAAAACGAGGGGGCATACAGTTAACAGTTGTTGGTTGGCACAACGCAATGCGTTAGTCATCTTTGAAGCTATTTAGGGCATGACATTCAATGAAAAAATATATCTGAAATATGGCGGGGCTTACATCTGAAAAGATTGACGTGTCCACCGTCTGGTTAAATTTTGGTAGTCTGGAATAAAATGTCTAAAATAAATAACTCACTGAATTAATTATGGATATCAGTTGAAATCATAACGTCTAGCTCAGGTGAGCAGTGCTATAGACATACATGAATATGTTTATTGAAAGGTTTCTGTGGCAAATAATTTTTAACAACTTAGCCGTGCTCCAAAGAAAACTTTGGTTTATCATCTTTTTTTGTTCTAAACTGAACCGTGATTTATAAAACAAATATTGTGCCGAATAAAATACGCCTTTTATATAGTGACTGCGACTGTAAACTGTTTAGCGAGCTAATGAATCAAGTGACAGGTAGGATATATTTTCTCATAAGCATCAAATGAGACTTGCCCCTCCTCTGGTCATTATAAAGAATGCAGGTAAAAAGCACTCCTACATTGGCTACGCTCAGATAAAGAGGCGACCACCTCTTCTTTTACGCAGTCCATGAGCCAGTCCCATGACCAGCCCAACCCTGAGGCCATCTCTGCCGGTGCCTCACCAACACCCCTACATCTACTGTATCCCTCCCTCCCTCAATCCCCCCTCACCGAACCAGTCTGTCCCCAGATGCTAGAACAATACTGCAGTGTGCGTTTGGCCCAAGGTGTGGGAGGGCTGCACTAAGTGTCTTGCGGCCTCCTAACAATGCTCTGTCAGAAGAGGTGGGAGAGGGAAGGGGGCGAGGGGAGACAAGAGTCACTGATGGATTCAATGAGAAGAATTCTCCCTCTGGCTCCAGCCCACCCCATAACACTGACCTGTGCCCCCCAATAAACATCCCATCTATCTGGCAGACACCAGGCTACAACGGGTGGGTCCCCTTTCCCATTTGAGGGAATCTTAGTCTTAACAATGAATGTGATGTTTGTATTTACTAAAAGAAAGGCGTCTACAGGTCCCCAATATCGGAATTCCCCCTGGGGATCAATAGAGTGTTGGGTTATCCTATCTTACACCCTATTTAAACCAATACAGATGTCAAACTAGTGGCTTCGAGAACGTAAACCTGGTTAGGGTGTTAGTTGCAGTTTGGTTAACGAAGGGGTGTGGTGAACAGGCGTTTGTACTACATATCGAAAGTGAATGTGTTATGAAGTTCAAATAAAGAATACAAATTAGCTGTAGCCTACAATATCGATACATGGTGTATTACTACGTGACAACCAATATCGGCTTTACACATTTTTTATTGAGATGCAAACAATAGAAGAAAATTGGTTAAGGAGAATAATATTGACTTTAACGTCCCAGATGTGAGATCTCATGTTCGATCTACGGAACCAATGGTCTACTTTTGCCCCCCTCTTAACCTCTCACTAGTGAGCATAAGGAATGGGCTGAGCACAAAACAGCATATAGAGAATTATGGACAACGGCCCCCTTCTCCAAGGAGACCCACATTCACCACAGCTGCCCTGGTGTGCTAGGGCTAATTGAGTTTGCTATAACGAATGCGGCAGAGGCCTGACTAACGTCAGGAATGGGTGAATAGAACAAGACATTGCCTCGAAACACCATATTTACCCTTTAATGTACTGCTTCACAGTCCTGCCTGGCTTGGTATAGGCTGTGGCTCATTATATTCACATTATTATAAATAAGAACTTTACATGTTTTTAAATGCCAGCGTTAAAGTAAATCCTAATCTGATAAACGACATAATAAAATCCGACGATCAATTTCACCAGTGCAGCAAAGACAAGGCAACATGTGGGAACAACATGGAAAACATCTCTAGTGTGTCTGGGGTCCTTGTTGCTGGGGAAAAGAGAAACCAAGCCCCTAATCTAATCCTCCTGCTCTCCTTAACAATTAGAGATGAACACAAGTTGCTGGATCACTTTAAGTCATTCTGATTAGTGATTGCGTGTGCAAAGGAAGGGACTAAATGTAGTAGTACAATCCTCTTCGCTCACAAATTAGAGTCCAATAGCACCCACTCCTAATTCCTCTGACAGCTCAGACCATTTTCAGGATAGGAGCATGGGCTGTGCTAATGTACAGAGAATGGTAAGCAGTAGTAAGACTATTATTTTCAAACAGATTGATGGGAGAAAATACCTTTTGACACCAGATTGTTTGTGAAAATATGCACTCCCTGTTTTATGAGGCCTGAAGCAGCAAAGAAATGTTGCTTACATTCCAATAAAAATAATGAACCAATAAAAAGAGGGATTAATGTGTCAACTAAATAAAGTGGGGTTATGTTCCAGCAACTATCATTTCCTTATAGTACAAACAGAATAGGGGGTTAGTCACAAGATATTCCCCCAAAGTCCTACACGGAAGCCCATTAATCCAGAAATATGTGGATGATACGGTCAGGTGATGGCATGTCATCCAGTTTAAAGGCATTTATTTCTCTCATTCATGTTCAAACTGCTGTATGCAAGCCAGGAAGGCTAAAGAGCTCCAGGCAAAATGATTTACTCCTCCACTCCTGTCCGGCCCTACCAGTGACACCATGTATGGATTTTTTGGGGTGGGGGGTTCATTCTAGCACAATGCCTCTAATTTAGTTCTCCAAAGCGAGAAGGAGGTGGAGGAGGAAGAAATTCGCAAGAGGTCACCCGGGACTGCGAGCCAGCAGAACTGCAAGCTAGGACGAGAGGCGGGGGGGTTGGGTAGGGGTGCGGTTCCCCAAAGGCTGCTGGGGTCGAGCCCTTGCCATCGTGTGACCTTTAGCAGGCAAGCAATCAACACAGCTGCCAATGCAACTAAACTGTATATTAGATCTTAAAAAACTACGTATTTTACATCAACACAACCATAGAATGTGCGCAAATAATATTTTAATCAGTTAAAATGATTATTTGAGACAAGTTACTGGTTCTTTATGATGAGCAGACTGGTGTGACAGTAGACTGCAGGTGTCAAACTGCAGCAGGTCTTCGCCAAAAAATTGACAGATGAGAGTTGAGAAATTAAAATGTTGGTGTCGGCTTTAGAGTGTATATAAATCGTTCGCGCCTTAAAAGTATTTTAAAGTGGTTTGCCTTACAGTAACTCTGTTAACAGTATTATTGCTAGGAGCTTTTCTCAAACGCCCCTTGTCATCTACCTGCGGGGAGACGGTGATGCTAGCAGCAGCTAGCAGGCTAAGCTAGCTGCTAGTTCAGATTAGCAGGCTGACGCTAGCTAATCAGCCGGGAGGAGGATTGTCAAGCTTAAGTAATGGCCCAATCTTCGCCTAATTCGTGCTTAAAATTCACAAAAGCAGACGTTAATAGTACATATAAGACAGATAATGACATAACTGGTGAGAAAGTGTGAGGCAGGTATTTAATGCTACGTGAGTTTCTGAGGGGAGCCGTCCAGGGCTGAAGCTAACGTTACCTGTTTGGTGGGGTCATTCCTCCCGTGTTCCGAAGACAGGTGATGCCTCAGCAGCAAGGCCCGCTTGTAGTTGCGACTTCCTTTGACAAGCTCGTCGCTGTTTTTAGTGGCAATGTTGTGACACCAGGAACAAGACATGAGTCCGGTCTCCTGGCAGAATTTTAGCCATGGAAATTCTTGCAACCACGAAGCATGGAATAGTGAGTGTTTCTGGAGCAGCGTCTGCGGTCTCATCTCTACCCCAGCTTTCCTAGATCCCGTCTCACTTCCCGACTCTTGGCCGTCGGCGTTGTTGGGACCGTTCCCCGCTGTTAAGCCGTTCCTCTCCCTGGATCCGTTTTCCCCTTCTGCCAAGCCCACACGATCGACCCCGTCCCCTGCAGCCCAGCTGCCCCCTTCCGGGTCCTCTTCCTCCTCCGCCTCGGGTTCCGTGCTATCGCTGACAGACCCAGCGCCCTCCACTCTCTTCTGCGATGATCTGTTTGCCCCAAGTTCCCTGTCCTCCTCTTGATCCGGCCTGGTTCCATTAAACTGTCGGTCTTGACAGGCCGGGGCCTCCCAGCTGTTGCAGTTTCCTCCACCGATACCGCTGGAACCCGTTAACCCAGATAATCCACCTCCTCGGAAAGCCAGCGACCTGCGGTTTCTCTCACCGGACATTTTTCTTTATATATATTAAAATCTTCACTTTCTCAACAGTATACCTCTCCGACAAAAATAACGTGTTTACTCTGGATGTATGTTCCGAAGAGATGGACCGTCGTCGTTTCTTTTCTCAGCTGTGGCCCTCCCGGTGAGAGTATGTAGGTTATGCGGAAATAAATAAAGGTTTTAAACGCATAATGAATTTCAGGGTTCTCGCTGCGTCCGCGCAGGCCCCGCAGAGGTCGAATGGCAACGACTTTCCTCCCCACAATGCACCTCGACCAGAGACAGGGGGTTGGAGAGGGAGGGGGCGGGTTTTAAAGGAAGATGGGGGTGCTGTCGATCAGGGGTCGTTCTGTTTAAGGGCTGCACCCTTTTTTTGGCATGCTTTTCAACTTTTCTCATTGATTATCGTCTCAGCCCATAAATGATTAATTTGCGCGCCCCGATTTAGCCCTTTGCTAAACAGGGTTGTCATGACATTATTATAACATATCTATAACAATCCTTCATAGTAAGGGGGTCTATCATACTTTGTTACGTTTCATTTTATTTATTTGTGTATAAAAAACAAATACATGAATTAAAATATTTTCGATTTGTACAATGGAATAAAGAAATCTAAATTAGCTTTAATCTTAAAATATAGTATATGCATAACATATATATAAATATACATATATATGATATTTAAAGTAAGTTTCAATTAGCATGTTATGTGCAGGTAGTGATAACGCAAGTCACTTCCCGGTGTGTCGCTTAAATTATAATAAGGCTCAGAAAAGTATTGACATAGTATCATCTTCTCTCTCATGTCTGTTTCAGATCCAGCAGATGGCACTCTTTTATGACGTGTATTTCTTTCTCTGACTGTATGTCATGCTTGACATACTTTGGGTGTCTGGTGTCAGTTCTATTAAGTTAAGAGCTTTGCGCACTATGTGTGAACACGAGTGGGATTTAACGCAGGTTCTGAATTATAATAAGGTGTAAATGATGTATCCGTTGTAAAAGTTCAATTCACAAGCTACTAAGCCATGACATACCTGACAGGTGTGTATATTAATTGCCCCCCAGTTGAAAGAACTTTAAACTGTCAAATGTATTCATCAAGCACATTTAAACCAAAGTGCCCCACAGACTTAAAATACAAAAGGGAAAAAATAACTATTACAATTAAGAACTATGAGAAATATTAAAATGTTTGCAATAAAAACAATAAAGAAAAACATCAACCTTAATTAAAAGACAGTCTGCATAGGTGGGTCTTCAGTAGTGATTTAAAATTGCTCGGGACTTTGCTGTTTTTAAATAAATGGTAAGTTATTCCAGAGCCTGGGAGCAGCAACTGCATGGGTGATCACCGACATGATCAAACACCCCAAGGAATTTGGCAATTGACAAAAAATGGATAATGCATCTCAAACTAATATCTCAATATTAAATAAATAAGCAAGGCATGGAAATGTTAATGATTGAGTTCAAGGTTCAAGATGTTTATTTTCACTCCGTTGAACATATACACTCAAACTTTTTCTCCTCCACAATAAAAAAAAAGAAAAGTTGAGCTATAATAAATTAACTGTACATATACCATACAGGGATTGTAAACAGCAATGTATAAGGCAATAGGAACAAAAAACAGGCTTGTTACAATATATGGTTTAGTTGCAGGTGTAGCAGTGATGTGACAGTCAGCTGCACGATATGTATTGTCAGAATTACACTGATATATGGATTGATTGCATGTGTTTGTTGTGTGTATTATTCATGGGAAGGGAGTCTGTTTGTGAATGTGCTCTATCTTTTTCTATTTGTGTTTTGCATCTAGCCAGCTAGCTTATAAATCACTGATCGTAATCTCACTTGTATTATCTCAAAAATGATTGTTATTTCACTGTTAGTGTGGAAGTTAAGTTTTCAGTCTGCTTTAGTACGATCTCCCCCAAGAAATAGCATTCAAATTCCAGTTTAATTATAAGAAACCCTTTATAAATCTTTTATATATAGATTTCTCTATCATTTAAATATATTTTAACTTTGGGTAAGTGATGGGTTTTTCACTGCCTGAAGTTCTGTATGATAGATTTTCTATGTTAGAGTTAGTACTATCGTCAAACATAACAACCAAATAATAATGTGTCGTCTTCAGTCGGCTGTGCGTCATTGATAGTGTAGAACCTGATCCACGTGCTCGCTTGTGTTTACACTGTTGCGTGATGACGTCACGCACAACCCCTCCCTGCACTCTGAACTGCTTGGCAACATGAGAGCGATGTTGCCAAGTCCGGTATTATAAGCAATTTTGTATAGTTTTACGGTAAAGTCTAGTTCGCGTTTAAGGGTTTAAGGGTAGTTGGTTATTTGGAATTGCTCAATATCGCCGTTCTCTCCACACTCGTGAACGATCAGCCATAACATTATCTCCTGCGTTATATTATAATATAACAATATTTAAGCCCCTATTTTCCTGCAAGAACAGCTCAGACCTGTTGAGGCATGCATTTTGAAAGACCTCTGGAGTTGTGCTTTGGTGTCTGGTACCAACGGGTGTTTGGTCTGCAACAATGTTTAGGTCCGTGCCACATGATAAGGTAACATCCCACCTGAAGGGCAGGACCTAAGCTTTCACAGCAGATCATCGCTATTTCCAATGCAGATTTTGGTGTAAGCAAGGCACTTCCCACCTGCTGTCCACACAATGGAAAAGAGAACAAGATTCATCAGACCATGCCAACTTCTCCAACTGCTCCATAGCCCGATTCTGATGTGGAGGCACCAATGTTAGGTCTGTTTGACAGTGTGCAGTGTGGCTACACAGCACCCTTATGTGTTATGACAACTGTCTATCAAGACTGACATTCACATTTTCAGCATTCTGGGCCACAGCAGCTATTCTGTGGGATCTGAAAAGACAGAATACCCTTCGCTCCTGACTCACATCAGTGAACCCTGAGCACCCATGACCTTGTCACCAATTTACCACTTTGTTCCTCCTCGGACCAATTTCGATTTAGATACTGACTGCTGTAGACTGGGAGCAACCACATTTTGGAAATACTCATACTTAGTCATGCATTCATCACAATTCGGGCCTTGTCATAGTTGCTCTGATTCTTCCATTTGCTGAATTTCCCTGCTTTCAACACATCAACTCCGAGAAGAAAATATCCACTGCAAAATGTATCCAACTCTGGGATAGGTACCATTGTAATGAGATGATCAATGGTATTCACATTACCTGCCGGTGTTTATAATGTTATGGCTGATAGGTGATTGCTCCACCATCACAAACTGCTGTACCCTCATGTGCTGCTTCTCCTATAATTTAAACTTAAATTATAAACTGGCACGGGCAAATAAGACATGTTTGCTTTGGTAATTTGAATTTTGTCGAATCAGTTATATATCATAAATCAGGATCATGAGTCACTCCCTTTTTCCAAAAGTATAGGATCACCTTTGGGCTTGTTTCCTCCGTGGACCAGGCTTCTCCTTTCTTTTAGAAGATGTGGCAACACAGATGCAATCTGTGGGCAGGAAGATCTGCTCCAGCCGAGAGAACAGGCTACACAGTCTGGACATAAAAACTCTGAAAGAATTTCCTGTCGTACAATGGAGGACACAGTGAAAGGTAACTCATTTGCTTCAAAACAAAGTTTGAACTTTTATCTCTGTATCTCTGTATCTATCTGTATGAAAGTTAGCAAACTAGCTAACATTGTGCTGTGACTAAAGTTAACGATAGTTCAGTGGAGACATATGCTAAGTGACTTTAAAGACCCAATTAGAGTGCATTTCGCGACATAAATTAGAAAATTGAGCCTCTGGGAATAGAATAAATGTCATGAGTGTTGTATTAGGAATGACACTGTTTTCTTAAAATACGCACGAGTTGGATGTTAAACGGCCATTACGTGTTGTTCCAACATGAAACGTTGAAAAGCAATTGAGCTAGCAAGCTTACATCAAACATAAACGGAAGTTGCCTTGTTAATTTAAATGACATTGTACTTGCTTAATTTTAAGTAGCACAGACTTCTGCCCTGAGAACACATTTTGGGCAACTATGTATTTTACTATAAAGAGAGGAGGTCATGGAATAAATTCTAGCCTGTTGCAACAGCTGCTTCCCTGACATGTTCACATGGTTTTGCTTCACATACAAAAAAACGTAACTGCCAAACTCAGTTGACTAAAAGACAAATTTTTCTTCCATTTGTATTTGCAAATAATAAGCCTTCGGCGTTGTAAATAGACGTATGGAGTTATGTTTATTTGCTTTCCCCATGAGGCTCCCAGGTGAGCGAGACATAACCCTAACCTCATTTCCTTTCATAAAATTCAATATTCACCCCCTGCAATGTATGGAGAAATGTAATTTCCTGTTTATCTTTAGTCCCCAAAGTGTAAAGTATTGTTAAAGGAGAACTGGCAAAATAATAATGATGTTGACGGATCAGGCCCCTAAACAGGTTGATGAGTCATGCTTATTAATATCAGACCAGGGGGTCTATATTAATCAAACAATGCTATCATCATAAGATATTGATGCTTATGAAGTTTGGTTTCTGTTCTTTGAGAGCAGTTGCATCTAGATGGTAGGTTTAAGAGATCTTTTTACGGTCACTGCTTATAGCAAGAGACCATTTTTCTCGTGGCTGTGCTTCTTCCCTTTTGTAGGTTTCCAGTGCTCTCTGCTCTCAAAGTTTCTCTGTACCACTATCTCACTGTTATACTGTTTTTACAAATATGTGTATCATTTTTTTGGTGCACCAAGCGGAGCCGTGAATATAGGTATTTAGGGTTGTATCCACAATAAATTGTCCGATAGAACTTTATCAAATTCTCCTTGACTGCAGGGTTACGGTGATCTGCCTGCAGAAGTACATTTTTATTATTCCTACTAGTCATCATGCTCCTTTTAAATATCACAGCAACTGATGACTTCTCTTTTTGATAGCAACACAGTCATAGCAACCAGGAATGACGACTCGTCCATGCAGGTATTTATGTCAGCCGTATCTGACCACCATCTGTCCTTTTTGGTGTTTTTCCTTCTCACAGTCACCTGTTGGATATCAGCCTTCTCAGTCACCAGAATTTGATTCTAGATCAATATTGATCATATTCATACCTGAAAGGGAATTATTTGCTTCAATAGTTGTTGTTTTTTTTAGCTCAGTGACTGAAAATTGAGGTTTTCATTTGAAACAAGCACAAAATACCATCACGTGGTATGTAGAAAATGTTATTTAATTAAAAAAAAAAGTCTGTAGCATTCACAGTATTCATTTCTGGACTTGTGAACTAACAGTGTTCTGCTGAAACAGAACCGCTTCTTCATATAAGCCTAAAAAAAACATTAGGCTTATTTGTGTTTTATTCAGATAAGCCTAATTATTTGAGGCCGATACCATAGCATCAGGATTATTTTTGCAATCACAGTCAAATATTAAAAATGATCTCCTATTGGTAGTATACACAAGATATGGGATCTTGTAGCTTGACAAGAAAATCATGCCTGGTTTAAATAATTTGTATAGAGCATTCTTGTCTTGGCTGAAATCAGATGCTCAAAACTGAACCGATCTGTGTTGTTTTTCAATACCTAAGGACATTGATCATGAACATTTTTGCTTTATTAGATTTCCAGAGAGGCACAACTGGATGCATTCAGCTTTCAGAGGAAGCTTGTTACAGACGATATCCTCTCAACCATGTGGAACAAACCTTTTTCAGACATAAATATGTTCTTCTTTCCAATTTTGCATATCCGTCCACGTATGTTTTTAGTCATTTACGATCATGCTATAACACATTTCAGTAATTGACATAATCTTTTACCTTGAGACGAGACTTGTGATTCATAACATATTGATACGTAAAATTGGCTGATGGAAAATACTGATGGAAAAAAAGTGTTTACCGGAAATATTGACTCATTGTGTGTATTTTAGGTGACGTACAGTGTACCACACATATATTCTGAGGCCTAAGTAGACAGCCTGCAGGTCCGCTGATGTCAGAAGATCATCATAATTCCTCTCAAACTTTAAGGGAAATATTGTTTGTGCCTATTTACAAAAAAAAGATACTTGAATGTTATTGGTTACGTGAATCAAAGTTAGAAATCTGGTTGCCCCGTGATTTATATAATGGATAAGTCATGAGATCTGTTCTGACAGAAGTCTCACATTTATGGAAGCGGTGCCATCAGACTCTGTATCTTCCACCATTACACCGTAGTGAGAGACTATGAGCCGCATAGAAAAATGGAGCATAGTGAATGTAAAGATGAGTTAGTTATAATAAATTAACCGAAGATATGGTTATATTCCCAAAAAGGGAATATTATGGAAACGTCATCACCACAGTGTCGGCTGCAGATCCTTCCCGTTAATGCGATAACTGAAAAACCATTTCATGGGTCATTTTTCAAATTCATACCCTCATAGACCATAGTGTGAGGAAGAACTGGATTGATTTTGGAAAAGATAAGCCTATATCCGCCAGTAGGGGGAGCTTTATCTCCCAATCACAGTTTTCGGGCGATAATTTCACAAGCAATGGTACGTTTTAGTCCAAATTTGGTGCGTATGAAACAACTCGAGGAGTTTTATCTTGTGTAAATCATATTTTACCCACTAGGGGGAGCTGCACTATGGAAAACACTGTTTTTCAAACATTACTTCCTAACCTGTGGTCAGATTGTGTCTAAATTGGCTCATATGAATCTCCAGAAGGAGCTTGATCTTCAACATATATATTATTTCAATGCAGCTTCTTGTCTGTAACATCCCAACAATAACTCCGGTATCTACTACATTTATCTCTTATGAATTGACAAAAAGAAATCGGTCTATTTTATGACTGAGCTCAGAAAACAAAAGTACTGTATTTATTTTCATTATTTGTACCTATGGGTCACTACTATCTTATCTTAGAACGTATTGCTGAATTCCTAAAAATAATTAGTTTGAGTCAGTATGGACTTTTAGAGTATTGAGTCAAATTAAATTTTAGGAGTTCAATTAAGGTATAATGCAGTGTATTGTGGGCTAAGTTAGGCTTTCTATACTCCTCAGTCCTATTTTTCCGGAGGTTCCATTATTGTATTTCCACCTCGATTTTCTTACTTTAAAGTCAGTATTTTAAAACAACTTTGGCAAAATCAAATAAAGCACAGAGTGTACGTTTGAAGATGCGTGTTTAAAAATATAATTAACATTAAGAAAACATTGAAATATTAATAATATACTGCATTATAGCCGTTGGTGTTTCCCTGAACATTAGCTGAACCGCTATGAGATTGAGATCCTAATGGGTCATAATAGCAATTTAAAAAAAAGTTTTTTTACAATGATGTAACCTGCTTTACATCAAGAAGTGGGCCATTCTACACCCACATTCTGTTCAGACACGTAGTCTCGGCTGTTAGGCGACGGTTTAAGGACTGTGTACACAGTTTCAGGCTAACTCTTATTACCAATGAAACAGGCATCTTTCCAGCAGCAAGTTTTATGACCAGATGTATTTTTTAAGAATAAACCTGCTTTAGTAGGTTTCCATTGGAATAGTTTTCTATGTAATATTCTCGAATGAAATATAAGATGAGTTAATTGAAACCTTTCTCATGTTTCTATGTTAAATATGAAGGCTAAGTTAGTGGCAGGTTTGCTAAGAGTAGACCTGCTATGAACTGTCAAACAACATTGTGTTGCTGATTTCTTGGCTTCAGTTTGTTTTAACACATTTAACAAGCATGTTTATTTCTATTCTTATTTGGGTTTTTTGGAGGTAGCTTTGACCCTTTGGAAAGAGCTATGCTAACAGTTTATACCAGTTTACAGTCTTTGTGTTGGCGGTGGTATCATATGTACTTATTTACTTTACTGTTCTTTGAGTCATATGACAATCTCTTCTGTTTCTCAGTAATAAACCATATAATTGAATTTGCTAAAATGTTAAAGTGTTCCTTAAAACATCTATTTTGCATGCTCATTTGCCATTTTTGTAATGACTGAAATCGTTACTGCACAGGTAATGGAAAGTAGGCAATGTGGTCGCTCTTGGCTCCTCGCACTGTTTTGCCGAAAAGCACATGTCATGGGAGCTTTGTGGCTCCTCTCGCTGCGTCCCCAGTCATTCATGTCTCATGATTCTTGTTTAAGTGAATCATGTGACAGGGTGTGCCATTAATAGAAAGGTAATTGAACTCATGTTTTGCTTCATTAACAACTTGGCTCAACAAAATGGCTCTTTGTTTGTGGACTGAGGGTGGGCTCCAACATCGTGAGGGTAGGAGGCATTGAAAATGACGGTGGGACACTCGATCATCTAGGGGTCCTTCACCACAACAGTCTTTTCTTTTCTTTTTTCTATAAATAAGATATCCTCCTGAATTCAGGTTCCTTTAAAACAGGTGTTTCATTCTTAAAACTAGCATGTTTTTACATTTTTTTGTTATCCGTAGAGGTTGGCCCAAGAGCACATATTTTATAATACTAAAATGCTGACTACGGAAAATTAATTCAAGCCACCCTTTATAATAAACACCCAAAATGTATTTTAGCATGAGGATATTTTGATGCTGTTGTGAAAGATTTTGCTGTTAAGCACTCTGGACACAATCGAACACACAACAGTTTTAAAAGAGGATGTATTGTAATTACAAAATAGGAGAACTCAAACCTGATACAGGATAAGTGGCTCTATATGAAATTATCACAAGAAGGGGGATATATATTAGTTTTCTGTGCAAAAACAAGGGTTGTGATTGGCTAACCTTTTTTTTTTAGCATACATTGGGTACCATGTTAGGGGACTGTGGAGTCCATCCATTGAACTATAACCATATTAGGGGATTGGAGTATGGTGTCCATTCATGGGGTCATTGATGCTATTTTAAAGTTACGTCAATGTTTTCTTTACCTTGAGAAGGACTATACCCATGTCTCTATCTGTCAACAGTTGTTTGGGTAATGAACAACAAATAATTTGCTTTTAAATTCAAAAACTCCAAGAGAATATGATGTTGAGGCTGATCAGTGATCATTCAGTCACATTTCTTTGACATTGCTTATGGGTGATTTCAATTCTTTAGTGTTACATAATGAACGATTAAAAAGTATAGAACAACTGTGTAAAATGTGCTTTATGTGTTCTCCAATGAACTAATACACTACAGATTCAGCCAGAACAGTCAAAACACCTGCCCAATACTGTCTATGTTCCCTTTCTGCCACCAAAACCATCTCGGCCATGACTTGGTTCATGTGACGCTAACTACTGGAACTATGATGTGCACTGATCCGCAGAATCCATTGCACTCTGCATCCACTCAGCAAAGTTGACAAAGGAATAGTAAACAGGTTCTTAGGCGGAGTTGAACCACACACACACTAGCACCGGCACAGAACTAGCACCAGGTTCCTTTTGGTGGAAAAGGGGTATCAGAGGATGAGATCATCTACCAGGCAACGGTGAAGGTACAATGTTTTCCCCTGTTATTTCATTACTCACAAAGCGTTGTGATATGTAAATGAAAGTTGTCGCACTTGAAGAAGCCAAAACTATGCTATAAATTATACCAACATGCAAACTAAAACTATAAACTAGTGAGCCGGTAAAAACTAACTAGTAACTAGTAAACCGGTGACAGGGTCATTGGCGCCCAAGGCACATTGATGTGCGTGGGGAGTGGAGGCTAGTCTGTGTTGTCTGATCCCTCAGAAGAGCGACCGCAGAACAGACTTCTGAAAAAGTTAATGAAAGATGTATTAACATTTGAAAATCTGAACAGAACACAATCACTTCTATTCTTCTCTATATTGAAAATGATGAGTTTTAATGTATTTTAATTCATACACATTCTCAGCTGATAGTTTAAAACTCCGTTTTCCTTCACTTTGAGACGGCTCATTGTGGAATTTATCCCCAAGTACTTCAAAAACCCCCACGACAGCCCCCGGTCCCTCCCTTTTAAAGCAAAGAATTTCCTGGAGATCACACAAACAGGCACAATCTAGCTCTACGTTATAGACAAAGTCAGAAAGGGAACTGGGTGTCAAGTATACGTTTTTGTACTGATCCGATTTTTTTTCTTTTAGTGATGGTTTTTTTGTCAGTTTTTATGAGCATGTGACGCAGCCGGTAGCTTTTGTCTGATATAGCTCTTAAACAAGCGGTTGTTTCAAATGAGATGGGGTTTATTCATCTTTAATAACATTGATTACGTAGTTGCTTCCTGTCTTTGCCATCCTTTCTGGTTCCTTTTTGTTATCCAACTACAGCAAACTGTGTCTCAGGCCTTAGTGTTAATGCGATAACTCGAAGACTATTTCATGGACCATTTTCAAATTTTAGATCTTCAAAGACCTTAGTGCACTGAAGAACTGGATTGAGTTTGGGAAAGGTCCTTTGTATATTTCCTGACACTAGGGGCAGGTTTATCTCCAAAATCTTAGTTTTCGGGCAATACTTTCTCAGCTGTCGATCTGATTTACTCCAAATTAAGTTTATAGTACTAGTTCATATTTTACTCACAAGGTCAGCTTTTTTACAAAAAGAAACTTTCTTGAACACAACTTTGTAACTGTTTTTCCAATTTAGTCTCAACTCCAGATTTAACTTATATGAACTTCCTTCATGAGATTTAACTTGTATTTTTCATATTTTACTGCAATCGTTTATATATTTCACTCACTAGGTCTGTTTTTTTGCAAAAAGTAAGGTTTGAGAACCAGTTGTCAACTTTAGGTTATTTTGAGATGAAATTTACAATTTAGATTGTGGATCATAATTTGGATTGATTATATTTTGATTATATTTTTTTAATTTTATTTTTACCCAGCTAACCTTTAACTTATCTTCTGCTCAGAATGAGTTTCTACCTCACCCTCATAATGTTCAAGGAGCTCTTCAGATCTTTGGTATCATCCTTAATCCTTGTCATGAAGTAATGCTACATTGTCACCGGGCTGCTTTTCAACTTCTCTGCATCACAGAGATTATCAGCAGGTTCATGAACATCTCACACTCTGAGGTCCCTGCTCTCACTGACACACCTTTACACTCTTTGAAAGAAATGTGATATGGGCTTATCTATGTACGATGGTGATGAACGTACATGTCTATTGAAACAATGTTCTTTTTGTCTTATTATTAAAATGAAATATTTATGTGTTTTTGAACTGTTGTGTGGGTAAGACTTGCTTAAAGTAGACGATGGCTTGTGTATATAAAATGATTATGTGTCAGTGGATTCATTGAAAAAATGATCTCATAGATAGTAATCATTATTTCTTAGTGTTTGCACACTGTGGCACGTTCACTCGTTCTCCTTACCTCGCATAGAAGGCTTTTACACACACAATACCAAATATTGCCCCTGGCGTCCTTTCCACTCCGCTCTGGCTGACAAGCATTACTGCTACTCCAAGCTGGACTGCCCAGCCTGGATTTAGCGCTTCACTGTAATCTGGGACACTGCAGATTAAGTTTTTTATCCGCCCCCCCCCAGCCATACACGCACACACAGACACACACTTCGTGACCAGCTGCAAATGGGACATCTTTTATTTCCTCATTGTATGTCAGGCTTGCTGACAGGGAGGGAGGGAGGGGAATAACAGAGACACCTGAGAGTATTGGAACTGGTGTGTCAGACAACATCTCGGCAGCCCCGTCCCGGCCAGCATCTGAAAACAAGGCTGTTTGGATGTTTGAAGGATGGACTAAGAATTTGAACTATGGTTAAGCAAAACAGGGAGGAGATGTGTGTGGACTGGAGTGTGTGTTTCTGCTGCAGTATCGCCTGGAGGCACGGGTAACTTATTAACAACAAGGAAGGAGCAGAGGGTTCACAACTCCTTTGCCTGCCGCAAAAATGGTGAGAAGAGAACAAACCATCAGCGTATGTTCACTATGAACTTCTGACTACCTGAAATTGAATATAAAACCTCCTCCAACGTTCATACTGACATTTGGACATTCCATCTCTCTTGTCTCTCACGCCACGAGAGTCCAGGACGCTGTGCACAAAGAGCCACAGAGACAGCATGCGCCGTAATCACATGCAGTCAATCAGGCTGTTTTTGCTTAGGTAGTGGCGGTGATTGGGAGTTGGTGGTTACTCCGACTAACACACTACAAGCTAATAGCATGGAGCCCCTGGAGGAATATCATTCTCCATTTGACTTTGAACAAGGAGTCAATGCCAACTACCTCTACCTTTCCCCGGCCTACAACGACACGCCGCCCAGCTCACCAGCTGGAAAAACCAGAGGTAATCACAACGAGGAAAGGGAGAGGATTGGCAGGCGTGTGAGAAGAGTGTGTGTGAATTTGTGCATGTGTGTGTGTGTGTCTGTTTGCTAAGCAGAAACGCTGGTTTGTTTCTGGTAATGTCAGCAGTTTCTTTTCATTCCGTTTTCAGACTAATAGTCGACTTTTGAACCTTTAGAGAATACTCCTAAACTGGAAGTGCCTTCAGTAGAGCATATACCCACAACAAGCTCAAACAGTCAACTTTAATAGGTTAAACGCTAATCCGATTCCAATCATTAGCATCTTCATGAAATTCCCAGCAAATGCTTTATTTGATACGACAAAAGCAGTCAGAATAACCTCCTCTTGCGATGTTAAACTAATTGGAAAACATTTTTGAATCCATCCCTTTATTTGGAGTCACAAACGTCATTACATACATCAATTAGCCATAAAATTATAACCTCTGACAAGTGTTCCTATTATCTCTTTACAATGGCACCTGTCATTGGGAGGCATGTTTTAGGGAGAAAATGAGGATTTTGTCTTCAAGATTGTTGTCCAATCCCACTGAAGAGGTACTGTAGCACAAATTGCTGAAAAAGAAAATGCGGGGTAGAGTGCCCTTACGGACCCCTACCCACTGATTAAAGCATCTACATTGGGTTTCTCAGCATCAGAACTGGACTACAGAGCTATTGTAACCTTTTGTCTGCTATCATCTGAATGGCCAGGGATGAAATGGTACCAGGATGCTGAAGAGAAGAAGGCAAACCGGCTGAGGGAATGTGATTCTCTGAGAAATGTAGAGAAACCTTGGGTCCGGCCTGGTTGAAGACGAAGAACACCTCATCCATTTCGTAATGACAATTGCCTCTCTCAGCAGGAAAATGTACCCTGTCACACATAAATATTGGCATAGGAATGGTTTGAAAAGCAATGTTGTAGGAATTGACTTTGCCTCCAAGTTCCTCAAGTCTCAATACCATAGATCATCTGTGGGGTATGCTGGACAAACCAGTCCAATCCTCGGAGGCCCCACTTGCAACTTACAGGACTTAAAGGAACTGCTGCCCCCTTCAGGGTCTCAGTTATCACAGCTTATCTTCAGAGGCCTGGTGGAGTCCACACCCTAAATGGTCAATGGTCTGTTTTGGTGGCAACGGGGGACCAACACAACATTAGGCACAAGATTATAGGTTTAATATTAATGCTGATTGGTATGAAATTACATTGATCAAAAAGGTTTGTCTTGCTATCATTAGTTTGTTTAATACTTACTTTACATCCTCTAAGGAAGTTATCTATTTGAAAACTTTTAGTGTTTGTTTGTTTTTAAATTAGGGTTAATGAAAGCGTTAAATGGATTCTGATGAGGTATTTAATGTATGGGCTGGCAAGGGAATCAGTCCATCATATTTTGGTGATCTGGAACGAGATGCAGTGTTCATGATTTTATGCCTGCTAAAAGTGTTCATTAGGACGAAGACGAGATGTCCCGCTGTTCTCCTACCTGGAGGGGGCATTAGTACTCTGGTAAGCTCCTTTATATATTTGTTTAGAAAAAAGTCAATGTGTCTCGAGGGCTTAGGCATGCGGCCATAATTTCAAGTAAAAGTGAAATGCACAGAGGAGACTTAATCGGGAGGGATCTGCATTGAAGCCCACTCTGGTCTGGACCTCACTGCGTGTGCTTACTCAAAATTAGAAATTAAGATAATTCCAAGCCCCCAACTCTGTGTCCCATTATGTTTGAAGTCCATATCTAAAGATGTGGCCATAAGTATTTATGTTGTACAGTCCTTCCATGTAGCGTTTGAATCAACAACCACATACCATCTGTGGTCTGATCCGTTGAATCAGTCAAGTTAAGGTTATACAGTATGTCAGGTTGAGATTCTGGTGGCAGCTTTATTTATTTATTTTGTCATACGCACACAGTATTTTGTTATAATGAATGGAAGTGTGTAATTCTAATACATGAGCATGTTTTGTTATTGTCCAGGCCAGACCGCGTTTGGGAAACTAGTTGTTATCTAGCTTAGCTTAGCTAAGCGCCAAACTTCTAAACTCCTTCCTCAGGTCACTTAACTTAAGCATCCAGACCAACCCTGAAGGGAACAGGAACTTTATTTTTAACAGTCAGGATAAATACACTGCCTCACCACTGAGTGGCTTCAAGTAACAACTAACAAAGCTATGGACGTAGCAACAAAGTAAATCTCCCATAATCCCACTCATCACAGATACACAATACCCATGAGGCCAGCCTCTTAAAGGGTCATGCCTGTTGCATTGTAACATAAGCTGCAGCTAAGCTGCCAAGTTTTGCTGTAGCTTGAATAATACTATCAATTATAATTCTGCAGAATCGTCGTGCTTCAGGAATGACATTGCATACATGTCTGAATAGGGATTTTGATCTTATTACATTATATTTCTGATTGTATTGTGTTTGCAGCTCTTAAACAATTTTCCATTTAGAGAAAGTCATTTTTCAACTCTACATTTCTTGGCTGTCATGCTCATAGACCTAAAAACTGGTTTAGTCCCAAGAACCTTCTAAGGGACTAGAGTTCAGTAAATCACAACACTCACAACTTGCTTTCTTTTGACTATTTATTAAGAGGAAAGGTAAGATGGTCCTTTTTTACGGCATGCTCTTGCTTTATGATCTTGGTTTCCTAATTAGTCATTTTGGACTTGAAAGCTGCAGAATCACGTGATCACAAGGCAGGGCATGTTAGTCCAAGAGGAAATGAGCCAACCCAGAGGGGTAGCATATTAAAGTGGGTGGATATACAGTTTGGTGTAGCAATTCAAACGTCTGCTCACACCCACATATAAACTTCTCTCTCTCCCCTTGTGTTAGCTTGCTTCTCCTTATCCAATGTTCCTGTTGGTGGAGACTCACCTCCTAGACATAGATTCAATTCAGAGCTACCCACTCACTAGACTTACAGGTCTCACATTGCTGCAAGTAGGAATGCATTACAAACTTTGCACCGGGCTACCTGTCAGCCCAAAGAACCCGTATGTACATTTACTTCAATCTTACAGAACTCTTTGTTTGAAGCAGCTAGGATTTCTCAGCAGCACAATGAACAAAAGTAAAAAAGGAGAACTCATCCTATTAGCAACTGAAGCACAGCCATTATAAAAGGAAGTGACCATTAGGACATTCTGTTGGTATAAACCGGTGTGTGTCTACACCAACAGAATTTGTGTGTTGGGGTGGAGGGCTGTGGTTGAGTGGTATCCCCGTGGAGAGGAGGGCTGTGGTTGAGTGGTATCCCCGTGGAGAGGAAAGAGCGAGCGATATGAGGGAGTAGCAGAGTTTGGAGGCAGATAAAGTCTTAATGCTTCAGAGGAATAGTAGGGGTGGTGAAAGCTCAAAAGAGAATTTCCACAGTTTTTCTTTTCACTTAATTACTGTAATGCCTGCCTCTATTTCCCGTTCCTGTTAAATTATACATCATTTTTGATTTAATCTCATGCATGTTTAAACACATAACTATTTTCACTTGAGACTTTTGCAATCAGCTCCTCTTATTCCCATGATATTTATTAATTCCAGAGCAAGTCTCGGCACAGACCCGTCCAGAGTTTAAGATAACACTAAGATTGGAAGGCTGAGAATTTTTTTGCAAGAAGCTGCCGAGACAGTCATGGGGATATTAATCTTCACAGCGGTACGCATTTCCTGATTCTTATAAGTTTGGTATCTCTGTCCTCGACAAACATTCCATCTCAGTTAAAATATTTTATTTAAAGTATGGGGAGTATTGGGCAGTGGTATAAAAGAAGACGTGTGCCAAGTGTTTGGAATGAGGAGGGAGGAGAGAATGTGAAAAGATTATAAAGGTCGAAGCTCAGATGATGGAGAGTACTTCTCAGCATCAGGGGTGTGGTCAGAGATGAAACCAAGAGACAGCGGTGAAACCTTAACAGGAGGGCATAACTTACTGTGTATCCTTATGGGACTAAAGAATTGATGAAGACTCAACTGTGGAAGATTCTCCTTTTGTCCGTGTTGATTTTCATCCGTCAGTTGTTGGAGTAAAAACTAATGTTATTAGAAGTTCACTTTAAATCTTAAGTACACCATGGGGAATCAATGAAGTTGAAATCTCTTCGAAAAAACAAGCACGAAAAATGGAAAATAGCGACTGCTGATTGATGTGAGGGCCCGGTCCAGTATTCGACAAAGAATAACGTGACCACGGTCAGATTAAACCACAGAGTTATTCATAATAATATTAATAATACATCTCATCTATAAAGCGCTTTTCATTAATTCTCAAAAGTGCTTTACAGGTACATAAAAAAAACAAGTAAAATAGAAATCAGATATCAAAACATAAACTGCTCAAATAACAATAGCAACAGCAATAAAAATGTTAAATACAGATCTGTATGTACCAAATGTACTTTTTCAAAGGTTTTACCTTGTGAGATGTGTACCGGTGGTAGAGACGGTATATTTTGGAAAATATGACAATTGTCTTTCTCAAACAGAGTTTAATGCTCTATTGTTCGGGCACAATTCTCTATATGTAGCTAAAACTAGCGTTCATGTAGCCTAGTTTAGAATACATATGGGTAAACGGTGAGTCTGGCTCTGTGCAAAAGCAACAGATTTCACCCCATTTTACCTGGTAGGCCTAAATTCTAGGTCAAAAGTCAATGGTGTGAGTTCATTTAGGATGTGTCCCCAAGCGATTCTCCTAGTTAAAACAACGGGTACAATGTAAAACTCAATACGAAAAGAGGTTTTATTATTTATTATAATGGATCCTTAACTGCACATTGGTTTGTTTGGACACAACATGGACAAATTAATGAGGCAATGAGAGAGTCAGCAGACAGATCGACCTTCACTTATCAAACTTTTAAAGTGCTGGTAGGAAGGTTGTGATTTAAATCCAGTCTTTATGCTAATCTAAGCTAGCCATTTAATGCTGCTAGTTTCTCCAAAAGCTTTCAATTTTCCTTAAAGGGAGATTTGCGTGACAAATTACCAAAATTAAATCCTTAAACCACATCGGAAGTCCAACTTCCAAAACATCATTTGTGTCTTTTACTTTTTTCCGGTTCTTATCCTCCTACTGTGTTTAAATAGACAAAAAGTTCCGGGTCATTCCTGCTAGTACCTTGATTCTTTTTGGTTGCAGATTCAGAAGTTACTTTTTCAAGGACAGTGTTTGCATTAAGTTTGGTCTCGGGTCTCTGTGAGCCTCGTCTGCGTTTCTGCTTCGGTTCCGCCCTCTCTCCTGCTGAGTTAATGACAAATTGCGTCTAAAAATATATTCTTCTTTGACTCCATGAAATACGATGAAAGAGCAGATGAATAGAGAAATGACCTCAGACACTGCCTCTATATGTGTGTCTGTTTTCCAGCTCAGTTCTGACCCAAAACACCACCGCTCACCGGGTCGTCCTGACTGACAGATCCTAACGATGTCCTCTGCTCTTGAGCTTTCTCACACTGTCTGTGCTCAGGATGTCTCCATCTCCAAAGTTCTTTGTATTATTGATGCACTGCTTATCCTGCTGGGCGCAGCTCTGTCAGAGGCGGCAACATCAAAGAAACTGTCTGCTGTCAGTGTGTGGAGTGAAAATATGAGGGTGCATGTGAGAGAGTCGGACGATTTTGTGTTCAATTGTACACCAGGAATGAAAACCTCTGGTTTGGATCATGAAAGGTTTGCCACTCCTAGCTACCACCTCTCATCGAACGGCATATTCAGTATCCTTAATTTTCCTAGTGTGTCTGCAGAAAAAACGCTTTGACTGCCAATATGTGACTAACTCAAAGCGGAATACATGATGTTAGAGAATATGTGAATCCATCTAACGTTTTTTCTATTTGACCTCTCAGGATCCCAGCAGCATCCAGACTCTGTCCCAGAGATAGGACAAGATGCGATGACATCCGTCGATCCCGTTCCTCCTCCCGCCCCCATGACAGATGAGGAGCGGCAGGAGCTGCAGGAAGAGTTTATGAAGGTCAGGAGGGCAATCAGGGGTCAAAGAAGTCATGGTTGAGGGAGTCGAACTCCTGCTGGACCACTGATTTAATAACAGGCTTTGTTTTACTCCTACAAGAAGTCAACATTTTACATTATAATACACTTTTATTCAGCCTCTGGTTCTGTTCATTACCTCACTGTGGTTATACTGTGTGTGTGTCTGTGTGTGTGTCTGTGTGTGCACGTGGATGTGTGTGTGTAGGTTGAGGATGAGATCCAGACTCTGTCCCAGGTGTTGGCAGCCAAGGAGAAGCAGATGGCGGATATTAAGAGGCAACTCGGCATCACACCACTCAACGAGCTGAAACAGAACATCTCAAAAACCTGGCAGGAGGTCACCACCTCCACTGCGTAAGGACCCTTCCATTACAGCATCCAGCGTTTGACTCCTGATTTCAGGATCTTTATTTGAAGAAACCTCACAACCCACAGCTTTATTATCCAACATTCACATCTTGTTTCTTGGTCGCCCCTGAAATATGTCCGAATGTCAGCTCTGTGGAGAGAAAATTCTTTCTCCTGTAAACAATGCAGGGAAGAGAAGCCGGCGCTCTTGACAGTCCGTCTGTGTTAAACAGGTTTGACGTGTTTCATATTACAGGAAATGAGCAGCGTTCCTGTGCTTTCAGGGTTCCCAAAATGAAAAATATATTGAATTGTTAGGTTTGGTGACTTTGATACCTCTATCTTCTCTTTGATCTCTTTTCATCACATCATATCCATGTTTTTGTTTTTTAAGCCTCACCCTCTCACCTCTCTTTCAGCTATAGGAGGACATCTGAAACGCTGTCTCAGGCCAGTCTGAAGGCCACGGCGGCGTTCTCCACTGTGGGCACTGCCATCACCAGGAAGCTGGGAGATGTGAGGTCAGTCAGACAGGAGGACGCATCAGTTAAAGTCATTTTGCATATTTTGTGATCCTCCCAAAATTCTACTTCTTACCTCATTAATCGGCCGACTTCCTCTTTGTGAGAGTTACGAGCGTGGGCATCTGTGAATCTATTTCCTCGTCGAGAGCAAGGTTTTCCCAGTAAAACTGCAACATAGCACTTTTATATTTGGGTTAATCCGAGGATTAAACCATTTAGATAAAATACAACTTTTCGATTAGGGAACGTAACATGCGCTGGTGGACTTGCTGCCTTCCATCTGTTCCCAGACTTTGTGCTAAGAGGAGCTAATGACCCCCTGCCTCCAGCTGACATGAGATTGATATCAATTCACCCCCCTAACTCACCGTAGTACAACGACCGATCGTACTTCTGAAATATTAAAAACATTTCTAATAAGCACTCACACACACACACACTCAAGTTAACGGCCTTTTTTTAATACGTCAATGTAGGACGGAATGAAAAGCAAAAAGCTAATCAATATTGAAGAGCTATTAATTCTTCTCCCTCACAAAGATATTGGCATTTGCTATATTGCTATCAGAGGAGGCTGGTCCTCTGTTTGTCTGAGAGACGAGAGGGAACTCTAAATATAAAAAGAGTAGTTGGTTTAAATAAACCAACCAATTGGTTTATTGGTTGCTAAATCTAGCTGAATTTAGATTTAGCTTCAACAGCAGCACTTATAGGGCAGACAGGGAAAAGGTAGTCTTTGTTAAGGTGGAGGACCGAGGAGGATGTCAGCTCTACCGGATCAGTTTAATGTATTTCAGTCAGCTTCTTTTTTTCATGCTGATCTGTGATTGGCCGAAACACAGGAAATGATTCTCCAGGGGTGGACGTCCCCCCCTAACGCAACAACAACCAGAATGCAATATTGACACGGGTTTGGTCTGAAGAGAATTTCCACATTTCCTCTTCATCTCTCAGGGGCGTGTTTGTGACATACTGTTTGTGAAGGAGATTTTGATTTATTGTGACCTACTTTCAAATAGAACAAAAAATTATATATTTTATTCCGACAATGTCAAAATACATTTTATGTGAACAGAGTTAGCAGTTAGCTTATTAGCTAGCTAGAATCCCTGAAAAGATCACTATCAAGGAATGATTTAGAACAGTATTTAATTTTATGTATTTGTCTGTGTGTGTTGGGGCTGCTCGTACTTTATTTTCTCAGCAAATCAGAAAGGGAACACAAGCCAACTCGACATCCGCTCTCCTTTTTCTAAATAAGAGCACTAAACTGCTTTGTAACAGGGAATGTAAAATCACTGTTGCATTGCTGAGGCCAAATCCATAAAAATGGATTAAATGCGTTTGTCAAGTTACTGGTGGCAAGAATTTTGAGCATTTGTTTTGAAAAAAACATATTTGATCAAGAATATTATGAATAAATGCCTTATTTAATCAAAGAAAGCTTTAATTTCTGGCTTATTACTCTAAAATCATTCCATCCTCCCCAGTTTTTAATCTCGCCAGTTGCCACTGATTACTATGATATGTGAATATCTGGATGTCCCCTTTTCTTTGCGACCTTCTATTATCTTCTCCAAATGTTACTCATCTCTTTCTGCATTATGCTGCAGACTCACGTCGATAAATATTATGCATTCATTGAAACTCTTCTGTATAATGACGCCATTACCACTTTTAATAAGGGGTATTCTTATTGTCTGATTTCTCAGACTTTTAAATCTGGAAGAACAAATATAAACAAAAAAAAATACTTACTGTGCAAAATGGTAAAAACACAACAAAAAAACCCACATCGTATATATTATAAGGTCTGACTGAAACCATTGATTCTTCAGCGATGTCTTTGCTGCAACATTAAACCTGCGTTGCCACCAGCTGCATCTCGTCTCCGTTACATACTCCTCATTCATGGAAGTGAAATGTTATATCAGCTTTACTCTGTATGACAGATACTAATCTGTCTACTTCCCCATGGATAACTATCCTGAGCTGCAAACAAGATTATTTGGACCCTCAAAGCATCTGACAGAGAAATGTAGCCTCACTGATGAGCCTCAACACAAAGCTGGTTTAGGGGGTGGGGTAATAAAGAGCGGCTTGACAGGGGTCAGAGGTGTGTGTGTCTGTGTGTGTGTGGGTCAGTGTGTGTGTGTCAGTGTGTACGTGCCTTATGGTCATTTTGTCGGTGCGTTTGATGAAGAGATATCTCCCCCGTGGTAAAAAGGATTAACACACCCACATTGGGTTAACCTATAATACATTAGGAGGGATGTGAAGCAGGTTTTATAGGAAGCGTCAATCTCTAGTACTCACCCATGAATGTATAGCAGAAAATACATGATGCATCGTTCTGCATGTCTGTTTCCGCTTTTGTTCTTTCTGTGTATGCTAAGATAACTCTTGCCCCCTTTCTCCTCCTTACTGCTGCTGGATAGCATGCACTCATTGCAACACTCAGCTAGCATGCCTGCCATGAGGTAAGAGCCACAAATGGAGAAACAAATGTTGAAAGGAAACACTCGTCAGGCTTTGGTTGGTTCCACAGTTTCATGTTGTGTATGAAGTGTGTGAGGTTTCCACTACTAGAAGCAGCTTAGTCAGCTATCAGCTTAAATAAGCCTGACTAGACAGACCTGTTTCCACGAAGCTTACATAAGCTGAACAAAAATAAAAAAAAAAAAAAAAAACCTATTTAAAGTGTGAACTTTGTGAATTTGGAAATACAAACGCTCAGAAACGGTTCCTCCTGTAGGTTTTTCTGCTGGAGCTGAAATAAATAACACACATACCTCTTACTCTCCAACAACCTGCATTTGATGTGGGAGATTATAGCAAGACATCATTCATTCAATAAAAGTTAATTTGAGTTATCAGTTAGCCGGCTACTCCAAATCCTAAACTGCTTTCTCTGTCACAGCTACAGACCAAATCCCACACAGGTTCAGTAAAACCATCTTTACTCTTAGTCTCGAACCCCCGACTGTCGTTTTTATACCTTCAAAAAGTCAGTGGTATCATGGAACTGTCAGCGCAGATCTTCTTCATGATGGCGCAATAACTCAAACACTCTTCCATTGATTCAAATGCTATACCCACAAAGAGCTTATAGAGGGGAAGTACTGGATTGATTTTGGGACAGATCGGCTGCCACTAGGCGGAGCTTCATCTCCAAAATCATAGTTTTCGGATCATAATTTCTCAACTATTTAACGATTTAGTCCAGATTTCAAGGAGCTCTATCTTTTTTTATATATATATATATATATATATATATATATATATATATACACACACACACAGAGCTCCTGTGATGGGATGATGAATAAATAGTTTGATCTGTACATGAGTTTCACAGTTTTAGGTGTGTCGACTTTTGTTTACACGCCGTTCGTTTTGTATTTGCTTGATTGTGTTGCCCTTTAGCACCTTTTGAGCAGAGCCGGCTAGATTGAGGTCGGGTTTTTACCGCCCTGCATTGTCGGCGCAGAGTATCAGATGACGCGTTCTCACAAAGTGTAAACAAACGGACTGTCCCAGCTCCTCATGTCCAAGCACTGTAGGTGGCGCTCTGATCTCGTCTTTTATGTCATTGTTTTACAGGAACGCACCGACTTTCAAGTCATTCGAGGAGAAGGTGGGCACTCTTAAGGTAACTGTTTAAACACCGAACGAATGCATGTCTTTTACAAATAAACATGTCGAAGATTGTTTAGACTAAAATCCGTTTTGATTGTGTTCTTTTAAAAAAAATAATAAAATTTATAGACGCAATAAATGTCTTTATTGTCTATATCCTTGATCTTTAATTCAATACATTCACAAACATTTTTACTGTCTCGATTGACAAAATAAAAAAAACCATTACATTCTCACCATAAAATAGATTCTGAGGTCCACGCGTGTGGACCCCACTGCAGCACATCCCACAGATGTTCTGTGGGGTTTAGGTCATGTGACTGGGATGGCCATTGTAAAACCTTTATCTTGTGATCTCTGTGTGTAGAGAAAAATATTAGTTTTATGTTAAGAATGCAGTGTCTTTCATTTTGTTACTTGAATAAAAGGTAAGATGCTGGTGAATAACGTGAATTAAAGATCATGGGTATAGACAATAAAAACCCTGTAATTGTAAGTGTGTAGTAATGTGGATTATAATCTCATGCCCTGAAGCCTCCTGGTTAAATCTACTGACCTGGTGAGGTGGTTTGTGCATCCGACTGACTCGGTTGTAAACGCGACGGCCTCAGTAGTTCATATGTCAAACATAAACAAAATTGGAAATAGATTCCAAAGGTCTGTTTTTTTTTGAATAGGATTTTTTTTTTTTAAAGTTTTTTTAAGATTTTTTTTTTTTTTAAAGTTCCAAATATTTTACCACATATTTCATCTTGAAGTTTTGGTGATCTTTCTTCGAGTGTATGAATCACAGACATCATTTCTAGTAGTCAACGCTGTCTTTGTTCTTCGTGCCTCTGCTTTAGTCCAAGATGGCTCCTTCAGCAGCCGACGGTAACCCCGAAGACCCTGACAGCGAAAATCCCACCACCGAATCTTTGCTCAGTCAGCCTGATGGCCCGCCCACCCAGGAGATGCCGATGAACTGAGACCAGTCTCACCCCTTCCTGACTCCCCGGCCGCCTCTCCTCACTTGACCCCCTAACCTCTGGACTGACGGCACTCGCCCCTTCAACTTTTGTGTGCCAGTCTCCCTTTATTGGAAACAAGTGACTTACCACCGCCTTCCTTGTGATCCATCTGTCTTGTCTGACACACGCGCCCTCTTGTTAACCCCCCTGTGGAAACTGAAAGCATGAGACGGGTGCAGGCGTGCGCCCTTGAGCTGCTGATGGTATATTTTTTGAGTCTGTTGTGTCTCACAGCGGAAGAAATCCCCCAGCTTTATGTCTGTCCTCCTTTCTTCTTCATCCTCTTCTTCCTGCACTCCTGACTCTCAGCCTTTTGTCTAACCAGTAAAGCTCCGTACCAGCGTCCCTCCTCAAACTAACACCCTCCCTCACTTTTATGTTTTGAAAGTTGTAAATTGCACAAATATCTAAAAGATTTACAGAGTAGATTTTATTAGAGAAGGATTTCCTCGGCTTTGTTCTGAGAGAACCCGGCGCTTGTTGGCTCAGAACTTCTCCGCGACCCTTCTTACATGTTGAAGTTATTAAAATTTGTTTGGTCTGCTCAATTTGTTGTTTACTCCAGGTTCTGATTTCGGGGCCAACTTATCTTCATTATATTAACTTAAAGACAGCATATGATTATGAACTAGTCTAACACTGTTCAGAGTATGAATGTATGCGTTCTGTAAGTGCAGCACTTTGTAATATTTCACCCACAGTCCTGAGCTTCTGATGCTGAGTGTCACAACTGGAGTCTCCGACTCTAAATCTGCTGTTTCAAAATGCGATTCAGAATAAAACCCATCCTTTTTTTTCCAGTGTTGAGACTCCTCCATGATCTCCACTCTTAGACTGTCAGCAGAGCAAACACACAGGCAAGATTCAGCCATGACCCTAGGTGAGAGGGAAATAAATTGTCTCCCCCAGACGGAGAGTCAATATTTTAACACTTGTCCATTGTTCATGGGTGGGAAGAACCTCCCAGAACCAGAGCCGCCTCCAGGCTTTTTGTGGCTTTAAGTACGAAGAACTACTATTTACCCGACACTGTAAATCTAACGCAGCCATTATGACTTTTAAGTTATGCTCGCAGCATAATAATTTACTGCTCTGACCCCTTCCTTAGTTTTTCTGTTGGTCAGCAACTTTTGCACCTTAACATTCACTTAAAGAGCAACGTGTGGCATAACGTAAATAAACCAGTAGACTACGCATTTAATGTTAATCGCCTCAGTTCCTTTTTTTGGAAGCGCAGAACAGCCATCAACTATAAATAAAGTCTTCTTATACATAGAATACATCCACAAAATAACTACTCCATAAAAACATGAAACACTATAGGACATTTTAACAAGACAGTGGTTCAAGAATAAAGTTTGAAACTGCTTTTGAAAAATGGACAGACGTGCAAGAGGTCCAGAAAAATTCCAACATTTTCTCTTGTCAGCTCTTGATCTTAAAAATGTCAGTTTTTCCACTTCCTGCATAAGATCAAGCGGTGTTTTGAGACCGTAGCCTGATGTTTGGCGCCCCCTGGTGGCCACAGAGGTTACGCGCTCGCATATCTGTCACGTGCTTTCACACGCCGTAATACAGATAAAAGTAGGACGAACTGTACTGGTTTCGTTTGTACAGTGGAGCAGAGTAATTAATGAAATAATTTTCCCATTATGAGCAATTTTTTAGCTGTTTCAGCAACTTCGATAAGTTGGCCAACCTTTTTGATCTTTCCTGAAATATGTGATGAGTTATTACCAGGAGATTTTAACAGTTATTACCAGGAGATTCTAACACTTAGTTCCTGCTGAGGATTAAATCATGTATATTAACTTTTTTGACCATCTCATTCCGGGATCTTCATCAGATTAATATTTATGATGTTCCAAATCTTTGGTTTATGACTTGTAAAGTTTATAGCCATCAGTCTTGGCTATTCAATGTGTTTATGGCAATTTGAACCCAGATGCTCCAATTATTCCATTAAAATGAGTAAAATTTTATTAGAATTTCTATTAACTTGAACAAGTTAAATGCCAGTTATTTCTTAATTTCCCTCCTGGTTGGCGTCTCATCATTTTTGAGTTTAAGATTTGTTTGAAAAAATTTAAATGATACAATTATAGATGATTAATATACCATAATTATGGGAACTTAAAATTGCATGCTAAATTAAATTAATAGGAAAAAGTACCTGTAGCATCAGCTTTATTTTGTGTTCATAAAAATCATACAAATGTATTAAAATTAAATACTTGTCAATTATGTAACTACGGCTTAAGATGTTAAATACACAAATTTTTCTGTTGCAAAACCTCCCAGTTTTGACAAAAAAGTGTGATTAGATAATCGAATCTTAATGTCATTAAATGTCCACATTCAAAAAAATACATATTACATATTACTTAAAAAAAATGTATCTCAGGTATTTCAACTTTCTTAGGTAATCGGTTATGATATAAGATCGGCGTATTATTCATTTATTCACTTTTAAAGTGCGTAGTTAGCATATAGCATAGCATACTCACAGCCTTTGAAGTAAGGTGGCGCTACTCTTATACACACCGCTGTTTTAAATGACTGTTTTTAGTCACTTCTAAAGAACGTTAAATCTGCAACGTTTAAAAACTGCAGTATTGTATAAAGTATTTGCAGAAAATGCATTTTTATTAAAAGCACCTTTTCTAAATAGTTTCACATGATGAGTGAATCATCACTCTTAGTGTGACTCAGCGAATCACCTCAGACAGGTTCACAGAAACTAATAACCTGTTCTACCCATCGGTTGTTGTTTTAGATTCAGTCTCGCCTGAATTGCAAACCAGAAACAAACCTAAAGTCGCTCGACAACAATCAGGCGTGTTCGGTGAATATAGACAGGTAAGACCTAAAATAACAACAGAAAATTGTACCTGTGAGTAATCTGTGATCAATCACCAAAAATACCAATATTTCTCACCTCTCCTGACTTATGTTTATTATTTTTTATAGATAAAACGAACTATAACACCATTATATTACAGTAACACCATGAAACAAAACAATCCATGAATTTGTTCAGAAGCGTTTTTATAACTGCTGCATCAAAGTTGATATAAATACCATAAAATACACATTCATGTACACATGTACATTTTTGTTGGATAGGACCAGGAGGACTCTGTCTGCCACAGTTGGACAGACAAAGCACCCAAAATTGGCCAAAAGTGGGATTTTTACCTCAGAGAGGGATTTTGGCCGCACACTACCACCTATGTCCACTAGAGGGAGCAACATCTAATCAATAATTAACATTGTGTACCGGAAAGATATGGCAAAAAGTAAGTTAGAAGACAAATTATGGGCCTGTTGAGAAGAACAAAACTACTGAACAGTTGATTGTAAGGCATACAGATCCAAACTGAGCCCAGTGGAGGTTTCCCCAAAGGTTCCTTCTGAGCGGGTTCCGGAAGAACCTGAACCCGATCTCGTCCTGCTGGTGGACGACTGCGTCTGCTTTACTCTGACAACTCATTACAGCCACGAGGCTTTTATTTGTATTTGGTCTCTCACACACACATACACACACACACACACACACACACACACACACACACACACACACACACACACATGCAAACACACAGGGTTTGTTTGTTCTTTAATTGGAGCCGTGGAGTGATGAGTGGTGCTCTATTAAAAATACCTCTGCAGTCATCTGATTATGAGTCCTTGCGTTACAGCAGGGAACGAGAAAGGGAAATCTACTTTACGGTAGGGAGCGTCCTTCAAGTGTAGCGCCCCGCTCTGTCTGGAGGAGGGGCAGTTTTTTTTGCTTTTTATAACATTGATTAATATGTGACAAAATTAAACATTAACCAACAGACATAAAAAAAACTAATGTGAGTTGTTGAACTGAAACTGATTTAAGGTGAAAAGAAAACCCCCATCAGCTGTAGGACTCAGTTCGAACACTAGAGGGCAGACAAGAACAGAAACGACACTTGGTTTTATCTCCCTGTAGTCGGACTGAACCAGATCACCCTCTGATGAAACTGCCAGTGACCTCCACACTTCTTGGTTCCCTCTTAAAAAAATGAGTAAAATGAAATCCTGTAATTAAAACGACGAATATTTCCAGTCCCGTTTTAAAATATTACTATTATTATTTAATTATTTATTATATATTTTTTTAATATACTTTTAGGGACCGGCTAAAGACTCTCAGAAAGAGAATTGCTGAGGTCAGTTGATTTTTGGGGTCAGAAAGTCTCCTTAACCACCAGATGGCGCTTACACCAACACAAGATGTTTGCTATGGTAGTAAAAAAAAAAGAAGCCTCTGCTGTCCCCTCCATCCACACACAAAGTAAAGCTCCTACAGTTTGACAAACGCCACTGGGACTTTCAGTGGAACAAGGTCAAAGGTCAGATGAGACCCAACTAGGGATTTGTGGCGACAAATGTCTCACATAAGTGTGGTGTGGAGTGCGGATGAAACCAACACAGAAAAGCCACTCATACCCACGGAGAAGTCTGGTGGTGGATCGCTGATGCTGTGGGGCTGTTTTTCTCCCAAAGGTCCTTGACCTCATGTTAAATACATGGTACCACGGACTCCATCAAAGTGTGTCATGAAACTTAAAGAGGGCCGTGGTTGGACCTTCCAGCAGGACAATGACCTGAAGCTCACTTCAGAATCAGAACCAAAGGGATTTTAAGAGTGGTTCAGAGATCACAGAATAAAGGTCAGGGCTGTTGTTGTGGCAAAAGGGGGCCGCACAAAATGTTAAATGCAGTGTACATACAAATAATTATTTTATATTAAGAATTTCATTTTTTTAAATATCGTTTCTTGAGCAAGAGGCAAGATTTCTGTGAATAAACTAAATTTAGGATAATCTTATTTTTTTCCTTTGAAGGGTGCCAACGATTCTGGAGGACACTGTAAATCTATTCACTGGTTGGATCTTTGGTCCTATACTGGTCTGAAGTGAACCGATAAATTGATATTGATATGTTTACGACACTGTAAAAGGAAGACGAGTAAAACCTCCAGAGAAATGCCAGCGTCTTATTCAAAGTGCAGATGAAGGCAGAAGCGCACATTTCATTTCACGGCATGTTTGGCACAGAACAGACAGATTCTCAGAGGGGGATATTTAAATATAGTGTTTTTTTTACTTCCAAATAAAAAGTCAAATTATGTCCAAAATGGCTAATATGAATCTACACAAAGAGATCTATCATGTATTTATATTATTTGACCATAATAGTTCATATGTTACTCACTGGGTGCAGCGTTTTGTGGAAAACACAGTTTGTCAACTGTAGCCAATGGCATTTAAATTAAACTCATATATACCGAGCTCAGCAAAAATAGATGACTGCATTTGACAAGAGATGTGGAACCGAAAAGGGAGCTTAAAGGTGATGGTACCTTCCTACAACCCTATAAACTATCTGCTCTCCGCTCAACTTTTGTGCTCTGATGAAGATCCACTAGGCCGAAACATCGGCACGTATGAAAGTAAGTTTAGTCAACATGCACGGTAATTTTTCATAGACATAAAAGTGACTTCTGCGTCGTTGAAATACAAATATTATACATTATTCTTTTGGGCATAGAGTGAAGCAGAAATGAGAAAAAAAGACACAGCGACAGTGGTTAACAAACAGCTGCCAAAAAAAGTTTATTCAGTTAAAACCAGATGCCTCCAGAGTCGTCCAGTCTCACGGATCACTCTGGAGAAGGTCTTACCTGCACAGAGTCCAACAACAACAGCACCAGAACGCAGTCTGTCAGGAAACACAATGTACAACAAGAACAGAGGCAGGTTTCTACACGCAGATTGGATAAGAAAAAGAAATAAAAACGGGTAGAGGAGTTTTAACAGTCAGTGTGAAACGACTCTTCTTTGAGAAAAATCATCATATATTCATAGAATTCATTTGATTATATGGTGGAAAAAGAACGGAAGAAAACGTCATTGGTGCAACAGACTGTTTGTCACAGAAACATACATATTGCGAGGGCTTTGTGTGTCGACAATAAAATACAAGCGTCTGTGTGAGGGATGCGGTGGAACCTTGTTTTAAATGTGCCGAGAGGGAACATTCATTTCAAACGTGAGTTTAGATGGCCAAAAAAAAAACCAAAACATCTTCAGCAATGGTCCCAAATGACTTCCCATCAGCCCACAGAGCGAGAGCACACACACCCTGATGTACGGTTCAAAAGGAATTCGATGATGAGTCCGTCTCAAAACCAAGAATCAGATGGGACTGTTGACGCCGCTGTCACTTCTACACATTAAATATGAAGCTACAACCAGCAGACAGCGAGCTTAGTTAGAAACAAAAAGCCTGGTTCTGTTTTATAGACGTCTCTGAAGCCGGCTATGAAAATGTACGGTTGGTACTTTAGACGAATCAACTGCTCTGACTAAATAAGAGAAAAGAATCCAGTAATTTTGGCTGTTACAGCCGGCCCAAAATCTCTTCAGGGCCACATTGGATGGCCTTACCTGTCCGTCAACCTATGATCCCGCCTACTCAAACACCCACCTGTCCTCATGGCCGATCCCCACATGGCCAGGTGGATTGTTTGCTAAAGCTGTTAGCAAGCTATTCACGCAAGAGTGGCAGAGAAAGCAGAACAGGCGAGATGTATATTTTTGTATTTATAAGACTAAATGTAACCTGAGATTACTTGTTGATAAACTGGACAAACCCACTTCTCACCCATGGAAGTGGGAGTGGGAGTAGTGGGTTCGTACTTTCATCATGTCATCATCTCACAATTTTTTCTTTATTGTTTAAAAAAAAAAAAAAAAAAAATCTGGAGTCTAGAAGCCTTACTATAGCTTGGCTTGTTTAAGCTAAGCTAAGCTAGCTGTCTCCTAGCCGAAGGGTCTTATTTAATGCCCAAACAGGAGAGTCTTCCTCCTTCAAACCAGGAATTAAAAGTTGGAGCTCTGCAAAGTTCCCCTAAGGTATTCACACCCCAAACAAGGATTATGCAACGGTGCATTCTTTCTTCTCTTAACCATAATCAGTCTCTATTTCTTCTTCTGGTTGAACCAGATCCCTGATGACCTATGGCTTGGAGACATTTCTGTCATGGTGCAAACAGGCAGAATCTGTTTATCCTCTCATCTTTGGCTCCCTCAAAGCCAGACCTTCCGGTTGCAACTTTTCAGATGAAAAAAAGCTTCATGGCTTGTATAAAACTAATCCATATGTGCCTCTTACATCCTTCCGAAACCCCCCCCTCCCCTCCCCAACCCCCCGCTTTGAACCTCCCAACAAAGGGCAGCTACCGATTTCATGGACGACGGCGATTCTTATCAGCTGAGGTCACAGATGGAGCCGGAGCACATGTGCACTTTCTCATCACCCTCATCAATTATTCAATGACTCCGACACACTGGTACACACCGACAGCTCCCTGCACTCCGCAAAGACCCCCAGACATCCTGTGAGCTCCACTCACTGATGCCTTCAGTCCTGCTCCCTCCCAAAGGCCTCCTATAGGAGCAGATAGACCACCGCACAGCGTGGAGGAGCATCACTACTCACTGCATCAGGGGAAATGCCCATGAGCATGTAACAGATGTAATCTGAGCGAGTGCGGAGAATCGTAGGCACGGACGATCTCCTCACTATGGGCTTCATTGTGGTCTTCTAATGGTGGTGTGATGATGAAGCACGCACACTTAGGCGGGGAAAATCAGCAGGGGGGGGGGGGATCATGCCATGTCAAATAATGCATGAGGTATGACAAGTCGCACATGGAAACATGTGCATTTATGGCTGCAGGAGTGGTTTGATAGGAGATCAGACACACACACACACACGCAGATACACACACACACACACACACACACACACACACTACTTGCAGACACACAGGAGGGCACATAAATGCTACATTGAGCAGATGGGACATACTTCAGGCGGTCATCTGAAACGCACACTCCATCATCCCACGCCACACACACACACACATTCCATGCTAACGGCTCCTTGGCCGAGTCGATCCTTTGGACCAGTTTCCCAGTGAGACCGGAGCAGCTTCCACTAACGGGCTCTTTGCCTCATCACATGATGGGACCTGGAGCCACGGGGACATATGTTGGGCAGCACAGGCGCTCCTTGGCCCTACGACACCATCCAACACGGCTGGCTTTCACACCTCTTCCACTCATTACGGTTTAAAGAGGCGGGATTTATGTGGCATCAGTTTACACACGAGTGAAGCGACAGAAGTTCTGCCCAAATGGCAACTAATGCAATAGGAGATGAAATGTGATACGATTGGCTTCATCAAAGGCTTTGAATAAATTCAGCTTCATGGCTGGTATATATATGTGTTACAGTTGTGAGAAAAAGGGATGAAAGCCTTGCAATTTCTTGCAAACCTGAAGCCCACGCCACCGAGGACAGTCCCACTAAATAAACCTTCAGCATCGTAACTTTTTTTTCTTACAGGGTTTGAGTCAAATGAGATTGGACTGAAACTGGCTTGAAGCCGCTGGTTAACAGTTTGACCTAACATTGGGTGAAAAATAGTGACCCAGCACGTCTCACCCTTCCTTGAACCCATCATTGACATGAATCCCAAACATTTTAAATGCTATAAAAGTTCCTTATTCAGCTTTATCCTTGATTTCTAACTCATAAAGTCTTAATTTTCCGCTCTTAACTATGTCCTGAATCACATCAAACCACAATTATTTTGAACAACGTGATATAAAACATATTGTTCCGTTTTCGTTTTTGTAAAACCTTTTCAGCAAAGTTTTTGCAACAAATTTGATATACATTGTGGAATGGAAAATAAAAAGGGGAAAGCTGGTGGTCGAGCCCATAGGAAGAGACTAAACTGTGGCTGACGCCAGTCCACAAACAAACCACACACCTCAATCCAACGCTGTTCGCTTGACCTCCAACCCGGGCCTAATGCAAAGCGGCACGCATGCTGCAACTTTTAACGCCAACTATCCATCTCAGTATGGCAGATTCAGTGGCGGCTACATGCTGGTTCACGTCGTCGCACACTCCAAGCATGGGCTAGCTTGTTTACAAACGTCTCACTATCTTGGAAATCTTTCACCGGGAATGAAGAAAACGCATAGCTCACATTTTTGAAACACCAGTAAGGACACAAATAAGCTGCAACGACCCCAAAAACGTTCATGAACGAACATGGCAGGTTTCAAGAAGCTAACGTTAGCAGAGCAGCTAAAGCCCAGAGCCAGCCACAAGTCAGCTGTATGAATTAATGTATGCTGTTAATTACGGTTTTAAAATCCTCCAGAAAAAAACGGAATGACCCGAATCGGCCTGTCAGACTTTATAAAAATCGATCGGAATCGAATAAGAAAATTGCAATCGTTGCACCTCTACTTTTTATTATGTGTAAATCAACATAACTGCATCACTGCCGGCATCTTGGGGCCCTGCTGAAGCCAAATAAGCTCCTCCCTGAAGCTGAGTTGATTGCAGCCTGACTTAATATAAACAAAACAAGATAATCATGTATTCATTTTCAGTTTTTTAACCGACCAGTTTGTTTAAGCCAAGTGATAATTACTCAACCAACTGTTGAGTAATAGACATATTCCTCCAGGCATCCATCCACTCCTTCAGATCTCCTCCACACTGTACCAAACGTTGCACTGAGTGACGGTGAAATGGCATTCTGAGCATGGCCTCCCCATAGCACAGAAATATTGCACACAAAACCATGTTCCTTATTTATCGTAGACAAAGCAGGGACAGCGTTCCATCCCTACGACCCCTGTCCATGACATTAGAGTCTTTCTGGAGAGGGGACAAGGATTTAGAGTACAGTCTGGAAACACATATCAAATATTTACAAGTAGAGGCTTCTATAGGATATAAAACACAACATAGTGTGGAGGCCAAGTCAGGGGGGGGGGGGGGAAGCCACTGCCAGACTGAAGTCCTTAGAAACGATGGAGGCCTTGATCATAATAAATGAGGTATGTGTTAAACACACTTATCCGTATTAATGAAAAGTACGGATTAAAAGAAACACCGTACTTCAGGCTTCATCAAAGCTCCAGCTATCTGTCACTCCTATCTCTCTTCTATAGATCGGGAAAAACATGAAACACTTCTTTTTCAAAGCAATCCCATTCCGCTTTTTACAAATAAAAGTGGCACAGCTGCTCCCGACCCCCGTCATGGCCGCCACGGCACAAACTGAGCACATTTATATAAAGTCACACATCTCATAAGTTTCTGGTTTGCATGCACATGCAGTATGAAAAATACAGTTAAGACGAGAGCATATAGTATATATATATGTACTGTTTGAAAAAAGTGTGTAAAAATCCAGTGCGACAGTCATTGAGTTTTTGAGGTCCACAGATTGTAGAAAGGGAAATACAGACGACGAAGTGATCCAGTTTTAAGAGAGGGCGAGATTAAGCTGGAAGAAGTAGCCTTTAATATTCTGATTCATCAAATCCAATAATAGAAATGAAATCACACTGGGAAAAAAAGGTTTTGTTCAGTAGTAACACTCAATTAAATGAAGTATTACTGAGTCCTAAATTTCAGTGGGAAATATTATTGTAAAACAGATTTGAAGGATTTCCATTAATGTAATTTAATTTGTTTTTTTAGGCTTTTGGGGTCAAATCATTCACTTTAAAAAGAAAATTGTTAATGAATTCAAAGAAATTATTTAAATTAGTACCCCAAATTAAATTAAATTAAAATTAAAATACTTCTTTAAACGTGTCGATTTCTTTTTAAAAATCTCTTTCTACAGTGTGTAATATTTACCTTAAAAATGCTGATACAAAAACATTATCAAATTTGTACCTATATACAAAAATGTATGAAAAGTTTTATATTTATGCTTTTTGAAGATGAAACTGTGAAAAAAAAGTTTTTTAACAGATTTGAAGAATTTTCCAAAAATTGTACTTCTTTTTGCTTCTAATGTTTAATGTTAAACTTAAACTATTCTATTACTGATTAATTTAAGTTGACTATACTTAATTTAATTGGGCGATACCATCTGAAGAAACATATTCAGTTAATCAAACAAGTGTCTTTAACGGTGTGTAATATTTGCCGTAAAATGCTACAAGAACAAAATAATATCAGATTTGTACCATTAACATAGAAATATAAATTAACTTTTTTATATTGTAACGTTTTGTTTTAATGTGAAATTGCGGACAAATAGATTTTTGAAACAGATTTGAACATTTTCCAAAGCGGGAAAAGTCTAATCTTAATATTAAAGAAAAAACTTAAGCTAGCTAGCCTAAATAAAAGTTAGTGTTTTTAAGTCAAAGTGATTACTCGAAGTAGATAATACTTAATTTAATTGGGTTTTACCGGTTGAGTTAATCAAACAATTCTCTTTTTACAGTGTGTGAGCGTTTCGTAATTATCCATGGCGAGCGATGCGTTTTTCCGCTTATGGTAGCTTCCTGCTCAAAATGGATCATCTCGTTCCCAAACATTTTTCTAGATTGCACCACGATAGAGATCCGTCACATGGACACGCACACACACACACAAACACACACACACACACACACACACACACACACACACACACACACACACACACACACACACACACACACACACACGCACACACACACACACACACACACACACACACCTATAAGTTCTTTTACAAAAAGGAAGAGAGAGGTATCACATTTGGGAAAACAAAGAGGTGGAAAAAAACATTAAAACACAGTATCGTCAAAAATAGTTTACAAGTTACAGCAAAGAGTAGAAAAGTCACTCTTAGACCTCACAGCATCGTTCTGGAATCCAGACCAGGCCACTTCGGCCTCTAAACAAAACTCGTAGGACATTTTTTTTTTTTGCATTGCAAATCTTTGAATCACAGGTTCAGAAAGCAGAATCCAAGACTTAGCCAGCCCCGAAGACATTCCACTATTTCTGCCGCGGCCCTGCATTTCACAGCATCACACCGCCACGCAGTTCCCTCACATAAAACGGCAACGGCTGAGGTCCACTCTAGAAACTTTACACTCTTCAAGGCACATTCGGGACTCCTATAATCCTCTGGAGGGGAAACAAAAACAGGGAGAGGCAACTCCTGGAGACGCCTAGTAACACAGATCTTTTCAAAACATTAATATTCAGGCAATAAAATTAAGAAAAAAAACGTCCACAGAGGGTTTGCATGTCTTCCACTTTAAGACCCTCCTCCTTCACATTCCTGAATGAATGGATGAATGAATGGGTGAATGAATGGACGGAGTGTCCCCTCCTCTTTTTATTGACAACCATACCAGGAGACGCATGGAGCCTGCAGATGACGCAGGGTCACGCAAGGCAACGCCGCGTCTGCTCAGGCGCACTCAGCTTTGCTTTTCAAGCACAATGTCAAAATAATTGCACTTGCAGTCATTTTCACGCGCCTCCAAAAGATCGCCACCTGCTGCCGAGGGGAATTAGAGGAGAGGAGGGACCTAGAAGCCAGTGATTGACAGCTCTGCTGACGGACACATGACTTCAACTTTGGGAGCTGAGAGTGCAAATTAAAGTGGATTAAATCTGGTAAATGTGAGCATTACAGTCAGAGGTATCTAATAAACCTACTTATAATAACGCAGCAGCTTTTATCTGTATAGACTTTAGCATACAGCGACCTACACTTTGGATTATACAAGCTGCAGCCTCATGAGTGTCAACTTCCTGTCAGAAAGAAGTTCTGTCATGTGTGAATTATTGATCTCAGAGGGGATCAGATACATAAACCAAGAATGTTCATAAAGCTGTCAGCGGAACCGGACCACCGTGCACGGACGTGTGAAGACACATGCATGGAGGCGTCCTCGTAACTCACAAGCGCTGATTTTTATACCATCCGTAAGCAGAATAACGCCTTCCTGTTTAACTCGGCTTGTAAATCAGGGCTAACAGGCAGCAGCGGAGGGAGTAAACACGGCCGAGAACAAAAGCCAGAACCGTTGCTGCAGTTTCATTTGATGGAGGGAGAAAAACAAAAAGTCCTGATAAGAATTCATATTGCTCTCCTCAGAGCAACGGGACCGCCTCTTGTGTCGCTTTGATACCGGTCTTAATTCTGCTGTGTAAACACATGTTTATGCTGGCAGCACGGCTCTGGGTTGGAGTGTAGATGTTCTCAGTCACAGGCCTGAGAACTCGCTCCTGCTCCGATTCCATTAAGTTAAAGGATCACATCACAATACGGGAACATCTAGGTTTGTTCTGTTGTCAATTTTGGAGTAAAAACAGTTTTAATCCTTCTATGTTCGCCAGTTTTGCCCAACAGAAAGTGAATTATGCAACAACAAAAACATCTCCACAATGCCTTCATCGACCGAGTAAAGATTTTAAGTTGTAGACCATTAATTAACCCTTTAATATCCTGACCAAGAAAAAACACATTTCATTTTTTGGGGCATTTATTAATTTAATATCTATGACATTCTAGATTTATCACTAAATGAAAAATCGTTTGTTGGAGCCTGTTTTTACACAGTAAAAAAAAAGACTTCTTGGCAACTAGTTTGTTTGACTGAACCGTTCAAGTATGTTTTTAGAAATCTATTTACGTTAACTGAATGTTTTCGTTGGATCAAGTTACATAATTCTGTTAATTAAATCCTCACATTGCTTTAATATGACAACAAAAAAAAAACCTACTCATTGAATAGGAATTTCTGGATTCTGCCTTCATCGGCAGATTGAAACAGACGAACAGTAGAAGTTCAGGTATTTGGTATAAACTAAAATCTCTCGTGATGAAAAATTCCCTATTTTATGATCGTCTGATCTATAAGAGTGACCTCAACAGAGGGGGAGACGTTGAGGAGCATTAAAATAAAAGCAGTACAAGTGTGAAGAGCAAGCTGGAGAGAGAGCAGAGGCTTGAGAGTGACCCACTCACTAACTGGTGTCTGGACACTTGGTAGAGTTGAGGCAGGGTGTTTTTATTTTCATGTTCTACAGCATAACATTGTGTACAAAAAATGGAGTTAATATGATCAGTGGACATATGAGTGAAACAGCACTGCATGGGTAATATAGCACCTCCAGTATGGGCTGGATTTCTCCCCCGCTGAGCTCACAGCACCAGAAAGTACAGTATGCAAAGACAGATCTGCACGGAGTGTCTTTGAAAGCACCATAAATGAACGCCATCTTTGTGCCATTTTTCTGGTGAACGGGACGAAGATGTTCTCAGTAAAGGGGGTGAAGGCTAGACCACAGTCCACCAACAACATCCCATAGTTCAACACTGATGAATCATGGCAGCAAATATCCGTTTGAGGGCGTTTTCTATTTACCCTGAAGAAGCGCGTGAGCTCAGCTCAGCTTGGCCAAATCTGATAAGGAGCCGTTGGATGGTCACGGCGTTAACCTAGATTCGGCAAACAAGAGAGCGCTTCTTTGTGAGATAGCTGCCTGGAGATGCTGCCACTTTAAAAGTCCCACCTCTGAATGAGCTGAACTGTGCTGTACGGAAGGGGGTTGGGCCCAAACATGGCCATGGGAATGTCGTTGTTTTAGGAATTCTGACTTTGTTCTCAGAATATGACTTTAAACTTAGAATTATGACCTAGTTTTTTTCTTAACGTCAGAATTCCCATGAAAAAAAATAAATTCGGACAGTAAATTCAGAATTCTGGGAGTAAAGTTCAAATTCTCACTTTATTCTCACAGTTCTCGTGACTCAAAACTCAGATTTGTGAATTGAAACTCAGAAATCTGACTTAATGGAGTTTTGAAGTCAGAATCCCTCCCAAAATATTATGATGTAGACCTATTCTGACTTTAATCTCATATTTCTGATTTTAAATTAAGAAATCCCCAAAAGATTACCAGATAGCCCTATTCTGGGAATAAAGTCAAAATTCAGAGATTAAAGACGAAATTCGGAGATTGAAGGCAAAAGTCTGAGAAAAAAAGTCAAAATCCTGATATAAAAGTCAGAATTTCAGAATAAAGCCAGAATTCTGACTGTTTTGAACTCAGAATTCCGTGCTAAAGCAGTCATGTGTGACCCTAATCCGCTTCCGTAGTGGTGCGGACCTGTTCCCGGTCAGAACTCTACCAGCCAGGTTTTCCCTCTCACCAGTGGAGGAGACAAACATAAACATGGAGCACCACAATGATGGAGCGAGGGCGATGGGAGATGCATGGAGTTTAAAAAACAACAACACACACCCTGACGAGTGGAGCAACAAAAACATCCTTGAACCCCCGCCCGCCCCCCCACCCCCCCCCAAAGTGTGTTTTTCATGAGCCGTGTGGTGAACACAACTTGCACACTCTGACAGGGAAACGCCACAGGGCATTTGATAAAGGTGTGGATCCCCCGGGGGAGGAGTGGGAGCCGTCTTGCCCTGGGGTGGAACAGAGTGCGGGGCTTCAGAGGCACGCCTCACACTATAGCTGGGGGGCTCCTTCACGTTCACAAATATGAGTTAACGAACGCGAACAGAGTTGTCAATCAAACTAATTGAAAGTAGACCTTTGTGACACCGGCAGAGGAGAACAGTGGATTAGAAAAAAGTTCTAATCAACTGTGGTGGTTTTTGACCACTAAGAGGAGGCAGTGGCGAGGAGCGTGACGTGAAGGAGCTCCAGGCTTGGGTGTTATGATTGGGTTGGCGGGGGGTTCCCACGCAGTAGTGAGCGTCAATACTGGGCTCCCTCCTGCACCAGAACCAGACACAGATATATATCCTTCAGCAGAACATGAAAACAAAACTCATAATCAGTAAATGTATATATATATATATATACATAAATCTATTTATATAGGTATATATATATCTATATATCTATATATCTATATATATATATATTCATAAACTGTATGTACGGGAGAAAAAAAATAAAAGCAACCAAATCAAAGTCTGTTTTGCTTAATTTCAACATGATCTTTCTTTTACGTATATATAGATTTATCTTTGCGTAAACAATAACAGGCTCACATAATACAATGGCAAATGGGTTTAGAGATAGCTATTTCATAGTCAAACCTAAATGTATAGACATGGAAGGAGTTTATGTTTTCTTTTTAAGGCTATCCATATATTCAAAGCAAGAGTAGCCCGACAGGTTGAACAGAAGAGTCTTTTTTTCCTCACACAGCGTCATACATGATCCTGTCTCGTTCGTAAGGTGGCAAATGAAACGACCCGGCTGGCTGGTCATAAATATGGAGTTCTGGGAAAATACGACGACGACACATAAATACACAAAGAGACGGAAACAATGGATCAAAAATAGAAGCTTTAGAGCAAAAAGGTGACAAAGCTAGGGGATTTTAAGGGGTGGAAGTACTCAGAAATATACGGGGCGAGTTTATTAGCTGGTGTTGGTCCTGAAGTGATCCTGTGTGTCGAGATCTCAGCACGCCTGCAAACACATTCCATCTAACGGCAGGAACAGAAACACACAGAGCCTGTTTGGTGGAATCATTTGTCTCAACTTTTCCATCAGCTGGAGCCCATAAATGTGATGTAATTAAGCAGAATGCACCCTTAGGTGACAAAATAGTTGGTCCATTGATCTCCCTAAAAGAGAACATCTGTTAAATATTTGGCCCTGTGATTTTTGCTTCCTGCCTTCCAGCCAACAAATTCAATGGAATTCATGATGAACACATTCAGATCAGATATCTGCGTTGGTTGGACCAATCATCACAACACGTTTACACGTGGATCACAATGAGCCGAGGCGAAGCTTTACTGTAGCCAAACAACAAAAAGGAGTGGCCTGATCGAGCGTCTTTCAACCAGCTCAGAAAGGAGGTCCAATCTGGGCGGTGGGACGTTTGCGTCGAAGAACAGCTACAATGGAAATGAAGAGAGAGCGAGTGGAACATAGGAACATTTTTAACTCTCTGAAAGCAACCACAAATGTAACCAAGTGCTCTGTTACACACATACAGTGCAAGTGCCGCGTTTTGGTTTTCAGCCCTCCCCCTTTGGTTAACAGATCAGAGAGACACGTCCCTGTGGCGTTTGTAAACACAAAGATTTTCCGTTTTTTTTTTTCCCTTCGGGAAGCCGCAACGGTTGAGGAGGAGGGCATTGGGACTCTGTATGTGGTGAAAGATTCTCGTCTTGTCATGGCCTGGCGCGCTGCTGACGGCAGCGCTGGAAGCATTGCCGTCAGAAAAAGGTCCTTCATCACGCCGTCTTGAGCCGGTGGTGGGGAAAACAGTCTTGGTTTCGCAAAAAAGAGGGAGAGAGACGATAGTAAACATGGCACCATAACAAATCCCCCCCAAAAAATGAAAGAAAGGAGATAAAGCAGTTTTTGGTTGCAGAAATCGTCCCGTGATGAGAGAGTATTGAGATAGTGCCGTATGCAGACGATACCCAAGTATTTGTAGCTGCTGGTTTTTTGCGGGTCTTTAGAATCATATCCCTGATAAAACAAAGAAAATGAATCTACTGGATAAAAAAGTGAAATAGAAAACCATTTGTTTCTTGTGTGGTTATATCTTTTCTTAAAGTCACGGTCCATCTGCTTTCCCTGACGGTAAATGTTTTCTTTTTTTTTGCATCGGTCACCTGACGTGTCTCTATATCCTCCCTCTCTTTCAACGCGTCCACCTGCTCCTGCCGACTCGGCCGAACGTACATTCCCTTTCAGGCTGTCAGGAGTGAAGAGCAGGTGAAGAGCCGGCGGGAGGGTGGGTGTCATGGGAGCTTGACAAGGATCACCTCCAAAAAGTCAAGAAAAAACAATGAATGACGGAGGAAGAAGAAAAACTGCAATCATTCCCTCCATACTCTTTACGTTATGTTCTTGCAGAACTGCAGCGAGAGGCCCGTTTTTTCTTTTGGGTAAAAAGGTTTTTCTTGGAACAAAACAAACGGACAAACTGGGCCTCTCCGTTGAAAAGACTCTCTGTTTAAAAACCAGAGCTTTACAAAACATTGAGAGACGCAACATTGACCCCAACATTAAAAAAAAGAAAAAAAAAAAGGAGAAATCTTTAGATCTACGTTTTTCTTTACGCCGCTTAGCTGCCCTAGGGGGTTTCCCAAAACTGGGAATGAGAATGTTGAGGCAGTACTTGGAATCCTGGACGGAACTGTTAAAGGTGACACCGCTGTCCTTTGGTTCCTTCCACAGCTGGGAATGGTTCAGTGGTGCTGGGAGTGGGATGGGGAGGACGACAAGGCGGAAGTCGGACTTTGACTGACAGTTGGAACTTTGAAGAAAACCATATGCATGCAGAATGAAGCCCCTCCCCCGGCTCTCTTGGCGAAAGGCAGCAACACCCAGCGGCGATGCCAGTGGGGAGGCCCTCAGTCCGTGAATCTCTGGCAGGCCTTTTTCCAGCGGCAGGCGGTGCACCACATGTCACGGTTCTCCATCCCGTAAACTTTACGGCACTTCTTCCCTTCGCCGCGCACCTTCCGACTGGAAAAGAGAGATGAGACGGAGAAATGGGGCGGGAGAAATCTGTAAATTATCTTAATGTGGTTAGATGGAACGAAAAAACCAACCTGTGGTAAAAAGGCGCCAATAAAAATACATGTCAATGACCTCATGAGTCAAGACAGGAAAGACTCGTCTCAGAGATGAAAGCACAGTTTATGCAACAGTTCCACACTGTTGGGATTTTGCTCTCGCTAAGAGTTTGAAGATATGATTGACACCTTGAAGCGAAGCCAGAGAAGAGCAGCGGCTCCCCTTTGTTTCCAGTCCTCTTGCTGAGACGAGCTAACCAGCTGCTGGCTGGAGGTGAGCATTCACTCAATCCAAGATGATTATCTGCGTCCTCTTGAGGCGAAATCGAGACGTCACATAAATCCGACAATCTACAATTTCTTGGTTCCTTATTTAAGATTAATTGGGTTGGTTTTGCAGGAGTCAAAGCTCCATATTTCCCCTGACATCATTATAGCCCTGATTAGTCAGGACTATTATGGAATATTCATTGCCGCCGCCGCCACCGGCGCCGGTTCAAAAGCTATTTCATGGATAATTTTCAAATTTTAAAACCCCATTGACCTAAGTTTTGATTTTGGGAAGGGTCAGTTGCATATTTTAGCCACTAGGAGGAGCTTTAGCTCCAAAAAATTTCGGAGCCATGATTTCTCAACCGTTGTTCTGATTTAGTCCAAATTTGGTGCATAATAATCGACTCCAGAAGGTTTGTCTTCTATCTATTATATTTCAGTTAAACAGTTTGTATCTTACTCAAATATTTCTTATTTGATTCACTAGGCGGAGCTTAGTTAGAAGAAGTTGGACGTTATTGACATAACTTCAAAACTTTTCATCCAATTTAGTCCAGATTTACCTCGTATGAACCTGAAGGAGTTCTAACGTGAGTTTGTCATCTTCTACTGTAATCTTTCATATTTCACTTACTAAGGCGACAAAAAAAATAAAAAATTCTGTCCAGTTTCCCAACCAGATGTCTGATTATGTCCAAATTGATCCACATGAATTGACACAAGGAAATCTGTCTTGTTTTATCACTGAATTCAAGAACCCAGTTAACTGTATTTAACTTCATTATTGAGTCACTATTGGATCTTTTGTTAGAGCAAGTTGCTGACTTCATTAGATTGAGTCAACATGGACTGTTTGAGATTATTAATGAGTCACATTTAATGTGAGGAGATCGATCAGGGAGGAAAGGTTGTACAACGCAGTGGATTTGGGGTGACTTTTCAGCCACTGGGCCTAGTTTTCGCTTCGTAAGATATGGACGCATCTCTTGGTAACATCTACTGTTTTCTCCGTCTTTCATAAACTGAACACTGAACAGCAAGTAAGACTGTACCTGAGGACGGTGGTCGCTCTGGGAGGAGATGAGAGGGCGGCGAGCGTTGTCTGGGAGCGCTGGTCGCTGAAGCACTGGCTTTTGCTGGGGGACACCTGGAGGGGACAGACATATGCCTGGTAAGAAGAACCCAAACCGGAGCTGCGTCTGATTGTTCTGTGCATGTCAGTGGACCTTCCTCACCGTGCTGCCGGTGAAAGTCACAGGCGGCGACTGCCAGGAGATGCTAAAGCTGGAGTTGTTGTTGGGAGTGAAGCTGTTGGAGGTGGAGCCGGCCGAGTTACTACTGCTGGACGGGATGGACACTGGAGCTGTGGCCTGAGGGTAGAGTTCAAAGGTCATGATGGTGGTATTTTGACTTCCACAAAAACTATTTTTATTTGATACAGTTCATATTCTCATTTCTCAGCTTTGCAGAAAATGTCTGGGCTGATGATGTCTGGTTATAAATTCTGATTTGCATATTTATCTTGAACCATGACCCAAGTCCAAGCCAACGAGCTGGAATTCTTACGTATTTGAGGTTGAGGTGTTCATCAGTTTATCACATTAATGCAGCAATTAAGAAAAATCACATTTATCGACATTTTTCGTTAATAATAGTAATTAAACGAAAAAAAAACTGCTGTCATCGTTAGATTAGAGCTCAGTACATTCACATTATTTCAGTTACATTTCCTCTTGCTACTACCTTCTTCAGGCTTTGAGACGCATCCCTGCCAGCAAACGTCACCTCATGTGTTTGTTCCACTGCCTCTTAGGTCACATTATATTAGGCTCTAATTTATGGATAGTTTAGTGATGGATATGGCATCGACAAATCTCTGCTGGTTGCCAGAAATCTCCTGTTGGATGGATTACGCCGTATTACACAAAACTTTCCATCCCTTACTCAAATCTCTTACTCGAGTAACAAAATAATGAAAAGACATAACATTTTTGCATAGAAACAAACATTTTCCTGTAAAACTTCTGTGCCCCTTTCGCCACAACAACAGCCCTGAGGGTTCTTCTGTAGTTTGGGATGAAGTCCGAGAACACATGGAGAAGATCTGAATAATTCCTCAATACTTGTGGACTCTCCTCTGCAGCACATCCCACAGATGTTCTGTGGATTTTAGGTCGGGTGACTGGGATTGATTTGACTGATGAATTTTTTTGTGATCTCTGAATCATTCTTGGATTGATTCTGAGGTGAGCTTCAGAACATTGTCCTGCTGGACAGTCCAACCAACCAAAGTTCACTTTAAGTTTCCTGACAGATGCTTCTAGGTTTTCATCTATTAGTGTTTGATGAAGTAGAGAAACCATGTGTTTCAACAAGATATGTTGGACTTTTAGAAGAGAAGCAGCCCAACCGCATCAGATATCCACCACCAGACTTCATAATGGGTATGATGTGCTTTCTTTCTTACTATACCACACTCATCTTTGACCTTTGTTGCCAAAAACCTCTATTTTGGTCTCACCTGACCTTTGACGTCCTTCCATTGAAATTCCCAGTGGTGTTTGTCAAACCGTAGGAGCTTCACTTTGAGTTTCGATGAGAGCAGAGGCTTTTTTCTTGCTAACCTCCGAAACAGCTTGTGTTGGTGTAAGCGCCATCTGATGGTGGTTAGAGAGACTTTCTGAATCCAAAATTCCACTGACCTCTGCAATTCTCTAGCCGTTATCCTCGGAAAGTCTTCAAGGCTGACTTTTAACACCTACAGTCTCTTTGAACTTCTTAATTATTGATCTAACTGTTGAAACTGACATTTTTAACTGTTGGGAGATTATCTTGTCTCCATTGCCAGATTTGTGCAGCTCTACAATTTTTCTTCACAAGTCATTGCTGTGTTCTCTGATCTTTTCTATTGTGAAGAACGTCAAAGAGAATCAGGCCTGTGTCGCCTCATATTTATACCCCAGTAAAACAGGAAGTCAATTTTCACCAATTAAGAGTTCCAACTCAAACAGGTGAGTCTAAGATTATGAAATAGACCTGGAAATGTGCTTCACACATACACAAAATATTTATTCAAATGTTCTTACTTTAATAATAAGTTTGATGTTTGTGAATACTTTGAATCAAAGACCATTATTTACTTTAGCAGTGAAACTGTAGTTCCAAGCGGCGGGTTGTGTCATTATTTCACTCAGAATTACTTGTTCAAATCTGCTGCTGTGTGTCGATGCACTGCAACTGTTAGCGCTAGTGCTAATGAAACGAGAGACCGCAAGCCCCTGTGACATCATTAGACTTTTTGTAAACAACAAGACACACAATGAGGATAATGAGGACTGTGGTGGGAGAGTGTGTGTGTGAGAAAAAATAGGTGCATTGACTGTGTGGCCTCAAGTGTGTTTTGGTGTGTGTATCGATCCAGAGAGTGCATCGATCCTTTTAACTTCATGTTGAGTCCGAGACTGTACGCTGTACATTGATCTTAATCTTGCCAGTGTGTGTGTGTGTGTGTGTAAGTGTGTTTGTGTGTGTGTGTGTGTGTGTGTGTGTATGTGTGTGTATGTGTGTGTGTGTGTGTGTGTGTGTGTGTGTTTACCTGGTAGGCGTGATCTGTGTGGATGAGGTAGAGTGCGCTGGGCGCAGAGCGGCTGAGCGGGGTGGTGCCGCCAGCGTGAGGCTCCTTTGTGTCAGAGGACTGCGGAGGTCTGTGGAAGTCTGGCAGCTGGATTAGGGACGGGAGAGGAGACGGGGGAGGAGGTGGGGGAGAGAGGACGGATGGGGACACGGGGGAGAGGCTGCTCAGCCCATCGGCCACCGAGTCTGTGTTGAGTTTGATCTCCGTGTAGTAGAAGTCCTCCTCGCCGTCACTGCAGTCCGAGTCACAGTTACGCCTGCAGACGGACAAAAGGAGGAAGAGCTTTGCTAATGAAATGAGCGGCGTGAAGCAAAAATGTTTCCTCGCTTTGAAGTGGTTGTCCTGCACCTCAATCCAGCGTTGAGGTCACTATAAACAACTAAACGCTGTCATCAGCTGTTCATCAGTCACGGCTTAATTGAATGTCAGTATAAATGTGTGATATCATTGTTCTCAGTCAAACCCATTTTCTTCTCACCTGTCAACCCCCCCACCCCCCAGCCCTCACACAGCGGGAACGATGTGTTACTGTGGCGATAATCCATCAAGTGTTAGTTTGTTGTTTCGAAAATGAAGCGGGTTGGATGGTGGAAGAGGAAGTGACAACGCGGCTCTGAGGTGTGGAATGTTTATGTTTGTGTGTGTGTGTGTGTGTGTGTGTGTGTGTATGTGTGTGTGTGTGTTAGTGTGTTACCCCAGGTGGATGGTGCGAATGTGTCTCTGGATGCCAGCAGCGGTACTCAGCACCTTGCCACAGTTCTTCCACAGGCACTTGAACATCACCTTCATGGAGTTCTGGAGGAAACAAGCACAGTGTAGCAGTGGACCTGTAAGTGGGCTTCATGGTGAGGTGGAACATGTTGTTGTTGATTGTGCTTCCAGTTCAATTCGCCTGGATCTCTCTCCAGGGTTCATCAACTACCCAAACATGCAGGCTTTAAACTTCTTCCTTATAATCAACCAGGTCAAATACTACTTCATAAATCAGAATATTATTACTGTTCTTTGTGAAGACCTTTCTTTCACATATTGACAGTGGTCGTTTTAGAAAGGTGACATCATGTGATAAAAAGTGAAAAAAGCAATCAGATGAACCGATAAACGGCGGCTGTACCTAGCGAGCAGCCGTCTCCCCAATCGGAAGATTGGAATAGTAGCCGGTTTGGGCTCCAGCTAGTCTACACGATAATTCTAATGTTTTTTCCGTGATAATTTTCAAGTTGTAACGCTTTAAGTTTCACGTTTTCCGTGAAAGTTATCAAGTAAAAACTTGAAAAATGTTCACTTTCTTACGCGATAATTTACATGTTATATTGTAGAAGTTTCACGTTTTATGTGATAAGGGTTAGGGTTATGTGATTTTACATCTATATAATTTTATAATGTGAAATTTCTCATAAAAACGTGATCATTATCACGTAAAAAGTTTAAATTATCACGTGACAACATGATACTGACATATTTGTTTAAATTTTCAGGCATGACAACAAAGCGCTTCCGTAGATATGCATCTCAATATTGTCTTTTCTAGCATCACGATTATGTAGAATCCACCCCGACTTATCACGACGCCCTTGTTCATCGTTGTTTGAGTTTGGATGTGCGAAAGCTTTTAGATCGTATTAATGAGATTTTCTGGGCTCAGGTTTGTCTGAGAGCTGAATGAGACTGATTACCAGCAGTGATGGCGGGGCAGTGAGTCTCCTATCTTCTATCTGTCTACTGTAATTACTCCACTGGCCTCCATGAGAGACCCCACATTGTTTTCAGGGAGCCTGTGAGACTTTCTCCCCGCGCTCAAAACAATTATAAATGGTTTCATAGACCTGTCTGTCAAACTATTGTTGAGGGGGGATGATTTAATTCTGACAGCACATTGCTTTTTCTTTTTAATCTTCCTGCTCTTTTCAGAAAACACACAATAGTCATCAAGGAGGGACCCGCTGCAATGTTTTGTCTTTTGGGAAACAAAAGCCTGTTTTGTGTGTAGTGTGAGTGTTTGTGTGTGAGTGTTTGTGTGTGTGTGTGTTCCTCTCCTGAAAAGGGGCATTACACAGTTAATTAAATGGAGAGCTCAAACCTGTATATTTCTTGGCAATTGAGAAGGCAGAACCCAAGAGGAGCATGCCGACGGTTTCACATGAATCCCTGGCAGCACACATGCGGCACCTGTGTGTTTGTGTTTGTGTTTGTACGTCAACTCAAGCGGAGAGTCAGCTTTTGTCTCCGATAAACGCCCGCCTCACCTTTCCCATACCCTTCTTTTGTGATAAGTCCACAATTAATCCGGCGCAGAATGCTATTGATTTTTTTCGAGGAGGACTGGAGCCGGCAGGATCTTTATGTTTGCTGCGGCTGGTATTAAAATCATTATCGCCGCTGCAAAATGTCCGGGGAGGAAGAGATGGATGATAATGACAGTCGACGGCAAAACCAGCAAGCAGGAGCGATGATAAGGAGGGCGAGATAAAGAGAGTATACATCTGAGAGAGTAATGAGTGACGCTGAGCTGTGAATGTGATGAGCTGTCAGTGAGTAGAAATGAGATCAGCTGGAATGATGAGTTAGAAAGAAACTGTGTGTGTTGGGCTCCTAACATCTGGGCAGCAAACGACAACCTGAGCCTGAAGTCTGCATGTCCTTTCCTGTCTTACTCTCATCTCTGGCGGTTAATATTGTTGTGTTGAGGAGGGGGATCAGCCGGCTTGCGAGCCTCTGAAAGTATGCAAGCTCCCGACCGCTTATTTATTGAGAGATCCACTTGTTTTCAGGAGAAACGCCGCCGTTCTCTTTATTGTGTGGCTCTGTGAAAGCTCACTGAATCAAAAGTCTTAAATTACCGCCGTGGCTGCTTCTCGAAGCTCGAGGGCACGTAGGGTCACTTTTTATTACCTCCAGAGCGTGATGGCTGAGTTGGTTAAAATGAAATCTGAGCTAGGAAGAAAATCGCTCATGAAAATCACTTTTTGTATGTTTATTGTCCTGAAGGCTTTTTTCACACATTGTCCATGCTAAGATGGCTTGATGGGAAAATGCATTTTTTGCTCTCCACTTTGGTCTCGGCGCTGCATTTTGCACCACTCATGGCAAATATTTTAAAATAATACTTCTGAGGAAGCCAGCCTTGATGTTTTGTGAGGAGACAGATCTTTTGTATCTGTAACCTTGATGCCATTGGGCCGCGTAGGACAAAGTGAAGAAGACAACTTTTTGTTGTCTTTAACTTTCCCTGTGATCACTAATTTTCAATATCAGTGCAAACTCAATAGAGCGGTTGTAATTATATTCACGAAAAGTATAGTTATAATGGAATCTTCATCACGTCCGCCATGGATCCTTTGTATTAACGCATTAACTCAAAAAACGATTTTATGATTTGTGATCGATATTTCGAACAACTTAGACCTTGGTGTGAGGAAGAACTGGACTGATTTTGGGAAAGGTCAGTTGTATATTTCCAACAATAGGGGGAGCTTTATCTCCATAAGTTTTCAGGCCATGAAGCCGCTGGTCCGATTTAATATGCTTGGACAAGGCAGCGGATCGGGGGCGACGGCGTGGGACGGGTTATCTGGTATTAAGTGTTTGAAGGTTGTGTTGTTGAGTTTTTTTGGTAAATATCTGAACATTTAGTCGTTTTCTTCTGTTTCAAAACATCAGAAATTTAATTCACCAGGTTTTCCACCCTTCCACCCTGCTGAATCCAGTGCTTACCTTGCGCTTGCGAGGGATTGGTTCATCAAAGAGCAGGCTGTTGCAGTCTTGCTCGTCCAGGCTTGGGTCTTCGGGTCCTGCAGGGCCGGGACCCACCCCGCCCAGACTGGGCACACGGAAGGGCTTGAAGCTGTCAGCAGAAAGCGGCGGTGAAGGTGTGGAAGGGTTGGACTGGTCACTGGGAGCAGACCAGCTCCAGTAGCCCCCAGAGGAGCTGTTGCTGGATGAGGTGAAGGGGCCTGTGGAGCCGTTCTCCTTCCACGAACCACTCTGACCCTCTGGAAGGACGGAGGTGGAAAAGAAGCCGAGAAGTGCAGGGATTAAGTGATGGGAGAGAGAAAGAGAACATCAGGAAGAGGAAAGGGGAGAAGAACTGTGGAATGCTGAGTAAATCTGAATGACCAGCAGACCATGTGGCTGCCAACGTGATCAAGACATTCAATTATGTTCATACAAAAGAGCCTCCCAGCTCAGTTTGACTGTGACACAAAAAATAAAGTAACTTTATTGTTCTGTGATTCCACAGAGAGACTTTCAAAGTCTCGTTTTTTTTTTTTTTTAGATCAAACCAGTTTAGTTTCTTTTGAATTTCTGAGTTGAGAGCGAAGGTTAGTTTTGCTTTTGTGGGCGCATGTGTCTGTGTGCGCGTGTGTGTGTTTGTATTTGTGTGTGCATGTGCGTGTATGTGCGTTTTTTGTGTTAGTGCATGTATTTGTGTTTGCGTGTGTGTGTGCGTGTGTATATGTGTGTGAGTGTAGCAAAGGGTGTGAACCGGAGAGTCTTCTGACCAGACCTACTTTGCTTGTTGTACCCCCAAAAGTCGGAGATATCATGGAATTGTCACTGCATCGTCCACTACAGATCCTTGGTGTTAAATATTTCATGGATGATATTTAAATGTATTCCCCAATATACATAAGTATGAGGAAGAACTGGATTGATTTATTTAACACCAAAGGTTTTCGGGCCATAATTTCTCAACAGTCTGTCGGATTCAGACCAAAATTGGTTCCTAAGGATTATTTCAGGGGGATCTATCTTCTATATATCACATTTGACTCAAATTGTTCATCCATTTCTCTTATCATAGAAAAAACACTGTTTTTGGGTCATAACTTCCTAACCGTTGATCCGATTTAGTCCAAGTTCAACTCATATGAACCAACTCAATTAGATTAGATTTTTATTTTTTCAAATTTTACTCTAAAAATAAATGTTTCACTCTATTGTGGCGCTTTTCTATAAAATACTGTATTGTTTCCTGTTTTGTTCAAATATGGTGCCCATGAATCGACTGAAGGAGATCTAACATCATATTTGACCTCATATGAACCGCCTCACAATCCATGATATAGTTAATACACTCTAACTTATGTTTGTCTTATTTTATTAAGAATGGTCATATTTGACTCACTAGGGGGAGCTTTTTAACAAAAAACACTGTTTTTCAGACATAACTTTACAATTAATTTGAGGAGTTCAACCGGATGGGTTACTTGTACAATGCAGGGGGATTGAGGGCTTTTTGGGGATGTACCCTTGCTGTCGGGGACAACCTAGTGCTAGTTAAGATCTTGGTGGAATATCTCTGTTCTTTGTCTTGCTTCTGTTTTTTCAACATACCAGTGATAAGGGATGTGTCTTCTCAAAATGACAAATATCGTTCTTCATTCGTTTGTTTGATTTTGTGGTGCAGGAAATCAAACGTCAAGATAATACAAATCTTTGGATGATTGTTTGAGCCAATGTCATCACGTATGGCGATTATGAAAAGCCAACTGCAATTGGGGGGACTACAATCTCTTAGTCCACATTGAAATAGAACCCAATGATATAAATGCACATTGTATGGACAGCATGGGCACATGGGTGTGACATCCGTATGATTTCATTAAGGTTATCCCGCATGGGATATAAAAAACTAAAAGTGAAATCCTCTTTGTGCACTTGTGCATGACATAAGTGTTACACATTTCACATCTGAACGCATGAGTATGTGTGACTTGCATCAAGGCGTGCATGGTGGTTGGAGGGTTGGCTGCATGTCTGCTTGGTTAAACGGGCAGTCGGTCGGCTGCACTGACAATCTAAGTGGTTCCACGTGATTGCAGTTACAGCAACTACTTTGGATTTCCAACACCATGACAAGCGACAGAGTGTCAGCGTCATTGTACTTTTTCTGTGGATTTGCAGAGGTAATTGATTACAGAATCCTAAAGAGCAGCAGGTGGCAACAATTTAACGACCTAAGGTTGAACATGCATTCACCAGATAACAGCTGTTAGAATACAGCAGAACCTACAAATGACAAGCTTAGGCTTGTTTTCATATATATATACATATATATACATATATGTATTTATACACATATATATGTACATACATATATGTATACATAACTTGTTATGGTGCGAGATGTCTGGGTAGATTCAGGTCATGGTAATTGATGTTAATTGAGTACGAAGGTAATGGACTTCCGTTTGGACTCCAAGATGTTTCACCTCCCGTCCAAGAAGGTTCCACAGTTCTAACGGGTCGGGTATTTAACCTCCAGCAAGCGTTTGATCCATAGAGAATCGTTAGGTTAAAAGTATACAGTTGACCACACGTCACTAATGTGGGTGGTTAGAGGTTATTAAGGGTCGTAAGGGACTCTGTGGTGTTGATTATCTGTCTTGAATACCATGACGATGATGGTGAAACTGCTTGGGGAGAGATGTTAAGACTTGTATGTGGGTGGTGGGTGGCGGCGCAGACCACCTATCGTAAGCAGCCAGTGTAAGCTCCATCACATACAACATTTGAAAAGCATCTGGCCATGATTTTAGCAATTGTGGTTGTAAACACTCCAGATTAAATCCGGAATACCACAGACTTTGTGAATAAGGTTTAGAAACTCCAACTGGATGAAACTATGACATCATTTGATTTCTCTCTTTTTCTTCCTATTTGCTTGCATTTCCACCTCAGAGGCAGTTGAAGCTCTTTGAAAACAACTTCTGCGAGACAGCACTCTGGAAAGTAGAACTTCGGACCTACTTGGACTATGAAAGACATGTCGAGATGGACGGTATCCCAGTACCTGCTGTTTGACTTTGATCACCCACTAGAACATGACCTGAGGGGTTATCAGAACCTTATACCACAGGGCTGATAAAATCCACAGGAAGTGAGAGGGAGGAGAAAGGGAACACAGTCACATCCAGAAAACTCCTAAAGAAAACCTGCTGCCACCCCAACTGGGCCTTCATCAAGTTTGCTCAAAACCCCCAGAAGAATGTCTCCACACAGGAAATGAAGGACATGCACAAAAAAACATAGCCATCCCAAAATATTGCTGGAGTTTCTGAAAAACTACGTGGGACTTTCTCCAGACACAACATCCGAGTTCCCTTCAAACCCAACAACACCCTCAGACAAAAACGGGTTAACCCCAAAGACAAAACACACCCGAACACAAACTGTGGTTTACGCTGTCCAACGCAGCAAGGAGTGAGCCGATGTTTATATAGAGGAGACCAAACAACCACTCCAGGAGAACGTGGCACGGCACAGGAGAACCAACTCATCAGGTCTCAGCAGTCCATCTGCATCTCAAGGAGAAGGGACACTCATTTGAGGACAACAACGTTCAACGTTTCACCATCATCCACCCCTGGAATGAAATTAAGCTAACGGCTCACTGTCAGAACTGAGGAAGCCTCTTGGATGGGACCTGAAATGTCTCCAAGTCTAAACAAAGTCCGGTTGCTTCAAATTGAGTTCACAAAGTTCAAGGTTTGAAATTAACCTCATGTTGTATTTAAATAAAATAAGGTGTTAAATTGTCGACATACTGACCGTTGACTTTGACAGGCGGGCTCCTGACAAGTGGGCTGGTGGAGAGGCTCGTTAGAACCATGGCGGCCGTGACCTTGTCCATGTCTACTTCCTCCTCCGACCGTCTGTGAAAACATAAAAGAAGAGAGTATTTTCAGTCCCGAGTAAAATATTACATTTTTTTTTTCATACAGCCTTGGGTAGAACGTTTTCCACAAACCAACTGACCTTGTTAATTCCATTCAGACAGTTCCAAGCTTTAATTGCCAATCTTATAATTGTTATATCATTATGTTTAATGCTTTTATCTGGTTCCATTGTTTTTAATATTTGCCTTAGGGTCCTCTTGTGAGTTTTTTCCCCCGGCATAATTAGTGGTTCTGATTAATAAAGCCATACTTTGATTTGATGTGGGCCGTCAGGTCCAGCAAGGCTTTCTGCGCTGGACTAGACTTTGTCTTAAGATGACAAACAATTTTGGTGAGCCTAATGGATTTTGATGGATCTTGAATAGTTTTTGATTATTGCTTGCTTTGGATGGTTGTTGCTGTTGTGGTGTGAATGAGGTCCAGATCCAGCAGTCCGGTGCTGCCAGTGCGCCTTTGTTAATGTATGTTTATGCCCAGCAGCTTGGCTGGAGTCTGTGACGGAACCCTGTTAAGTCCCGATGGTGCCAACTACATTTTATGGCATTTTTCATTTATTGCTGGTCGTATTAGTGAATATGACTGGTTGTTGAGAGTTCATAATTTAGTATTTACAGTTATTTGAGTTCATGCAACATCTATTTGTTATTCAGCAGTTTCAGGGTTTGTCAGTTTATTGTTTATCCCTCACAGGTGTTGAACTTCCTTTGAACCACATTATTCCACCAGACAGATGTTACCGTCTCCTTAAATATGGGCTGGTTGCGTTGTCTGACAACAGCCTGTAGCCTTCGCGTCACGGCGAAGATATTTGAGGGCAGCTCAACTGTGGGAGTAAAGCGCTGAAGGCCCAGGAGGGAAAAATTCCACCGTACTGCCCTACATGAACATGAACTGCCCTACATGAACATGGGCACCAGTGAAAATCAGGTCTCTCCCTCTATTCATGATTTAAACGAATCACAATTCTTTGTGGGCTGACTGATGCAATCACCCAGACACTTTTAGAAATATCAACAGCTAACCGCTGTAGTGACTCTACAGGCGTATGTGGTTCTTTGTATCAAGCCCTAAAGCCTGTTTTATAAACCTATACAGCACACAGATTTCAAATCCATAGGAGAGACTGCTACCACACACATCGCACATATTTGTCTCTTCTAATTGGCGTGAAGCAAACATTCTCTCTGAGGCAGGTGTCTTAATCCTCTTGCCTGTATTCCCCAATGACAGGAAATCCCAGTGATCACAGAGATGTCAATAGCGGTATTACTGTCAGTATTCCTGCAGTACATGCTCACTATTAACATAACAAGCTGTGTGAGCGTTGTCTGACTTTAATGCGTTTTTGGAGAAGGCAATTTGTCAAAGTCACTTCTATTAAAATGATGAAATCTCCTGCAGTCTCGGTAAATCAAGGCATCCGCCACAATCGAATTGTCACTGCTTCTACGATCATGTGGAAGGTTGTACTCCATTTTAATTGTTGGAGAGTTGCAGATAAGACAATTAGCTGTTAGAAAATAAATAACCCATCTTCTATTTGCCTAATAACTGTCAAACAACAAAATTCTCACCTGAGAGTAAAAGGGTAGAAGGTTCTAAACGTTATATAAATGCTATGAGATTATGCAGAAATTATTATTTCACTGGCCTTGAGGCGATCCATCTTGTAAATATCATATTTTACTCTAAGAGTTGATATTTTACTCACTAGGGGGAGCATTTTTAACCAAAAACAAATGTTTTTTGAACATAACTTTCTAACCGTTGGTCTGATTTAGTCCAAATTAACCTCATATAAATTGGCTCATGGAGATCTAACTTGTATTTGCCGTAGTCTACTCTTATTGTTTATATTTCACTCAATAAGGGGGCTCCTTTTGCAAAAACACAGTTTCCTGACCATAACTTGCCAACCATACGTTTGATAATGTCCAAAGGGGCTTATATGAGTCTGAATACGAGATCTATCTTGGATATGTTTTATTTCTCGATAATAGCTCATATTTTACTCATGAGGAGCAGCTTTTTGTTGAAAACAGTTTCTCGTCTGTAAATCCAATTGTGTCTAAATGTATCTCATATGAAATTGAAACAAGGAAATCTGTATTGTTTTGTTACTGAGCTCAGAAAAAATAGTGAACCATTTATCTTCATCATTGAGACCCTGTGGGATCTGATCTTAGAGCATATTTCTGACCTCATTGTAATAGTTAGGTTTAGTCAATATGGACTTTATGAGATTATTAATGAGCCACACCTAGTTTGAGGAGTTCACTCAGGGGGATTGCTTGTACAAAGCAGGGGATTGGGGGCTTTTTTGGGCTTGGTTGGATACTGTAAGAAATGACAAAAATGAACTGTCACAACCAAAATATGTTTAGTTTTAGTTTGGATGTTTAGTAGACATGTGCAACCTTAAACTAGACAGTAATCAAGCTTCTGCCACACAGATTAGTTTCCTCATGAGGTTTCCCATGTGCAGCTGAGTATGGTTACACTATAATCTCCCTGTGGCACCCCCTCAATCTCTAAAACAATCTGTAACGGAGCTCATACCCACACAAGCCTTATGCCCTCGCTTGGTGGAGGAGCTTCTTCAATGATCGCCCTGAAGAGCAAATCATGAATATTGAATGGAAAGCCTGTAAAAATCAGATTCACATACACAATCTCTTAGATTACTCCCCTCCCTCTCCACATCTCTCTCTCTCTCTCTATCTCTCTCTATCTCTCTCTCTAAAAGTAAAGAAAATAATGAAAAATCCTCCCAAACATCTACACTTGTTGAGCAGTCAGAAAGACGAACAATCTCGATATCGGCACAGTGCAGAGTTAAGAAAGTCATCTATGTATTTCTAAAAAAGTTGGAGGTTTTTGTATGTGGCATGGAGGAACAATTGAAGGGAGCCGGATTTTGATACCTTCAAAATCTAGTAGCTGTCTTACATACATACTGACTTGTATCTACAGTAGCAAGGAAACAAACTCCTTCATTATTACAAGCAACTCCATGTCTTCCACTTGGTTTTCAACTACATTTCGACAAGAATGATCACCTCTCGGAAAATAAACACTGCTGCAAACCACAGTGTCTGTCGGAACATTCTGAGACATACTTCTTTAAATGGAGCAATCGTTTGCTCCCCATCATGACCCGCAGAATAGCGTACCACCAAAGCCAACAGCATAGAGGCTTAGAAACAACAGTGTTAAACGTGTCGAGCCGCCCAGGTGGGGCCCAGACGTGACTCCCCATGTTTATTTTTAGGATGGCTGTAAGGCACAGATGCTCCCCAGCTTAAGCAAATCTAGACAAAAGAAAGAAAGTCACCAAATCCAGATGTGCCAAAGATACACAGATGTGTTTAAGAATAGTTAAAGGGCTCAAATCTGCCAAAACATCCCCCACGAAGATGTAACTGAATACGGTTCAAATGAGATGCTTCTGACACAAAACATCCTGTAGTTTTCATTATGAGTCAAGGATGTATTGCTTATATCAAAAACATATAGTTGTACAGTACATGTTTTGTATAAATATAAGAGGCGACATATATAGAAGCTTAACAAATTTGTACTTTTGAAGTATCTCTAAAAGTCCAATGATGTAATACAAGCCAACCAGATGATGTAACTAGAAATATAACTTTACAAAATGACATAAGACAGAAAAAAGATTAATAGTCATTATCCATATGATCATAGCATGGTGTAATTAGCATCATTAGAGCAAATGAACGTTGAAACTTTGCAATGCGGTTTAATTTACATTCATATCCTTTCAAGGATTTCCTTGTGAAAAGAGTTTTGGCAGTAATGTCAAAACTGTTAAAAGTGTGTTTTTATTGCCAAACAGTGAGATTGGGAGAAAATAAAGAGAGTGTTAGCTAACAAAGAAACATCCTCAGCCTCCATTAGCTGATGTCTTATTTATTACTACCCTGTCCATTGTTGAATATGATGTCATTACGGCCTCCACATAAATCGAGAAATAAAGCTGCGCACGGATTTGACACTTTTACTAGTAACCCCCGCTCCCACCCTATGTCGCCATAAAACCACTTCCTGGTCACCTTGGGAGGTGATCATGTGACTGTAGATGTCATCGCCACGGAAACAGTGACAGACAATAATTACTGAGCACTTTGTCTGTCGTAGAACATGAAATAAAAAATCTCAGGAAAACACATTAGGAGGATTAATAATTAAGATGTGATGCATGTTGGGTAAGAAAAAGAGAGAGCGGTAGGGTGAATTTCCTAAATTATATTTTCCATTAGTGGCCTTATCAAACGTAGTTTTCTTCCAACTCCTTATTACGTCTATAATTAACCTCCAGAGGGAATATTTATTTGTGTGTGTGTGTGCGTGTGTGTATGCGTGTGTTTGTGTGTGTGGTGTGTGTGTGTGTGTGTGTCTGTCTGAAGGAGACATTTCTTTTAAACGTATGATGCCTGTGACACTGGGGACGAATCGGGGCGGTTAATGGATGGGTAAGTAAATTTGGATGTGTTGTGTTGCAGTGTGTGTCGTTGTGTTTGTGTGTTTTAAGATTCTAAGGTGCAATAAAACATCCTCCAACATCTGATCCCTGAGGCTTCCTTAAAGCAACAATAGCATCAATGCACAGCGAGAAAGTTGGTATCTCGCTCATGAATACAGATGAGATGAAATACCACCATGTAGTATTATCTTACTGCAGGCTCTATTCATGAATAGAAAATGAGTTTATATTTACATTTATGTGTACATGCACCTAATGTTGATAATACCACCGAGCAAAGACAAATTTATAATGACCCTGAAAAAAGAACAATGGGCCTCATTCGACAATATCTTCGTAAGAACGGTTGGTGAATTAGGCCCATTGATTCTTTAACTGATACGTATTCAATTGAAGTAGCAGCATTATAAATCCCATTTCTCTGTTTCCACCTGACTTTCATCTTTGTTTTTTCATGATTGATAAACAAAACATACATTAATGTATTTGATACGAAGATGCATTCACAGATACATAAAGAACAACACTTGGATTTAAAGGGAGTCATACAAACACGGACTCTATCTCCACATTCTTCATGGACTATTAGGAGAATAGATTTTAATAGCAAATACAAATGGAGTAAACAACCGATCATTCTAAACCCAAAAAGCCGGGGATATTATGGAATCATCATCGCTGCCTCAGATTGGTCATGCTAACGCAATAAATCAAAAACTACCTCATGGATCCTTTCTTAATTTTCACTCAGATCACTTAGACCTTAATGTGAGGAAGAACTGGATTAGTTTTGGAAAAAGGCCAACTATATATTTCTGACACTAGAGGGATCTTTATCTCCAAAAAGATTTTGGGCCATAATTTCTCAAACATATAATTCAACTTGAGGTGATCTATCTTTTGTATATAATATTTTACACTGATATTTTATTTTATATTCCCTATGTGGAGATATTCTACTAACTTCCTGAACGTTGGCCTGATTTACTCAAAATGTTTGAATTTGCTTGAGGAGATCTATCCTGTATATATAATCTTTTACTCTATTAGTTCATATTTTACTCGCTGGGGGAATGTTTTCTCATGAAAAACACTGTTTTTTCTGAATAACTTAACAGATTAAATTCAAGGAGTTCAATCAGGAGGATTGCTTGTACCAGGCAGGGGATTTGGGGTGTTTTGGGGATATATGCTTGCTGTTTTGGACGACAAAATAGGATGTAGTTATCTCCACAAGCATCTTATCAAACTTAGCTTAATCTGACTATTATTATTTTACTATTATTATTTTCTGAATTTCTGAATTATAAAACCATCATAAGGGCTGAACCCAATCTATTCAAGTTATTCGGTAACAATAGACTTTATATGTCTTTAAACAGCATCACATTCTAAGTCATGCATGCAAAACACAATTTCATCAACACCTGTTTTACTGATCTCCAAAATCCCTTTTTTTCCACCATCAAAAATGCTTTGCATGATAAAAGCGTGACAAGATTCACTTCAATCCCTTTCAGGTCAATGAAGACGATGGTATATTCCAAGTATGTCATGCCTTGTAATTAGGTTTGTTGTCATATTGTTTCCTGATTGCTTCTCCAGCCTTGATTGTTAAAACCTGCGTCCTGTTAAGACTCTGCCTCAGTGTATTTAAGCTGTGCTCCCCTTCCCACCTGTGCCAGATCGTGTTGTTCCATTGTGCCAACCTATCCAGCCTAATTCATAGTGTTCCATGGTTCTGATCTCTGCTTGTAAGAAACCTTGTATTTTTTGCCTGCTCCCTCGGTTATTGTTTGCCTGCCCTTACGAGTAAAGAGTCTATTCACCAGACGTTGTATTAGTCGTGCTTGTGGATCCTAACTGTGGTGCCAGCTTGACAAAGTATCAACAATTTATTCGGGGCTGACATGTCAACAGAAGGCCAAATCTAACACTGCAGGTCAGGGTTGCCTCAATAGGTCAATGTTGTCAAATCATTTTCACACGTTGACGATGATGACGTAAAACGAGTGTTTTGAATTGATCCAATTCACCAGGAGTTCAACTGAACTTCATGTCAGCGAATATCAGGAAAGGACAAGGCATTATATTCAGTGTTTGTATTGATTATTAAAATAAATAAACATGCTCTTTGGCAATGTCATTCCTGGAAATCAAAAGAATTAATCAGAGAACGAATCAGTTTGTGATGTTTGGTCGTATTCCATTCCCAAACATCAATGATGTAAACCATGACCCTTGACATACATGTTCATGTTTGGGGTAGAGTAAATATTTCTCTACTAACAAATGAAACTTCTGGTGAACTTGACTTCTCTGCGTTTTAAAGATATTTTGCGTAGAATGTTTTGAAAACAGTCCTCGTACATGTGGATCCGAGAACGAATGAAAACATTGTAGTACCCGTGACTAGGCACTAGGTGACAGCGTAACAATTACAAATTACTTACAGGAGAATGTCGGTAAGGAGCAGTCGATCTCGGCATACAGTAGCGAAACAGCAACTCTACAGTTTGCTGGTGGATTTTTAATCATATAAACAAGGATGTCCCCATTGTTTCTGTTGTTAATCTGTTGGTGCATAGCTATTGGGTAAAAATCGGAACAACCGTGAGTGAATTGGGGCTTTTTTTTTTTTACAAGAGTTAATACAGTTGTGTTTTCAAGTTTTCCGTTTTAAATAGTTTAGATTTTCCAAACGCGTTGTTGGGCGGCTTTAGCTCAGTGTGTAGAGCGGCCATTTCCTAATTGGAAGATCGAAAGGTATCCGGTTTGAGCCCCAGTAGGACTAATATGTCGAACTAGGACTAATAGGTGAACCCAATCAGCATCACCGTTTTTGTCAGTCCTCAAACACAACCCATCTTTCCCTTGTCTTGATATTTAATAATTAAGTGGTTTGTATGGTCCACATTTTTTCATTTAATTCACAGAACACTGAACATAAAAATGATGTCCAAACATCATTTGTTTAAATAACAGCGTTAAAATGGGGGGATTTTTCAAGCTATTAACATTCTCAAATAATTATCATTGGAAACTTATTAAAAAAAGAAAAATATATATTGATTTAAAAAGGTTTAGGAGTACATTGACAAAAGTTGGGAGATTTGTCTGTTTGACAGTCTGCGTAGAAACACCCGGCCTGGGTGTTTCTGAGTGTTTGTGTCTTGTGCCGAAACTTCTCTGGCAGATGTTCCATCTCCTTTTTCTTTGAAACCACACAATATTCAACAAAGCTCAACAATGAACCGGCCTGCATAGGAACGAGCAAAACAAGAGGGAAGCAGGTGAGGCGAGGGCCAAGGTGTGTGAGGCCAAGTCTCCACCATTCAGGGGGACAAGCCGTGTCCAGTTTCTAACAAAACACCAGGCAGAGAGAAAACAACAATAACAGGGGTTCAAGTTACTGTGGCCATTCTAGTCAGACAGGTAGATGTGATGTAGTGAAACCAGGGCCTGGTTTTTGTTTTTCATCATGTTCAAATTTAGTTTAATGCCCAGGATGGACAAAGAGTTTGAAGGCAGATGCAAACCTTCTTTTTCTTCCGAAACTACCTTTAATAATTTAAAAAAAACTGAAGAAACACTTTGGGTTCTGTCTTTAAAGTCTTGATCAGGGAAACAAAATTTTTCCTTCATTGACTGGAATCATCTGCTGTGCCCTTCAAAACAAACACAAAACAAAACTAAATACAAATCTCTATGCTTGTACTTATTTGCAAACTCCCTACAAGCCAGAGCAGCCTGAGGAGGAGTTGGGAGTCAAGGACCAGTGTAGAGCGCAATTAAGACATCAAAGAGACAATTTTTACCCTGAATAGAACAAGAAATGTAAGTCTTGAAGAAACTACCTCAACTTCAATAAAAAAAAAGCAATTTAAATAGTCTACCAAATGAAGGCAAAGGAATCTTCTATCTCTTCTCATCTAAATGAACTTTGGCCAGAGAAATAGCTCAACGTCTGATTTCAAGCTAATGAAGGGAAAATTCCTGTCCAGAGTCAACAAAATGATCCCAGGTCACATTCTTCAGGAGTTCAGATCCGACACAGTTCGGTTCACATGTGGCCACTCTGAAACACGCTTCATGTTTATAATCTCTGGTTCTTTGTTTTTCTCCCTCCCCAAAATAATTCAGAGCAAATAGGACACACACACAAGCACGCCACATATATACACACACAAATATGTACACACACACACACACACACACACACAAACAAACCCACACATACATAAATATACATACACACGCACATTATATATATATATATATATATATATATGTACACACGCACACACATAAATAGAAACCCTTTGCAGGTTCAGTTGGTATTTTACCCCCCAAAAACATAAATTTGTTCTAATGAAAGCAGCTGAAAGGTGTAGTGGTTTACTGGAACTCCCCTGAAAGAAATGCTAAAGCTGCCATGCACGTCCTTCACTCCTACACCCTGTTGTCTGCACTCCGTCCGCTCTCTCCTCTTGCTCCCTTCACTCCTGCCAGAAAGACTTTCCCTGCCCCTTGCTTGCTTTGCCTCCCACACATAGGAGGAACTTTTTTTGTTGTCGGTCACATCGGGAGAAATGTTAGAGCACAAGAAAGAGTGTGTGTGTTGGAATGTCTCTTTGAGCCTGAGCAAAGCAGGGAGGTCTAATCGTTTATTACACTCACTGGACTATGACGCCTATTTCCTCTTCAATAAGCTCCTATAAATCAGAAAACTCCTCCTCTACCATGTGCTTATCAGATCTCTTACCTCTCCCTCCCACACAAACAAACACACTCAGGCTCTCATGCACACACACACACACACACACACACACACACACACACACACACACACACACACACACACACACACACACACACACACACACACACACACACACACACACACACACACACAACTTGAAACCACAAAAGGAATCTGCATATGACACCGGACTAACATGCATGAAGGGCACAGCTTTTGATTGACAGATGTGTATGAAGGTTTTTCCTTGAAATATTCGTGTGCCATTCAGCCTCTAGAGATGTTGCAGATAAAGGTCCTTTGTTGGAATCTCACAAAACTCAAAACAGCATTGTAATAAAACCATATTAGAGCGTTGTGTTGCTTATTCAATTTCCTGCCGAAAGGTTCGTGTGTGAGGTCTGCATCCACGACACCCTTGAGGGTGTATTGAGGAGTGGACAGGTACTGCTGACAGCTGCTGGCTGATGTTTCCCTTACTGTTGAGCAAAGCCCAACATCTATAACGTGAATCTAATTTCTTGCACACAACAGGAGTTCTACTGCACTCAGAGGTGATATCCAAAATACACCATCTTGCTTTGGTGTTAAAAGCCAAATGCTCAATACACACTGTAATTATAAGCACATATTGGCTGCTTTGGTGGTATGTACCGTAGTATTAGATGGCGATTGGTCTATGGAAGGAACACTGTCGAACCAGCGACAGAGCCGTGGGGGCCCACAGCTTATCAATGTGAGTGAGGAGGCTTATCTGAAGGCCAGTGGTTCAATGCCTGGCCCTTCCGATCTACATGTCAAAGTGTCCTTGAGCAAGAGACTGACCCCGAGTTGTTCCCACTGGCTGTTCCATAGGTGTGTGCATGATGGCAAGATTGATTACCGCTCCTGATGAGCAGGTGGCGCCTCTTTCATCACTGTACGAATGTTTTTGTGAAGGGGTGAAAGCTGACTCGTCTTGTACCAGATAAAACATCGCAGGAGGCTGTTGTGGTGGTAAAACTGAATAAAAACAATATGAGACAGGTAGTTTTAATGTAATGGTGTGTATGTTTTCTGGTGAAATAGATACATATTTTGCTTCAAGATGGAAAAAAAGATGTACTCACATCTAAATAAGTTAGCCACACTCACACGGACACACACGTCTGCACAAAGAAAGGACCTAGTCATCTGCCCAGCCATGACAACATGAGCAGCGGTCAGGCAGCTCCTTGAAATAGCTGATATAGGAGCCAAAGCCAGCGTTCCCTCACGACTCTGCTGCTGCTCTTAGGGAAGAAGTGCAGAACCTCCATCTGGTTCAATGTAACTGGAGCTCTCCCAAAGAAGTGCAGCCCGGATCTGTGTTCCTGTGCCACCAAGAGCTTCTTTCTAAGAAACGTCAAGATGCCCCCATTTCAAAGTTACGTGCATTCTTGATACAAACATTCAGAAAGGTTGGTTTGGATTACAAATACATCGAGGCACTCTTGCACTGAGAGGTGGAAGGATTTCCCACCAGGAAAAACAATGTTACCCCCTGAAAGAAGTATTGATTTAAACAACACTTGAATACCTCTCTGGTTTATAGATTTAGAGAGACTTGATTGTCAGGAAAACCCTGGGCGAAACCGAAAGACGTAATTGGAGTAGGACAAGCCTTTGTTTGCTGCTGCACTTAGACTCAGGACCTCAATGATGAAATACCAGGAAAATGAATTTTAATTTGCTGTGAATGAATGTCATGACAACTGAAAAGTTTCAATCTGCGCATATTTGAAAAAGATAATCATGGTTGACATCGCTCAGTTATGATGACTTGAAAATAGTCAAATGAAAATACAACCACCATTGAGATGGAGGTTTCTTGGCCTTCCAACAATTTTCCGTGAGATATCAGAATCAGAAATACTTTATTGATCCCCGGGGGGGAAATTGGTTCGCAACAGATTCTCCTTAAAAAACTGTTGTAGTGGAAGACAGCACAAATACAAAATAAGAAAAACAAAACATACAACCATATATGTATCAACAAAATAAGAATGTGAGAATGTATTATAATTATGTAGGAATACACGACTAATATTATTACACTATTACAATATTATTAGTGCAAACAGACGTGTGTATGAAAAAGTGTCCAATGTGCATTAATTATAAAGAGCAGCAGGTAATTGATAATTAGAGCCCAAAAGCAGTTTATTGACTCTGAAATTCACTTTAATTCCATCCAAAGTGTTTATAAGAGGGAGGATTTGTAAAGTTTGATGGGCAGGAAGGATATCCTGTAGCGCTCCGTCGTGCATCTCGTCTGTTAATATGTCATGTAAGATTTTGGCGAGTGTGTAAACCAGCATATTGTCCACATCTGAACATGGTGTTAAATGCACCAACGAGGAGAAGTGATCAAACGCAATGCGTCTGAGCAGCGAAGGCTTAGAAGACTCTTTTGTTGTGTGGCTACTAGCGCTCACTTTATTTAGCGAGGAAAGGCAATGAAGACATCATTATGGGTGGTTGCTGACTTTCAAAGGTTTCAAGATCGAACGTTTTCAAAGACATTGCTCTGTGCAATTAATATCAATCAGCCCCCACACACGAATATTCTACTAACATGAAAATAATAGTATAAAAAAGAAAAGCAGCACGTTTTTTTTTTTACTTTTCGCTTTTATACACTAAAGATATGACATATAAGGCGTGCCACATATAGAATAGTTGAGATATACTGAAGCTAGCAGCTTACTAGCTAATTAGCTTATTATGCATGGGCACAGTTTAGCTGTTACAATTTGTCATGTGAACACGCAGATAAATATTTGCACTTGAGTGAGCAGCGGTACACACGGAAGGAAACAGTGTTCGCTTGTTCCTTTTTGAAGCAACATCCTTAGACAGACGCACACGTGTTGTGTACGCGCTCTGGTAACAGCAAAACAGGGCGTGGCGTACATTAGCCGGGCATGGAGCCAAAGACCCTCTGAGTGACTTCTTCAGCAGACAGTTACAGCTGTGCACATCCAGAGAGCAGGGCTTGATCTGCACATCTATCCACGCTTTTGTCCTCTTCATCCTCTAATGCGCCAAGACTGGGACGTCTTTCAGGGAATAAAATAAGTCGACGCTGACCCGTCTCATACACGCAGCCTCTCTCATTCATAAGAAGACCCTCTTCCTCGCTCTACCTTCCAGTAAGGCAGTAAACATCTGGACAAAAGCAGCCTCGCCTCGCCTCTCCGCGCTGCTCTTCAGCCCAGATACGCAGCTGAGAGCATGCCCCGACAAAGACCCCGGTGTGCACAAAGGGAGAAGACGACGTAGACTCTTGCGCAGGCAAAATTGAAAATGAGATCATATGTGTAAACAGGGACACGAGCACGGGGGAGGGAAAGAATGCTCCCACTTAGAGGCAACAGTTAGATAAACAAATGCACAAATAATTGTGTTTTAAAAAGCCCTTAGGCAAATTTGATTCCCACTCTGACAGCTTGATATGTGATATTTGCCTCATCGTGTGGGACGCAATTCAAACTAAAACACTTAGAGCCAAATGAAACCAGCCAGTCAGGCTAAAAAGGTCCTAATTAAAAAACCATTACAAGGTGTATCACCGAACCTTTTTAAAGAACGCTGTTAATTGTCTCCGAGCGACACAAATATATTCCTCATCAGTAACACTCTATATAAATATATATATATATACGCACAACCTGCCTACATCTGCTTACCTAATAAAACAACAAGAATAAAAAAGAGCCACGGAAAAGATTATTTTTTTCATCTAATCTCATTGGAAATTCAAATTTTTATGTCTGTATTGTTATTTATTTATGAGTACTGCTGTTCAGGAAGTGCTTATAATAAAGAGTTTTTCATACTTGCTTTCTTGGTGGGACCGAGGTTAAATAAATTAAGAAAATAAAATGAGGTTACCACCACATTATGGCGTTAACCTCATTTTCCTGAGCGCATAACAAAGAAAATGTCATAACAAAGAAAAAACTACGTGAAAATGATTTAATTGCATATTCTATCTCTTTGTGGAATTTGACACTTCAAATTTACAATAATATAACAAATCGTTTCATCATGCTTGTTTCTATACATATAAAAAAAAAAGAAATCAGACATAAAAAAAATTTCCACGATGAAATTTTCATTTAAGTCAATTTAGAATTTTCTGGTTGCATCAAGTTACATAATTCTGTAAGAACGTGCTCGCAATCTTTATTGTGCCAAACGACATCTGACTTATGGAATAATACTTTCTCAATAACCACGGTTAATGCCTCTTCCTCGGGGGCCCCTTTGAGATGTGGTGTCCCCCAGGGCTCAAACCCTAGTCCCTTACTCGTTGGCATATACAAGCTGCCATTGGGTCATTTTATAAACAGGTTCAGTCAAGTGACACACCATTGTCAATAAGAAACCAAAGCTTGCTGAACCAAACAGATGAGCATAACATTAAAGGGATTTATACGCACCAAAAAATAGAGACCCGTCCATCGACCAAATCACACGGAAATGCATCCAGTAATCCCACTGACAATCAAACCAACCAACCGGTGGATACGGATGAGTGCATAACCTCCTATATGGGTATGCCTACGAAAAGAGCTCTGCAGGTAGTGCGTGTGTGTATTTTTTCTATAGGAAAACAGCCAACGGGTAGAGGAGTAGGTCTTCGGAGAGAGTTTAAGTGTGTGTGTCAGGTTGATGTATATAAGACCTGATTTCTTCCCATTTCACATCAATAAAGACAAAGCTAAGCCCTTGAGCAAGAGAGATGAAGGAACGTGATCATTCGCTCCTTCCGCTGCACTTTACCTTTTAATGTGCCTTTTGATTGACACTCACACACACACGCTTCGGTACTGTGGCCTAGATTTGATCTATAAGTTGGGGTTCCTACACAAAGCCTTACCTTTGGGCTTTGGGTGAACACACACACACACACACACACACACACGCACACACACACACGCACACACAGTTGCCCTAGATTGGCACTAGTCGTCTAGCAGCCTCTGGGTCAGACACACTCAAGTATAAGCTACACACTATTATCAAGGTTCCCCAAAATCCAATGTTGCCACAGCAGATGAGGAGAACAGCAGGTGGTAACAGATATGAGGGCAGACGAATGAAAACAACTTGATGCAGAGAGGCAACGGAGGCAGATGAGGTGGAGTGCTTTTCCTTCGTACAGCACATAGACTCTGTCGGATTTAATTATCCGTTTCCTCACTTCAGTCTGTCAGATATAACTGTTAAGACAGATTTCTTTCCACCTCCAGTTGGTATCCCACTAAACATTAACCATACGTGTGCACTGCTAATCACATGATTATACACCCAGCTGTTTTAGCACCGTGATTTTATGTACTTACCCCGTGCATTGATGTACTGAGCTGGTTTGTGTCTCTGAACTAAATCTCGCCTTGAATCAAATAAGCAGCTTTAAAAAACAAAACAAGTCTGAAGGTACTGCCAGCAGCTAAAGAAAGCGTGTCCTCTCTTTTTAAGGGAAAGGTTCATGCTCCGAAATATGTCTGCAGGATCTCTTAGCTGGTTGAATTTCTGCACCCAATGTTTTATTAAGATATAAGAGGAGGCTCTGAGCTCTCCGTAATACTTAATATCACATAACCCCCCTGTCTGCCTCTATTCAGCACAGGATTTAAAAAGAAAAAACGGCTCAAATGTAACTTCATGAAGTTTCTCTTCTGTAAAATGTTCTCTCTTTCATTGAATAAAAACCAAAAAGTCAAAAATTAAATAGTGGGATGACACCAAAACAGCAGGAACTCAAGGTTCTGCTAAAAAAAAACCTAACAACTCATATTTCTATCGATATGAAGACAACAGTAAGTGCAATTAAAAGCAGGCAATGTTTCAATTTTAGATTATAATCAATCTTGAAGCTGTCCACAATCTACATCTGAGGTGAATTTAAGGTTTCAACTTGATTCTGTTTCCAAACTCCACAAAAAGTTGTGACCAGTAGATCAGGGTCAGGTGACCAAATCATGAGAGTAATGTAAGACTAATTATATCTCCGAATAGTTGGGGATATTATGGGATTGCCATCGCTGCGTCTATTGCAGGTCCTTCGTGTTTAACAGGACTCCTCAAAAACTCGTTCAAGAACCATTTTCAAATGTTATTACCACGTAGACCTTATTGTGAGGAGGAACTGGATTGATTTTGGGAAACTTCACTTGCATATTTACAAACCAAGGGCCTTATCTACAAAAGCTTACATGGGGGATCTTCTTTTCTTTTTTTCAAAAATAATGTTCTCTTCGCATAACCTCCTATCCATTGGTCCGATTTAGTCCAAATCTGGTGATATTAACTGAATTAAGGATATCCATCATATTTTATTTGCTCAAATGGTTCATATGAGGGGGATTTCTTGCAGAACGCAGGGGATTTGGAACTTTTCGGTGATATACCTTTGCAGCGTAGGTGTAATTGCTTTCTGTGGTTCTTCATAGGGTGATGTGAATCCTGTCCCACAATCCTCTCTTGCTTGAAAAAAAGTTTCTATTGTGGATCGTACTTTTTTTTTTATGCGGGATTTCCTGTAACTAAGAGTAATTTGGGTAAAATATGATGAAGGGCATATCAGAATTAAGAGTGAGAGGAGCTGGGAGCAAAGATAAACCTTCTTGACCCACAATAATCCTCACATATGCACACACACACACACACACACATGCACACACACACACAGATGGGCTTTCCCTAAATTGATGTTGCTGTATGCCCTAATGAGCGGAGGGAATACACAGGATCTCTCTGCTCCAAGCTACTCATTTGGTCTGGTGAGCGTTCATGAGGCTGCCTGCGTGTGTGAGGAAATGTGTCACTTTTTGCGAGTTGTTTATGTTTCTGCCTGCGTGTACCTGTGTGAATGGATGGCTGACCGAACGTTGGCCGATGTGTATAAATATGATTATGAGTGAGATTCAGTACGAGCAGCGAAGTGGGGAGGGAGGAGGTCTCTCACCGATGCGAACAAAGGCTGCAGCTTCATCCCTCTTTCCCTTCTCTTTCTCCCCCACGACCCCATAACCCCCTCCTCCTCTCGTTCACCTGTATTTCTCCATCTCCTACCTCCATTTCTCTCTCATATTGGGTTGACACTCCTCATCCATATGATTCAGCTCTGGAGTGAACAAAGGGATGTGGAAAGAGGGATGAAGCAGCTGAGCTTTATGTCAGACACTGAGACAATGAAGAGAGTGTGAGTCTGTTATGAGAGAACATCTTTCTCTCTGTTTGACCTTTTTTTTCTGGTGCAGCATAGCATGCTTTTTGTTTTCTGGCAGATGAATGTCCAGCATCACAGCTCTCAGATTTGGGAATTTACTGAACTCAGGTAGAATTCAGTTCAGAAGAATCTCCAAATCAAATCAAGACTTGAAACAAAATGGTTTTAAATGTTTCATGCATGATATTCAACATTAATGAAACCTTTGTCAGACATCTGCAAAGAACATCGATGATGAATACCTTTTATGTCGTCGCTTTTCATTGGGGAACTAATATAGCAGCATGACTACTACTTAAACAGCAGGTGCCACATAATGAGACATATGCACAAAATACATTTCAAGTGACACAAAATGCATTATGGGACACTTCAGAAGAATAAATATGAACTGTCTACACAGAGAAGGCAGCAAATGATCAGTTTTCCACCAGTGTCTTCATAGGATGCATTCAGGCATCCTCTGAACAACGCCGGGTTATAGCATCTTTCATATAGAGTCTTTTAAGTTTTTCAATGCCTAAGTAAAGTCTCCGAAGATATCTTGTTCTCATTGTAGTCAATAATAAGAAGACCTAAAGGAAAGAAAGCAGAATGTGTCTATTGCATATGCATAAAATGTTTAATTACACTTATTTCAGTCAGACAACTCATGTATGAAAATGTTTATTAATATTATTAAAGCAGTGTAACATGTTATGGCGTTCAGACTCCAAACTCATCAATCCCCGCAGACATTTTTTTCCTGGAGATTGTTTGGGGTAGAGTAAACTAATGGACCGAGTACGAGCAGCGATACATGTGCATAGCAGCAACAGGCAGTGGAAGACATGGGAAGTTGCTGCAACTTAAACAGAAAACCGATTAGGAAACAGATGTTCTTGATGGCCAATGGGGAGGATGAGGTATGTAATGTGTTTACGTGTGTGCGTGTTTGCATCAGTGCACTCGTGTGTTCTGTCTGAACTAGCTCTGAAACCACGCCCCGCATAAGGCGGAAAACGGATTTGAAGTTCTGAACAGGGCTTATTATCATCATTTCACATGAATAGTTCAAATGTCTTATTCCACGGTCATTTATGTCATCAAATAATCCAAGCTAGGACCAAAAGTGATTGTAAATGATCTCGAAAGCAAATGCACTTTTATGGAAATGCCACCTCCAAGTCACTCATGTGAGATTGGCACTATTATCGCATCCTAATCAATTCTAGGCACTGATGCTTTATACTGTACCATTTGATGTGTAACAACACAATAAAGGCGTGTAGGGTGGATCAATTAACACAATAAAGGCATGTAGGCTGGTAAGTTGTACCACAACATAGACATCAGTGGAGGTAGTTACAGAGGTGAAATGGAGACCTGTGTAAATGGAAGACAGAATCCTGCAGGACGACAGGTTGTGTGATCTGTTGGCGACACAAAACATGTCTAGTCCACAACCTTAAGCAGCAGAAAGTAGCAGTTAGCAGCTAACTCAAAAAAGAAGAAAATGAAGAATAGACCAATGCTCATGAAAAAGGGAAGCTGAATGACTGTTTGCTGCAATGTTGATCTATTTTTGGCAGGAACTTTCTCTCACATATTTAAGAGGTCACACCTGACTAGGTCAGACACAATTATTACAAACTTGTCTGATAGCAATGATTTGACTTAATCTTTATAGTGTCTCCAGTCACCTGTATAAAAGAGTTTGATGTAGCAGAAATGTCATATTTCTTCACTTTTCCCGAGTTGTTTTCCCCTCTTTGATCTCAATTTGAACTTTTTAGTGTCTCAATGGTGCTAAATAATAATAATAATAAATTGGACCTCTGTAGTACCTTTCTATGAACCCAAGGAAAACAAAATTGTCCACCAAGTTTTTCGATGCATCTGAATATAAACATGCCAAAAAAAAGCTTTTCTTCTTCATTAGGTGAATTTTTATTACTGCAATGGTAATTAGCTTGACACTTCAGAAGAAGGACAATAGAGATAATCAAAATTATTTGTATGACAAATAATCCCGGGTTCCCATTTAAAAAGACATTCAGGTGTGTCGTTGTTGTGGCACGGCTTTCGTCTATTCCTTCCATCTCCACATTTTCCTGTTGTCCTGGTCTCCCCTCAGTCTTGTGGACCCTGCTCGGCCAGCTACCCTCCGCCTCATCAGTGCGTCTGTGATTGTGTTCATCTGTGTTTATTGGTGAGAGCAGTGGTGATAATGGAGTTGAAAGAGCGGCACGAGTTCGCCTCTTTGAGAGCTTCTTTCTCTCCACGAGCCCCCCGGACCAACATGCAACCTGTCAATAAGTGCCATAAACCCAACGGAGGTAAACGTGCGTGAGCGGGCCTTTATCACCGTTGAGTTTGATTATAAACACCATGAAGACGTACACACATACACTTCCATACACACTTCCAGCCCCTCAGCTCCCAGGGGAGCGATACACACACTGGAGGAAGGGGCCTCTTTCCCAATTACACATCCACGGAGGGAGGGAGCGTAGCTGTGTGTGTGCATGTGTGTGTATGTGTGTGTGTATGTGTTTGCTGAAGGTGCTCATAAGCCTGGGAGATTGAGCTGATGGAGGGCATTATAAAAAGGCCTATCAGCTGGTCCAATCGCCTCACACAGCCTCAAGGCAGGACAAAGGATCTGACCGCCACTTCAACATTTACCTAAAGGCATTTGACCGTCCCCCCTCCCCCTTTAACTCTCTCCCCATCTCAATCTCCTGTTCTTCCTCTGCCTTTTCTAGTTTAACCACCATTTGCGCGATTGTTAACCTTGATTCGTACAGAGAGAAAGTGAACTGGTGTGCGCCACCTCCCCAATTGCACCCATGGGCACCTTAATAGTTGTTGGTAAATGAGAGAGGGAATCACTCATTAATGGTCAACTAATCAATACGAGTCACAAAGCATATTTAGATGACCTTTACTGCCAGTCTTTCTTGGCGATGGAAATTGTGTTGGAGAGAAAAATAAATTACAGTGGAGAGGGAAGGGGGAGTGAGCGGGAGAAAGAGAGGGGATGGGTGCGTTTTGGGGGGGAGGTCTCCATCAGGCAAACATTATCTCTGATTAATTTACTGCTGTGTGGTATGAGGATGTGACACCGAGCGTGAAGAGACAGCCATGACAAAAAAGACAACACAGAGAGAGAGAGAGAGAGAGAGAGAGAGAGAGAGGCCTCCCCACCCTGTTTTTTCTCCCATCCATGTCAACAAGTCCACACAAAGACTCGTCTACGCCGTCAGAGAAATCTGTACCGATGCATCCGCACATGTCTCGTACTTCTAAAGGCGGTTATTTATGAGCGACATCAAGAATACTTTCTAATAATAGCATGTTTTGTGTCATGGTTAGTGAAAGATAGGTATGTCATGCATGAAAATGGATAGAAATATATTCAATATAGTTGGAGATCCGCTATCTATTATATGAGGAATCCTTTGGCAGTGTTTAACCTTTCGTTCATGTGAATTCTTGCACCCTCTAATAACCCGGTGCACCATATGCAGCAAACGCTATCAATCAAAGAGTTGATGCAGCCTGACAAGAGGCACTCCAACACATGTGGGACATTTTGGACAAAGAGGCTTGTGGTGTTCGCGGCTGATAACGTTCTCGGTGGCTGCGAGTGCAACAAAACAAGCCTGCGTGCCCTCGAGTCACTAGGTTATAAAAAAGAAAAAGAAAATAAAGACAGGATAAGCAGGTAATGGGAGAGAAAAACGATTACTGGATGTTCATGCATGGATGCAGCAGGTCATAATCTATCCTGCGGTTCAATTTTGGAAGGTATGCTTGCTTCTTTTAGATTTATAAGTGACAGAGGGGCTGCCAGTCGCTTCTCTTTTTTCTCTGTTTATGTGTGTGCGTGGGTGTTTAGCGTGTGTGTGCGTGCACACATGGGCTTCCCTGAAATTTTATCAGCTGTGAGCACGGGCCAGTGAGATGACATTGCTTTGTTATAATTCGCTCAAACTCTTAACTGTAGGTGTGAGACACAAATTGATTTGGAGTAGTGTGTGCAATAAAAATGACTCCCTTCATTTGAAGCATTTATGCATACTAAGGAATAACTGGTCCCCCAAACAGGCACTTAACTTCCTATTACATTCGAATGAGTTCATATTCTTTATCCTTTAAGACATTAGCATTCTTCAAAGAACAGCTCATACCTTGGTGTGCAGTGTGAATCCGAAAATAACATAATTTTAATGAGACTCCCACTTATGAGCTATGACACCAATATAAACACAGATTAAGAAACTGCACAAATAAAACCCTTCAGCCATGATGAATAGAGATATATGGGCTCCTGAGCTGCAGTCTCAGCACCTGTGTGCGCGTGTGTGTGTGTGTGTGTGTGTCTGTGTGTGCGTGTCAGTATGCCATGCACGTCTTCAGTGCAAATGTCCTGAGCAGCCACAGGCAAGGCAGCAAATTGACAGGCAGTTTCAGCCAGCCAACGTGCAAATTGTCACTTCGAATTTGGGTCAATCTCTCGCACCGTCTCTTACCACCGACTTGCATTCATGATACAATCCAAAAAAAAAAAACAGTATGGATTTTAAAAAAAAAGATTTTTATTTGCACAGGTGTCGACGCGCAGATAATGAGAAAATGAGATTTGGAGCACGACTCCCTTTAAGAGAGAAAAAAACAATAACAAAAAAATGTGACTAAGAACCGACTAACATGATAGCAACAAAGTAAAAACAAAAATATACGTAAAAAACTGTTTGACGAAGCCTTTTTGCGGTCTATCGGTGATATCATAATCACTATTAAATGTGTAATTGTGCACACGGCATTAATCATTAACCCTTCCTATGAGGGTTAACTGCAAATAATTGGCATGTTTGCACACTTAATTGGAGATGTGTGGGTGTGTTTGGTGGATAAAGAATCTTCATGCATGTTCGGGAAAATTACATGTTAATTTATGCGTGGAATATTAATAACAGCGATTTTCCACATAACTAACTGTCCTCGTGAAACAAAACAACTGGACGCCGTTACACAGTTGTGTGACAAATTGTGAGCCTTTTCTGACAAGCGAACTCTTCTGGGCTTTCTGTGGTTGTCGCTACTGATTTCGTATGCTAGAGTAAGTTAGCCAAGCTGCCTGTTTTACAGCGCCTGCACATAGCTCAGCAGCGGGCTGACATCTCTCTCTGTGTCAGGTCAGAGGGAAAAACACGGCGTCAAACACACACACACACACACACACACACACACACACACACACACAGACACACACACACACATGGCAGGCGAAAGAGAGAGGAGACAAAGGAAGAGAGGGAGGGCTAGAGCGCAGGAGGGAAAGCAACAGTGGGGGAAATGAGCGGGAAAGTGCTGATGGAGAAAGCGAGATAGAATACACCGAGAGAAAGAGAGAGAGAGAGTGAGAGAGTGAGAGGCATGGAATAGGAGAGCAAAGGTGAAAAGCAACACCAGAAACCCGGTTCAACCATTTGGGATAAAAGTGGGCAACTGGAGAGAGAGAGTGAGAGGGAGAAAGATAATCGATAGAGAGACAGAGAGAGAGAGAGAGAGAGAGAGAAATGAATAGAAGAAAATAATTTAAAAGAAGTTGGCAGCAAGAGGGGAAAGTGTGAGAGGGAGAAACAGAGACAAAGAGGGAGGAAAGAAAAGGAGGTTGGTAGGAAGGAGAAGGAGGAGGTTACTACACCAGGACTCTAATCCAATATAACAGATTACAATGGCACTCTAATGTGATTTTTATCCCAAGTACAGGAGGACGGACAGAGAGTTTCCACATGAAATATTAATAACGTTATGAAATGTGCTGTACATGAAAAATAGTCCCAACAGCCGCATTTGAATAAGTGAAAATTGCAGCTACAACTAAGATGCAACAAGTTAGAGGCGGGGAAAAACCAACAACGTCTTCCTTGAGATAAGTTGTTAGCGGATGAAAGTAAAGACAAACCAAAGAGCGGCTGAGGGAAGCTCGCGTGTTTACATAGATGTCAATGGGCGGCCATGAAATATGCATGTTATATGGAGGAGTAGATCCGTGCGTGTAACGTTTGTGTCTGTGAGCATGCTTGTGCGCACGTCTGCGTATTTAGTGCTCGCAGGCCTAAACTCCAGAAAATACTTTCATGTGTGAGGGTTTTAACAGGGTGTTTGGTTTCTCCTCATCATAGCTGCAGGCCTGCGAGAGAGAGAGAGAAAGAAAATAAGAAAGGAATCTTTAAGAGAGTGAGCAGGAGATAGGAATAGAGAGGGGAGAAGGAGACGGCGGTAAACACGTCCACTTTCGGCTCAAAGTGAGGTAAGGCAGTAAAAGAATTGGCCGCGTTCCTCACGTATCGGCGCTCAAATAGATTCCCTGTCACACAAAGTTCTGCAGGCAGTCCTCGAGCTTGGCAGAACATCGTAGGTCCAACCATCGCAAACCCCTGAAAGGGGTCGCGCTCACATAGGAATCATATTCATGAATTAAAAATCAAAACAATAACATCCCTGCAGGGAAATGCTGGTCGCTCCTGTACACTGAGGCCGCGGGCTCCTTTTGTTTATCAAGAAGGAGGAGGGAGATGGGAGGGGAGGGGAGGTGACAAATCTGTAGTTCGGGCAAACTGCCGCCTTGTTGATATGAAGAGCTGTACGACGGTGGGGGTAGTGATATGTGAGCGTGTGCGAAAACAGGAGATGGTCTAAACAATATCTCCTAATGGGGGTTGAGGGGGCAACTGTCCCAGCTGTCCTCTGAATTCCAAACCGACCAACCCCAGCTTTAACCCCGCCATCGCTTGGAGCCAAAAGTGCCACGGCCGACTGTTTACCCTCTTACAAGCTGCTCTGTGCACTGACAATGGACGAACAGAAGATAAGCAGAAGTGTGCTAAACTAACCTTTACCTTCAAAGAGATGTCTGCGGGTGTTTGTGTGTGAGTGTGTGTGTGAGTGTTTAGTAACCATGCTACTGCGAGCGAGGTTCGCAGGTGAAGCTGAGCGAACCCTAATGACAAATGTCTTTGAGGAACAAAGGACAGTAAAGAGAGAGAGAGAGAGAGAGAGAGAGAGAGAGAGAGAGAGAGAGAGAAAGAGAGAAAGAGAGAGAGAGAGAGAGAGAGAAAGAGAGAAAGAGAGAGAGAGAGAGAGAGAGAAAGAGAGAAAGAGAGAGAGAGAGAGAGAGAAAGAGAGAAAGAGAGAGAGAGAGAGAGAAAGAGAAAGTGGGTGAGTGTAAAAAAAAAAAGAAAGTGAGAAAGAGAGAGAAGGAATATTTACAAAAGAACCACATGGAGAGGAGGAACAGCAATCCAAATTTCATCTGATGACTGGATGGGTTGTTTCTTATTGCTTATGTTTCTGATTGACTTGTCAGATCAGTTTCAGCTATTTAAATAACAAAAACCAAAAAAGTCATCCAAAGAATCCAAATGAGTCAAAGGTATATATAAACCATAAAGTGAAGGATTGATATTGGATTCCTTTTCCTGGGAGTGTGAAAGTCACTTCAAAGTGAAAGTTTTTCTCCAAAAACTAAATTATATGGAGATGTTTAATTATTATTATTATATAGATAACGTTTGACAATATTTTCATAACTAAATTGTGGTTGAGAAACAGATGGATTTTAAGGATTTTAAAGGGGCAGCCCCGGCAGCAGTAGTAATTAAGTGAAAGGCAAAGGTTTCAAATTGATTGCAAGCTATTAGAGGCATACAGCAGTGATCAAAGGATTGTCTGTGGATGAGAAATCCCATCCATCAATTCTCTGAAATCCCTGGTGGATGGATTGCGACCATTGATTACCTTTTCCTGGTGGACGTGCCTAGTCTTACTTACGGTTCCGGTCTGCTTCCTACATTAGATCTTACTGTAGACACCGAAGACGACAGAGATGCATGATTGCATTAAGAAGTGAGAGGATATTCCTTTCGTTGACCTGTTCCGGAATAATTAATGCAGAGTGGCCCCACAGGCGACCGTTAGATGTCAGACCAACAAAGGGTTAACTCTCAATCAGCTGTGTCCTTCCACTCCTCGCAACAGAAGGTCTTTTTGTTGAGGAAGACAGCCGTTAAGTTTCCAGAAACATCTGGCTTATTCCACTTTGCAGTGGATTCAAGAATGTTGAGCAACGCAGAGAGGGTGCCAACTGCTGAGACCCTACAAGTCAAATATCTTCATCACTTCTTCTTGTTGCTTGGATATTATTCTTATTATTGAGATTAAACATGATGCTGGCAAAGAGTTTCCATGAGATCAAGCAAATATGTTCTTAAAGGGTCGCCCTTGGGGGAAGTTGTTGTTTTATCACCGCTTTGAGTTTGCATGAGCGCCGCCTGTGTGAAAAATTCACTTTTTATTCTCTTTGGAGATTAAATTTAAAAGCCAGAGCACCAAAAATGTTTTACAGCCTTCCCGGCAGAGTACATATCTGCCTTTCATCAGTTACTACAAAGGGTGAATTCAGACCGTAAGAAAGAAAATAATCTGTTCTAATATAAGTTTTATGTTCTTAGTGACCTTAAAATGATGTCTACCAATATTTGCTGCTTTTCACATTCTTTTGACGACTTCTAAGAGTAGTTTGAGGATTCAAGGTCGGTGCATAATTGGTGTGCCATCGCATCCTGTCCTTCCAAACGAGTAAGAAGAAAGTGAGTGGTGTCCTTGCATCATCCATGGTGGAGGAGTTATAACACCAGTACAAACACTATTGGCAGGATCAGAGGTGGTCGACAAATTGCTTGATGGATTTGCAAAGACTTGTGGAAAGAAGATGTTCGATTCATCTCGGAAAAGCAGAGACGGTGAGACGGAGAGGTGAACTGGTGAGACTAATATATTGATTAGCATCAGAGATCCACCACCAGACAACACAGAGGGTATGTGTTGCTTTTCTCTATGGCTATCTTTCTTGCTGTGCCACACCCATCTTCGAAGTTTGTTCCCTAATAACTCCATTTTGGTCTCATCTGACCTATTACATTGTTCTTTTGAAAGTTTCAATGGTATTTGGCAAACTGTAAGTGCTTTTAATTGTATGTGGGTAACAGGAATTGGATTTTTTCTTGCTAGCCTCCCAGCGGTAGTTGGGGAGACTTTCTGACCACAAGATTCGACAGACGTCTGCAATTCTCCACCTGAAATCCTTGGAGAGTCTTTTGCCAGTCGAACCATCCTACTGAGAGTGTGTGAGTTCAGTTTGCAGAGATATCCACTTTTAGTCTGAATTTTATCATCTCCATTCTTAAACTTCTTAACTATTGATCTATTGAAACAGACATTTTGAACAGTTTAGAGATTTTCTGTATCCATTACCAGATTTGGGCAGCTCTACAACTTTTCTTCTAACGTCATCGCTGTGTTCTCTGGTCTTTCCCATTGTGAAGAACGTCAAATAGAATTGGACCTGTGTCACCTCATATTTATACCCCAGTAAAACAGGAAGTCACTGATCACCACTTCAGAGTTCCTACTCAAACAGGCAAATCTGAAAATATAAAATAGAACTGGAAATATGGAAATATGCTTCAGTTGCCTTTAATCACAGGAATTCCTCGCGCTGGCAATAATGGTTGCACCTACGTATTAGAGAAAAAATATTCGGTTTATGTTAAGAATGTAATGTTCTTTGAAAAATGATGTTATTTGAGTAAAATGTCAGATTGTAGTGAATGAGCTAAATGAAAGACCATGGGCATAGACGATAAACACATTTTATGCATCTCATTTCACACATTTATTATAAAAGGGTGCAAATAATTCTGGAGGACGGCACATGATGGACAGATCCATTTGAAGGAGTGAGGGAAGAGATGGCAGTCATGATTGTGTCATCCACTTGTCTCTCAGGATAGATAAGGAAGTGACGCATTTGGTGAGCCAACCCATTTGGCATGGGCCAAAATTGCTAGATAACAAATCAAAGCCCTCACCCAGACTGGTGCAAACAGTGAACTCCATTAAAGAAGTCACAATAAACTCTTACTTCAAAGCATTTTTCAACTTTCTATTCCAAGTCCAGAAAACAGACTCTCATCTGGACGACCTTTCACAAGGTATTCCATTTTTCCCTTTTTGAAAAGCATGGAACTAAAACGAGTTATTGAAGGAATCCGTTAAAAGTACATTCAAGTGGTCCTCACATTACAAATATGTGACAGGCAGCTCAAGGCAAGAGCTGGTATCTTCTCTCGGATGAGCCCACCTTTGAATTTAATTTGCTATTATCTCCCTGGATTATGACAAAGAATAATTAATGTTCTCATGCAAACCGTCATGCACAAAGAAAGGAAGTCATTAAAACATCTGCTCTTTACAGCAAGCAGCGCTGACAGTCTGGAGTGCTATCCTATGATGGTCGGTGCATGTATATCCAAACACACACACACACACACTCATTAAATAGGGAACATCTACCCTGCTTTCGCTGACCGCTCTGTCACACAGCAGCCACTCTGTTAAGCCGCGATAGAATTGATGAGCGACACTCAAATTAAAACGGTGCTACAATTATGACATCCTCATACCGGTGCTCTTAATAAGTACATCTCCATTTTAATTAATAAAGCCTGACAGCTTAACAGATATCCATTACTCAGACCAGACAGGTCAATGAAACTTCAAAATTAAAAGCCATAATTAGGAATAATGTGGGAAGAGGGTGTTTATGCAGACCTGTGTTTATTTTTAAATAGGTTACATTTGAAAAATATGTCACTTCCTCAATGAGCCGCAATATCTTTTGTTCCGGACAAACTTTTCATGGGTCAGTACAACAATACGTAAACCAAATTAGGCCTGCGGTGCGCTATTCTTCATATAGAAACACCTATGCTGTGTATTCTGCGTTGTTTTAAAAAAAAAAATGCATACTGCACATTTCTAGTTATGTTTTGTGTTTATTCAAGTTTGTCTCCCCGATTGTTTGACAAGAAAATAAAAAGGATTATTGGATGGATTTTGATGGAATTTAGCTAAGAGGTAGATATTGGGTGATATTGGTTTAGATTTTGCCAATATCAATCAATCAACAATCATTTTTTATTTTTATAGCCCCAATTCACGACAGTTGTCTCAATGTGCTTTCCAGAAAGAGCAGGTCTAGACCAAACTCTTTATATAATTAACAACAGGGACCCAAGAAATTCACCGTGACCAATCACTTGGTGACAGTGGCGAGAAAAAGCGGCCTTTTAACGACAGAAACCTCGAGCGGATCCAAGACTGAGGGTGGACGGCCTACTGCCATGACCGGTTGAGTTTGAAAAGAGAGGGAAAGAGAGAGAAGCAACGATATCGGCTTTGCTAATCCACTTTCCTCCGCTTCTCCAGTGTCGGGGCCGACACTATATGTCCTTTATATCATGAAAATAATGATGTAATGACCCTGAAACTATCCAGGCAAGGACAACTCATAATGTTCCACCATAATACGCAATTGGATCTGGATCCAGATCATGATCAAGATCCGATAGATTCAAAGACGTATTCAGGTGAAGGGCAATATGTATTCCATTACTCTGTGGGCTAGAGGCCTGACAGCATCACCAAAATCTATACTTAAGAGACATTCAAATGGATTTCACGTGTCTGTGGAAAAGGTAATACGTAGGATTAAGATCTGCTGGTAGGGAAAACGATATTTTTGTCGTTAACTCATAAACAACTGAGGATAAACACACGATTTCAATTCGACACGAGGTAGATCACAGTAAAGTGATGTCATCATCACAGTGGCGTGATCATGTGCTTTGGCCAGGAGGCAGCGACACAACCGGTGATTATCCACTCACAAACAAACACCTGTGATCAAACAAACCTCTTCATCGCTCACTGGGAGGGAGCGTTAACAGGAATGCTAAGTTTACTGCACACCATTTAACAGTTTGTCTGTTTTTCGTTCTGTTTGCTGTGTTGTTTTACGGGGGAATATTTCAGAAAGTGGGTTTAGTGGAAACTCTGAGTTGCTGCGGTAACTTAATTTGTGGACCTAAAATGCCTAATGGCAGGTTTTCGTCAACAAATCTTGAGTTTGTTCCATTCTGTGCCTGAAGCAGAGCTGTCAATCATGACGTGTCCGTCTCTCATTGATTGAAGGCACTTTCAATCCATGATTTATCTGAAAGTCGTTCTCCAACCGTACATCTCACACCGTGAACATCAATCACATCTGAGCAGAGTTTTTTGTTGTTGTTTTCGAACGGAAGCTTATTTCACAACATCAGTGAATATTAGATATCAAAGCCTCTGAACAAATAGTCACTGACTAATATTATTAATATGTTTAAAACCAGAGTGAGGTATCTTCCACCATCAGGTTTATTCAAGTTGAGGGTCCAAGTTCAAGTTCAAGTGAACTCAAATGATTTTATTAATCACACTTTGTTTCGAAGCCGCCCATACATAAAAACAAACCCAAAATACAAGATACAGATAATATATAAGAATTCAACATGGACAGGGGAGCTGACTAAATAGATAGATAAGATAATAAGATGAGATAATTAAGATAAAGGTAAAGAGGGATAAAATGTCGGGATAAATAAAGTTGTGGGTGGTGGGGATCCCAAAGCGTTTTCATCTGACATATATAATTCCTCCAGTGAGTTCTGTGCCCCCCGAGGATTAACTCTGTATTTTGGTTACTTTTTCAGTTGCTGTCACATATGCTTTGTGCCCATGAATGAAAATAAAAATCTGTTCTATGTCATACCACCATTTTTTCAGAAACAAGATTAAAGGAAAAGGCGATAAAACTAGTAGATACATTTACTCAGCCTTCTTCTTCTCCCACGCCAGCTTGTTTTCCTTCTCTGAGGAAGCCATGCTTTTCTTTTCTTCTAAACATCTGCTCGTAAGCTCATTAAACCACCTCAAAAGGCGAGAAGCATTGCGACCGTAGCGTCTCACTGGTTGCCATGGTGAATCACAGCATCTGAGCTCCACTGATGATGGCTTTTGATCTTCCTCGTGCAAAAGTTTAACTCAGAGTTAACAAAGTCAGAGTTGATTGAACCAACTCAGATCAGCTGTTCTGGATCGACAACTAAGAGTTTCTCAATTTAAGGTTTAAACTCAGATTATGTTGAACCTGCTTTCAGAAACACACCGCATGTGATGTGGAATCGGGTGTTCATAGGTGGAACGGCGTAAAAGTCCTCCTTAAATCTCCAGATGTTTCCCACTCATTGTAGGTGCTGAGTTTAACAAAAAGTAATCGTGGTTTAACTGCAAAGTCCGGGTAAACCTCTCACACTTTATCTACGTTGAAATGCACCTGAGCTTTTGTTTGGACACACTGTGCAACACTGTCATCATTTAGAGCCCGCCTCCTGCATTTACCGTAGATAACCATAATGCATGGCCATCAATGGAATCAATTAAAGGTTTTCTAGCCCTGAAGCACTTTGTGCCATCAGTCCATTAAAGCCGGGGACTATGGATTAGCCTGACGAAGCAGAGGCCACTATCACATCAACATAAGCTTTGAGGCTCCGCAGGCGGAGGACGATTGAGCTTGAAACTACCTTGCGGTTGCAACGATGGGGACACTCAACAAATTAGCATACATGTGACATTTCCTGCTTTGGATTGATTTAACGGTTGATTAATGTCATCGTCGCTGTCGCGCTGACACATTTCGCCACGCTCCCCTGACAGCCGTAAAGAGTGTTCAAACTCTTTCGAAGCGGCGTCGTGTTTATTTATGACTTCGAAAAGGTGGAGGCAGATTTCTGCTGATGGCGCCAAAATGAGTGTCGCCAATGATGAGTCAATTCCGCTGCTTGTATTACAGTCATCAGTGTAAAACTTCTGGACTGCCAAACATATAATTTTGATAAATTGTAGATGTTGTGGATTTAATTTTAGCAGCATGAAGCGAACCTTTAATGGGAAACACGGTTAAGAACTACCACCGCGTAACTGTTGTTCCAGATGAACTCTGGATAATTCAAACTGGACTGAAATCACACCAACATACACATAGGAGGGAAAGGGCGTCCACTAACCCACATCTAACCATTTCCAGCTCAATCACTCACGGATATTCAGCGCGCTTAATTAAAAAGCCAATTTGCATATAAATTTGAACTCACAATTGCGCCCCAGCGGCATCGCAGGTGGTCGTTTTTCTCAGGAGCCAAATCCTGTGGAATGAGCCCTCGCAGGCTGAACCCGTGTGCCGTGGGTACGGGGAAACACAGCGGACTGACTTCTTTTTGTGCCATAAACCTAAAGGGGAGCTAACAGCAGGGTGAAGTGCCTAAATGAATGCCTCAACAATCTCGTGTGGGATTAGGGATGAAGCACGTTTTGGCAGCTGCGAATCCTGATAAAACAGACAGTGAGAATAGAAAAAGCCTATTAAGATGGATCACGATTCACACAGGCCGTATTTAACTCAATAATCTGAAATATAATATATTTCATGCACGCAGTTTTTCTAGACCTCTCAATCAGCAGTGAGATATTTATTTTCCTCTAAACAGTGATAGAAACCTGATACACAATGCTCACGTAATCCACCGAGGTTCAGAAGTCACCACGAGACCCTCAATTCAGACATTCAACGGCTGTCATGCATGAGTAGCCCACATGGGATCTTTTTTTTGCCAATTTTTTTGCCAATTTTGATAGATTTGAAGCTTGAAAAACATCTAAGTGGGTCCTGGTTCTTCGGCATAAATATTATTTTTTCGGCCGATGCAACGTACTAAAATTAAAATAAACTAACTTATGATAACGGGAAACCGTGTTAAAAATGGAATACAGTCAATATTTATGGTAATTTATCTTTAAACCCATCAATCGTCATTTCAATGTTTTTCATTCATTATGCATTTCAATTGAATAAAATGCACTATTGATTGTTTTGTTTAAATCAAGCAATGATTGGTTTGAAAGTAGATAATAGTTTAGATAGTTTTACCTAAACTGAACGATACAGAGAAGAAATACACTATCATTTATTTTCTATGTGTATTTAAGATGGCAAAAAACAAAATGAACCGAAATGTATATTATGAAATAATAGGGGTTCTTTTCCTGTTTATTATGAATTAATAAGAAATTATGAGTTAACAACTAAAAAAAAAAAATTTGTTTTCTGTTTGTTTGTTTTTTATTTCAAGTGTAAGCAATAAATTGCCATTGCTAAATGGTCTAGTACGTATTTTTTTCATGTTCAAATAAAGACTTTTTCATAAAATGTGAACTTTTTCATGGTTCAGGCTTTACAGGGTTAACGGGACCCTCCCTCAATGAAATCATTCATGCCAGCGAGTAACAATCTCCACCACACAAGGTGCTTTCTGTCTCATCTGGTTTCTCCAACACACTTGTTCTTCTCCACCGCAGAGACAAGTCCATTTCCTCCCGTGACGAGCAGTCGTATTATACGATGAGACTTCACATTATGAAGATGGGAGAGGGGGGAGTTCAGAGGAGGGCGCCGACGATGGTTAATCTGTAACCCTGACCGAAATGAGATCATATCGCTCTCATTTTAGCATATTTGAACTGGTAAACTGATACCATCTAAATTGATTTTTGCTGATCCCTTTAAAAAGGCGAGCGCACCTGGTGCCACGATATGAGCACCGACACTTTAGCCTCATATGACCACAGCTTTGATGCCTTCTGGCTGTTCTCAGGTCCAGATTAACCACAACATCAGGCGCTTCCCAACAGGCCTCCGAGAAAATGAAACAACCTGTTTAGATGAGCTCATGCTTTCTAAATCAGAACACTTACTTAAATCCTGTCTTATAACCTTCTGATGGATCGTCTCTCTTTCTCTGTTGTGGTTTTCACTCGAGCCGGTGACATGATTTTCTTCGCAAAGTGTTTGCTTAAATATTCTGAGGAAAATGCTGGATTTTATTCTGTATTCTGTAACATGCTCTGCTGCTATAACCCTGCAATTTCCCCATTGTGGGACTAATAAAGGTTTATCTTATCTTATCTTATTTCTGCTCACTATTCCGGCACTGCAGCAGTTTATTAAAAACAAGAAGGGATGAACTGATAAAGTGTACATCTAGTTTAAAGCAATTTGTTAGCAAGTTGTTACTGCCATAAATGATAGCTGAATGAGGTCATGTGATCGGCGCCATTTGAATGTTTGTCTGTATGTGTTTGTAACTGACATTACAACCCAGGGGGCTTTGTATGTCTTTTAATGATATTTAGTGGAAAGTGGGCCCCGGATCTTTGAGGCTTATTGAAGGCATTACCTGCCCTACTTCCAGTCTTCGAATGATGATGGCGTCTCTTACATAGTTGAACTTAATTCAAGTGTTAGCGCTTTTGCAAAAAATGGAGCGGTTTTTCCCATATTACTTCCGCCATTGAGGTAATATTTATACCTCTTTGCGTTTTTCTTATTGTTTGTTTGAAAGATAACTGAAAATCTAACGTACAGATTTGCACGAAATTGAACCGAAATGAAGGTTTTTGCATATCCTTGAGATGATTACATTTTGGTGACGTTAGAGCAAGACCTCATGACGTTATGTCCAAAAAACTTTTAGTCCGTTTAAGATTACGGAAAACTAATGGATGGATTTGCATGAAATGCATCCCCGAAGGTAGGAGTTTGCATATCCTGGAGATGATTACATTTTGGTAACTTCACGTGAGCCCCGTAATATAAAATAAAATAAAATTTGATTTGTTAAATGCAACGTTATGTCTGAAAAACTGTGATTTCGTTCAAAAAAAGCTTCACCTGCTGAGTAAAATATGAACTTGTAAAGTAAAATATGGTACATAAAAGATAGATCTCCTCGAGTCGATTAATATGCACCAAATTTGAACTAAATCCGACCAACAGTCTAGAAATTATGGTATGAAACCTTTTGGAGATAAAGCTCCCCCTAGTGTCAGGAATATACAACTGACCTTCACCAAAATAAATCCAGTTCTTCCTCGCACTGAGGTGTATCTGGGTATCTGATCCATGAAACAGTTTTTGAGATATGGTGTTAACACAAAGGACCTGTGGCGGCGATGACGTTTCCATAACATCCATGGACTTTTCGTGCTTAGAATAATGTCTACCTTCAGTTCTGTTGTGTCTTGGCGAAGGTTTGTGTCGTTTTCCAGTTGTTTAAATAAGTTTAGTGTTCATACAAAAACATTGTGAGAACAAATCTTGTTCACATGGACAAAACAGTCGGCTACATAAACACGTGATAACCGTGAATGAAGTTGCGCTATTTCGACACAGTTTTCACAGGAATTGTGTTTTTTCTTGGTTTGCAGGGCAATGATGCAAAAGATTACACCCTTGAAGGCATTTCCAAAAGTTTGCAATTTCAGTCTCCCAAAATACAGTTAACCGTGTGAACAAAAGACCAAACTGCAACATAAAAAAGTTTGTTTTCTTGCAAAATCTGAAGTCAGTTAGAGGCTATTTGAGAGACATTGTCCTGCCAAGCCAGTAAGAGGCAGAGGAGGGCAGGTCATGGCACCGCCATAAGGATGAAGACATGCCTGGTGGGGGTTTGTGCTCTCCAACTGCCCCTCTGGTCCTGAATGACTGGCCAAAGTCAATGTCCTTCATGTTTGGGAACTATTATCTTGCCATAAAAATAATAATCCTTTATTCATACACGTTGTAGAAACGTCCATTTCAGACGAAAACAAACATGTTTCTGTTTGATATTTTTAGATGTCTGTAGCCGGGCCGATCTGATACAAAATATTTGAGCCAACAGACCGGGTTTGTTCAAGTCAACCCCGCTGTCCAATCAGATAAGCAAGGCCGAGAGAGCGAGACTGAAAGGAGGGAAGAGGGGGGGGTTGATAGATATAAAAAGAGAGAGAGAAAGAACAGAGAGAGAGAGGCAGTAACTGCATAGTTTCTGAACTCTGCTGGCATTCAAACCAGGGAAAAACTGTTTTTTTTGGCAAATCTCTCTGTCACTAACTCCCCGGAGAACCCACAGAGCGCTGGTGCACACTCACCCACCCAACCCCTCCTCGCTCTTGTTTTTAAACTCAAATGCCCTCCTTCTACACAAACACAAAAACACACTGGGCCGAGGGAGAAATGCTGCAAGTGTTCCAAAAGAGTAGGGAGAATGGGTCAGAAAAGACAACCCGAACCATGAGCAGAGGCAAAATGAGTGGATTATAGAGCTTTGATACAGCAGGGGAAGATAGATGAGACTGTGACAGTTGTTTCAGGCCTCTTTCTGGACTGGATGGGAAGTCTTTGGCCCTCTTCCACGTCTGAGTTGGCTGATAGGCCCTGACCGTGGAACACATGCTTGGCTCGGAGCAGTGAACTGCAAAGCACACTGATCAACAATAAAAATGGTCGACAAAAACGGCTTTGTTTAGCCATGAGATCAGGCTGATCCCTGACTCCAAATTACAGCAGCGGGGAATCAGACAGCATTCAAATTAATATAAGTCACTTTGTGCTGCACTCTGGTAAAAAAAAGGGAAACTAGTATACCATAGCGGAAGGTCAGCAGAGTGTCTTTTCAGAAAGAGGAGTGACCTCGGTTCATACCGGAAAGAGAAAATGTGAACCTTCAGATCTGTTATTTTTAGTTTTTGCAATAATCAGCCAAAGACTCACTTGATTTCTCCTTCAACTAAGGTTATACTTTCGCTTCCCCTGCTAGCAATTAGTCTTGAGAATGCTATTTGTCAAAAGCCAAGCCGTTCGTTTCCACTGCTCTGCCCCGCCAGCTCTTGTTACAATTGGCTGTTTCCTGCATGGAGAAAAACATGAGCGCTTGGAAGAAGGTGAAGGCCCAGCAGCTGGCTAAAACCACAGTCAGCCAGAGACTCGTCTGAAGGTTCAGCAAAGAGGGGCTTCTTCTTTTCTTCTAAACCTTTTTTTTCCAGTGAACCTTTAAATTTCTAACCAACATCATTGAACAAGAACTGAAGAGTAACAGAAGAGTATGTATATAAAGAAAAACCAGCAGTAACACATGTTACAATAATATATTTATATATATATATAAATACTATTGTAACACGTGTTACTGCTATATATATATTATCGTAACACGCCCATTACTCTGGGTTTTCAAGAAAAGGTCTGATTTTCTCCAATGAAGACAGTTCAACACATTAATCCAGAGAGTATGAGATGGGGATGGAAAAGGGGGCTCAGAACAATAAATATTGTTCAGTCAAATCAGAAATCTGATTAAAAAAAAAGAAAAAGGAAAAAAGAACTGAGTCAACGAAAACTATTTCTGTATTTCTTTGGGCACTCGTGATCTGAGGCGCTGTAGAAAACAGGTCAATCACTGAGTGACACGTATTGATTCTTGGAGAAAGAGCTGATGACATGCAGGCGTGGTATATGTGCTGTAAACAAATACGATGAAATTTATTAATGAGAATCTGAGCAGCTGACAGAACCGTAACATGTAGCCGCTGGAAAACCCCCTAGGTCCAACATCCATATGACACAATGTCACTTTTCCACTATTTTTGCCGGTGACTGTAGGCGCAGCAGTGGGGTCCTTCGCTGGTGCAGGAAACATATTCTATCTGGGTTACAATAGACCTGGAGAGCCATCAAACAGCCAGACGTTTTCTTAGTAAATCACCGGCAGAGGGGGAACTTTCAAGAGTGCAATTAAGAACCTCAAGGTCAGACTTCTCTGGAGAGTAAGCGCTGGAGAGAAAAATCGCGAGGCATTGTGTCTTCTGCTGTTCCTCGCACAGCTACACACTCCGTTACCCACCTTAACTCCCTCTTTATCCCCCGTCCACCGTTGTACCTTCCTTCTTCAACCCCCTCTTGTCTTTGTTACAGACAAATGTGATTTGGCGGTCAGCTGTGACACCATTTCTTTCCCCCCGGTTCCAGTTCAGAGACGGGCTAGAAATGGGTCGCAGGTGTAGAAAAGAACGGGATCCGTGGATCTTAATCTCAGGGCAATAATGGTGCTGAGCGCCCCTGTAGGGAGTTTCAGGCTCCCCCTGCTCTAAGGATGTGGTGAGAATGTTCCTGATTGTGTGAGCACACATATAATTTGGACTAAAAATGATTTTATAAGCCTGGTTCTGGAGTTGGATTTGATTTACCACTTGACAAACACAACCGATCTCAGGATTTGGAACTCTGGGCCTTAAAGAGCCATACATAACGGGACACGTTTCCCCCCCAAAAAATCCTTATTAGTAATAGAATCGTTTTATATAAATAAGGAGGGACATGGGCACATCTGGATTTTGAACATAGAGAAAAATCACATATTTGGGCTAAAAATACAATTCAACATCTGAGTTATTAGTACTGAATGGCCTTGGGTTAAACTTTTATTTTAAAACAATTATGTCAAGAATTGAAAAACTAGCTTGCTAGCTAGGCTGCAATGCGGAAAAGTTAGTGAGCAAGCTAGCTGGCTTCTAAAACGTCTGATGGCGAACCATCGCTAGCTCGCTAAATTAAGCAGCAATGGCTTTAGCTGACCAGCTGACCTAACTTGATATTATGTTGCACCACACGGATATTAAATAATAGCTAACATGAGCTATCATGACCTAGTATAAAATTAGTTAGCTTAACGTAAGCTATCATATGTGACCTCAGGCCAGTAAAACAGTCGTTTAAATTTAACTGTAAAAATTAATTGTTTTGATATATTAAGCATACAATTTTAACGGCGATTAATGTCAAGCCTCGATTTCAGGTGGCTCTCCAACCCTTTGTGCTGGAACACTATTTTTAACCCAGTCTCTGGTCAAACCAGCCCAATTTATTACCGCACAGCATCAACCCAGCATTTGGATTATTAAAATAGCCCAGCATTCTTTAGAGTGCAGACGACTGCAGGCGATTATCGCAAATATGAAAAATACTTCAAATGATCAATTCAAATGATTGCAATCGGACGATTTTGCAATAATTGTATAAATAAAGGTTATTTTTGGATCTTTGTGTAAATTCCTAAACAAATAAGTAGAAGAAGTAAGGATCTCCTTAAGTCTGTTCATGTACAAGCCTCTCCGACACTATTTGCACACTATTGCACACGTGTTTTTGCCAATATTATTAAAGATTTGTAAACACTTTCTTTTATACAATGGCCTAAAAACCTGAAATAAAGTTCTCCCTTTCAACATTGTATGCAGAGCGTAAGTTCTGCTTAACAAGACATGCCGTGGGCGTCTTCCTTGTTGTGTGGTCGTTTCAGTCGGAAGATAAACAGGAACTTGGGTTTGCAGAGCGATTGTCCCAGAGCTGAGGCCAAGAGCTGAGCTTGTGCAAAGGCAGCTCGACGATCAATAAGCCATCCCACAATATCCACACAAGCATCAATATTATGGCAAATCTATATGAGGAGGTAATTATAGTGGGACAGGTGTAAAACTTTTGTTTAATCCGTGGAATTGATTCAACTCAAAAACAGATTTCTTTCTCTTAATATGCAACAAGAGCGCTAAATCAATGACTCTTGAGCAAACTACTATTAAATCTAAAGCTGGGGCTCAGGACGGAGTGATAAAGCTGCTCAAATGGGAGACGACGGGCACTTTTACAGTACTTTCCGGAAGTTGCCATCGATTGGACTCCTCTAGCAGCACCAGGGGGGAAGTAATGGGGTGTGATGCTCAATAACGGCGAGATGCTTTGCTCTGTATTAGCGTTTTACATTTAATAGTGAAAGTGTTGTTTCATTACTGGATGGGTTTAAATCCCATGCACTGCTGCCTATTAATGTTTAATTGCCCCATTATGGGCCAGACTTTGCGGCGTCTTATGCTGACTATGTTCAAAATAATATCTGTATCTGTGTGGCGTGAAGACAACAACTAATGTTTCATCATGACGTCAAACCTGCTTTCATTCGTACAGGAATCTGCAGAATCCCGTGGATCATTTCAATACAACATGCTGTGTTTATGTTAATCTTTGAGTACTTCAAGTACTCAAAGATTATGTATGTTATAATACATACAAGAGGGTAACGGATGCATGTTATTGTATTGTTTGATTTATGCTCTGCACACCATGAGGAACGACTTCTACGGTTTGGGGAAGCCGTACCAGACGCACGTGCATTAAATAACCATTACTGTAATTGCTCACTAGGTTAAGGAAGCAGCATGGGGTTCTTCCAAAAATGACATTTTTCATACAACTCATCAATATGTGAGACAGGGACAAATATATCTGTTGTAACAGCTGGACATCATCTGAGGATCAGTTGACAAACAAAGGCATTTAAAAAAAAAATGGAATACTATCCCAGATAAATTCTGTTTTATTTATTTTTAGATCTGCGTCATGAACCTTTGATGAACTCTGTCAACCGTCATGATGAACTTTGCATGTATGAACCGAAGCCAAACTGACTCTGGACAGGAATCTGTCCAGACTCTGGACAGGAATCTGTCCAGAGTCAGAATCTGGAGCTGACATCCTATCTGGTGTGCAAACATGCAAACACTCAACAGTGTCCTACCTGGCGTGAGGGACATCGATGCTGGAGGAAACCACTTTGCGTTTCTGCTCTAGCAGGGACACTGATCGAGTGTCGGGGTCCCTGCCAGCGCGCTTGCCGTCCGCCATGCGCTGCTCTTCCACCGTTTCCGGGCTGTGGGAGCCGCCCTCCACCTTCTGGCTTTCTGTAGCTCCGTTAGTGGAGTTCTGCTGGAGAGGGATGAAGAAAAAGTCAACCCTGGAGTAGTGGAGCATCTAAGTTAGTAAGAACATACATATCGGAATGAACAAACGTACAGAAACAAGCATCTGTTGTTTGAGGTCCCGTATGAAATAGCCTTTGAATTGTCACAAATGTATTAATTTATTACATGAAAGCATCTTAAAGAAGATTCAATCAGATTTTTTTAAACATTTGAATCCCAAAGCAAGGAGAACTTAATAATTTCCGAATATTAAATAAAAAAAGACACAAAAAATGAAATGGTTAGCCGAACAACAAGGCTGTTACTCTTGCTTCATGTAGGCAGTATGAGGTTTAAAACCAAAAACAGGATGCTGCTGATAATCAAAACTGAAACTGCCATCTCTGGAACAAAAGTAAATGAAAAGCAACTGTGTTATCAGGCTTTTTTCTAGATAATAATAATAATACATTTCATTTATAACGGTGGATCTCACCTTTCAAAACCTAAAAAACGTGATAAAAATATTACCCCAGACGGCCACCGGGTCTCCTAAGGACACGGGACATTATAGGAGGACTGATCCGTTTAATGCTTAGAGGTTCCCTGTGAGGTTTTTGGCGTCAGTCCCTCTACAGGAACCGTTTTAAGAGTTTCTGTTTGTTGGTTTTGTGTATGAGAAAGTCACCTATGCAAGTGGAAAGAAAGGCACTAAAAAAACAAACTAAATATAAGAACAATTAAATTTTAAGAAGTACTAAATCTTAAGCAATACCTTGTTATAAAGTGACAGATAAGACAAACATATCTAAGATGTTCTGGCAAGAAAACTTTGTTTTTTCTAGAGTTTAATGCAGGAAAAGGCTCTTTTGGGATCGTTTATGATCACTAAACTAGGCCCACGCTGTGTACGGTATATCCCCGAAAAGCCCCCAATCCCCTGCATTGTACAAGTAATCTTCTTGATTGAATTCCCCAATTTAAATGTGATGTTATTTCAGAAAACAATGTTTTTCCTAAAAAGGGAGGCTCTCCCTGGTGGGTGAAATATAAAAACCTTTCAGTTATAAAGCTCCCCTAGTGGCGGAAACATACAACTGACCTTTCCCAAAGTCAATCCAGTTCTTTCTCTAAGGTCTATGTGGGTAAAAATATTGAAAATGATCCATCAAACTGTTTTTGAGGAATCGTGTCAACAAGCGTCGGCAGCAGTGAAGAGTCCATAACATCCCTGACTATTCTGGAATATAATTAAATTCCATTTCAGAGTTTATTGTTTGACTGTAAGATCCTGCCTTCATTACGTATCTTTATCACGAGTGTGTGTTAGCTTTATAAAGCAACACCAGCAGAACTTCAATATAAACACACACAACTCTTCCTCTCCCCCATCACATGCTCTGATGCTAACGCCAAAATACTTTGCCTCCTGTTGCAAAGTAAATTTAATTAAAACTCCTAACGCTCTCTGATACAACAACAATGAATCTGATCCATCTTCACAGGAATGCTCGAATGTACCTACGAACACTCCCACACACGAACGCAAACACACTCAGTAGGTAACTAAAGGCGACAACACACTGAGAAAACACTAAAACAGTCGTGGTGACAAGCACGGCTGCCAGAACCAACAGGGCGCTGAGGAGTTTGACATGCAGACCAGAGTGTATATGTGTGTCAATGTGTGTGTGTGTACAGGTGTCTATATTTGTGTGTGTCCTTATGTGTTTGTGCGTGCGAGTGTCTATTTGTGTCCATGTGTGCGTGTGTGTACGTGTGTCTATATTTGTGTGTGTCCTCATGTGTGTGTGCATGCGAGTGTCTTTTTGTGTCCATGTGTGTGTGTGTATGTGTGTCTATATTTGTGTGTGTCCTTATGTGTGTGTCTATGTGTGTGTCAATATATGTTTGTATCTCTATGTGTGTGTCTATATTTTTGTCAATGTGTGTCTATATATGTGTGTGGGTCTGTATGTGTGTCTATATATGTGTGTGACTGTGTGTCTGTGTCTGTATGTGTATGAATATGTGTATGTATGTATGTGTGTGTCTGTATGTGTATGTATGTGTGTGTCTACATGTGTGCATGTGTAAATGTGTTTATATGTGTATTTATCAATGTATCTGTGTGTGCGTGTGTCTATATGTGTATTTGTCAATATGTCTGTGTGTGTATGTGTCTATACGTATATTTGTGTATGTGTCCACATGTGTGTGTATGTGTAAGTGTCTACATGTGTATTTTTCTATATGTACACAAATACACATGTATTGTGTACATGTGTGGTCTACTGGGTAGATCACAGTAGATCTACTGGGTAGATCACAGAAGGTTATTATTTCAAAGAACTACATGATGATTAAGGTTAACTGTGGAGAATGAAACAGCACCGTACTCCATCACTCAGTCACACACGCATATACAAACGCCACGAGAACAGTTTACTTAGACTAACAAAGTAATAAAGGAATGAAGAGAGTAAAAACAAACAAGAAAATAGAGTGTGGCTGGTGGTGAGGGCGATTTGCTTAAACACTCAGTGATGCACTAAATGCTCTGTGAAAGCACAGGCTTGAGTGAAAAAACAAGATGGATTACACCAGCCTGAGGAAGATTAGGTTTTGTGTGTGGGATGAGTGTACTCCTCGGATAAAGCTAACTGCAATTCCGTCCTTTTGCCAGAATTGTGAACGATGGCATTTCATGGAACCAGGAAATCGTGACGCGTGCCAAATTGGTTGTGAAATTTGAGGTGCATGTGTCAAACATTCTCTCTCTCTCTCTCTCTCTCTCTCTCTCTCTCTCTCTCTCTCTCTCTCTCTCTCTCTCTCTCTCTCTCTCTCTCTCTCTCTCTCTCTCTCTCTCTCTCTCTCTCTCTCTCTCTCTCTCTCATAATAACCAACTTGCTTTGGGCAGTTTGTCAACTACAAGGATTCTTGAGCCATTATGGGTCGAAGGTCATAATAATAAAGCAAGTCGACACACTCCATACGTTTAAGCCAAATGGGCCAAATGTCAAGAAACTCCCAGCAAATATAGCTTGAAACTCAAGCGCTCTTTGTTGCTAGGAAGTATTTGTAGTGGCACATCTGGGGATGCTTTCCACATTAGGAATTGATGATGATTATAACCCCGAAGTGTGAGGGATACTATGGAATCGCCAACGCAGATCCTTTCTGTTAACATAACTCAAAAACCTATTTCATTTTATACACCCATAGACCTTAGTGCGAGGAAGGGTCACGAATTTCTCAACCGTTGGTCCAACCTAATCCATTTTGTGCATATGAAGCGACTCAAGGAGATGATCCTCACCGGCCAAATTTGGTTCTGACATCATAAAAATAGACAGGTTGAGTCGATATGGACTTAGATTATCAATAAGTCACATCTAATTTGTGGTGTTCAATCGTGGAATTGCTTGTTCAAGGCAGGAGATTGGGGGCTTTTCGGGGATTTTACCATGACAGTTTGACCTACTTACTCTGTGGCTTCACACCGCAGCAACACAGTGTAACACTTGATTTTGTGACGCAGGATATGACCAAAGTTTAGAGATGAATATTGGGTTTTATTCTTACCAGAAATGATGTAACATGTACTAAGCTCTAGCTAATAACTAATCAACATGCATCCAATGCTTAAAAGTAAATCAATAATATTTAGGCAAATTCTGATTATGCAGTTGTTAAATTGGTTGAGATAGTTATATGTTTGCTATTTATATAATTGTATTATTCTAATGAATATAAAAAGATATATCACAGCTTTCTCTAGCATTACCATGTTTGTTTAAACTTTAGGATCATGTTGTGAATGAATAAAAGTCAACGCAAAGGACGCACGGAAGTATGTGCTCCAAATGGGCATATCTATTTTTGTATATAAATGAAGAATAAATTAGGCTCTAAGTGACAGTTTTTTGTTGCCACTGTGAATCATGTGAGAAAGTTTTGACCGTTTGTAAAATAAAGAGTACGAGTGGCTTCAAATGAGATACTCTTCAAGGAATGACTGACAGATGGGAAGACTAAAATTCATTGTTGTGTATATGTATGTATATACAAATATACAGTATGTACATATGTATAAGTATATTTGAATATATAGGTATTATTTAAGTGTGTATATAGGAATATGTGTGTATATAGATGAGAAGTAAATTTGTATGGGGTATGTGTGTGTGCATATATGTATATGTTAATGTATATACTTTATTCTTTACTCTCCCTTTTGGTTTTTTCTCTTTCTTTAATTTTTTTTTCTTTCTTATTTTTCTCCTTTCTTCTACGCAATTAAGCCCCTCTGGCCGGTGCTGAATATAAAGTAACTAAAATTTGAAGGGAAAATTAAGTGTAAAACTTTTGTGTGTGTTTGATTGAGTAGTATACAAATACATTGACTACATTCGTTAACAAATAATTGTTTTTTATTCACCGAGATTCACCATTTTGGTATTCTTCATCACGGAATTGATCATATACTGTATATGTATAATTTACTCACTCTTAATGAGTGAGCGTGAGTAATATAAAAACAAACATTCAAACAAAGAAACCTTACAATATTACACTCCCACGGATGTGTGTGTGTTAATGTTGTGGCTGACTGATGTCATTTAATGCTAACACAAAGTGGAATGTACCATTAATATGGAACAGACACTGGCGACTTTACTGAGAAAACATCATATAGACAAACAACACATTTGCTTTCATATTCTTAACATAAATGAAAATGTGTGGTAGATAATAGTGCATATATTCTCCCTGCTCTTTAAAAACTACTGACGTCACACTGATAACTCCATCCCTCTGCTCACACACTGACCAACTACAGCAACCACAAAGGATCAAACAAGCAGAAATGTCCACCACTAGGTAGAAGCATTGCTAGCCAGGAGAGGGCAGCATCTAAAGCGTCAAATCCTTTGCATTTACTTTATTATTCTTATATTACTATACCTGGAAGAGCAAACACACTACAATAAATCAAAATATTAACTTTTTTCCCTTCCCTCTCTCAGGTTTGATTACCCTCTTTCATACACAGCCCAGGAATCTGACAAGCTGGTTTTCAAGTTCAATTTCATGTGTGAAGGAAAATGGGTTTAAAGGCTCACGTTTGTGCAGAATGACGCCGAGGAGAGGAGGAAACCGCTCTCCGCCATGAGGGAGTCCAAACGGTTAAAGCATCCAGAAAAAAAACACCCCCTCTGAGACAACACTCATTACAACAGAAGTCCATTTCTGCCAGTTACAAAAAGAATAATGATGGGATAAAAAAGGCATAAAAGACAGATAAAGTCATAATTTTGAGATAATGGTCTCAATTCTGAGATTTAAAAGGGGAAATTCAGAGATAAACAGACATAATTAGGGAATGAAAAGTCAGGGTTCTAAGATAAAAAGTCAAAATTATTAGATAAAGGTTATAATTGTGAGGGAAATAGTCATAATTCTGAGATTAAAAAGTGGAAACTCGGAGACAAACATTCATAATCATGGAATGAAAAGGCATAACTGTTAGACAAAAAGTCAAAATGATGAGATAAAAAGTTATAATTATGACAGAAATAGTCATGATTCTGAGATAAAATTAGGAAATTCGTAGATTAAAAGTCATAGATATGGAATAATAAATCCAAATTACGAGATAAAAAGTATAAATTATGAGATAAAAACCTGATTCCTGCATGCAACAGACTATCAGCTCTTTGCTGTTTCTTCCTCTTCTATTTTACCCAAATGAATTGCAAGTACATTGAGGATTACTCAATGACCTTTGTATCTCCTTAATTGTGAATTTGTTATCACATGTTGTCACATTGTTATCTCATAATTTTGACCTTTGATCTCATCATTTTGACCTTTGATCTCATAATTATGACTTATGGCATAATATCAACTCTTTATCCCATTTTTGTCTTTCATTGGCAGAAACAGGCTTCATTGGAGAGTGAATAATAGAGAAAAATGAGGGGCATCAGATCAGCTACTAAAGAACACGTGACCAACAAATATTACTGCTACGCCTGCAGACAAGAGCAGATGAGGAAACTTCTTGCATATCGAACTGCAATATGCTCCTAACAAACCTGAGGAAAGGGGATTAACATGTGTTTCAAACCTGTGCGTGTGTGATTATAAAGCATAAATAAACCTTATTCGCCCTGAAGGATTACTCCTACCTCATCACAAGCTGGACAGATAGAGGCTTGACTCGTAACGCTGATGCCATCGAATAAACACAGCCAACGGTGGCTTTCTAGGATCAGCGCTTCTGAACAAAGAGTCACTCATCTCCTGTCAACTGGCTCCGTCATTGACTCCCACGTGAGCATATCATCAACGCTAACAGCAATGACAACAAAGGCGCCAACAAAATCAAGCAATGCCTCTTTGTTAGCAACCAGAAACCTGTGTTACGTTGCAAACAAAACACATTTGCACAAACCAACAAGTGGTGCCTCCCCCCCTTCAGTGGGCATTCCGTTGCCATTGTGGGCAACTTGCCAATCATCTGCATTCTTTGGAGCATGCCACCCAACGCCAACCTGGGGTTGCCGGCATTGTTGGCTGTGCAGCTGGTGCTAAAACGGGGCAGCATACCCTCACACAACCCCCACCCCTCTATGTAAAGCAGTCCCCTCCAACTCATTAAGCATACAAACACACATGTGGGGGAAAGCACATCCATGCACGCAAACGCACATGAGAATCCACGCGCACAAAAACACACAGACGACCTCTTCGCCTCATTTTATGGCTTGTTTTCGACCTCAGTGGGAATTGAGGACTGAGGAGACTTGACCATTGTTGCTGATTTGGATTACACTGTTAGTCTGGGCTACACTACTCAAGCCGGCGCTGGTGACTACAGCCGTATTGTGCAACACCTTTTGTGAGTGCAGCATGGATAAATGTACAAAACAACCAATATTCAGATTGCATTTAAATGCATCATACAAAGCTTTGTCAATTATCAATAAGGAGCAGATGCATTTAATTCTGTTTTGGTTTAACATGTTTGCAATTGAAAGATTATTTGATAGCCTGATATAAAATTTCCCTTGCATTTCAGACTACTACTGCTGCATCTTTAAAGGAACCCTTCCCATAGATCCAATTTACATAAAGGAAATGTGAGCAGTCCAGCATGTGGCGCAACGTTTCCGTTTTGGTTTCCAAAACCAACCAAACTTATGGAGATAACAGAATCTAAAATATCAACTTATCATAACACAACGGCCCATATTATAACCAGGAGGTGAAAACACCACAACAATCAAAACCACATCAAGTCGTAAACAAGACATTATTCAGCCGAATGCATTCCTCAATCACTCCATCACTATCACACATACACACATACACACACACAAACACAAAGAAGCACACACTTCCCCAATCCCAGAAACAGTGCTCCTCACACAATATCTGGAGACATGTGACTCCACTGCATGGAAGTTGGATTTTAAGGCAATTAGGTCACTGCTGCTTCACAGCCACAAAATCCACATCATCAAAACTTCTTAATGGGCCCATAAAGACCACAGAATGACCACAGTGTTTGTGCCTCATTGTGAGTATTTAACAATCACATTCTTGTTTCATGGACTCGTATAATATCAACCTGAAAGCTGCATTATGCATCACCGAAAATATCACAAACATCATGCATTCTTGATAATTGTGCAGATATATTAAGATTACATATACAGTATGTCTCGGTAAAAATAGATGCGATTTAAATGACAGGCCTTTGTGCAAAACCATGCAACCGGCTCTTCGCATCAATCCAAATCGCTGCAGTCGCTGTGTTTGCCTCGGCTCACCCACCAACTAGCCCACATAAACATTACGCAGGCCCTATTAAACCCTTTGTCCTGCACATCTGGCGACATGACAGTCCGTTATTTGATGCAACATGCAACCGAATATGCATTGTGTTTACTCTGCATGACGGCGGTGGGATGTCGCTGGTTAAATTTGCGGTCAATCCGCTGCGTGCAGGAAGCGGTTAAACGCTGCAAAACACCGCACAACAACAACAACAACAACACCGGAGCGCCGGGCGCTTTCCCGGCAAACACACACACACACACACACACACCTTCAAGCTGGATTTGAGCGGTCCTTTGGTTGCAGTGTGGTTGAACCCGGCGGCAATCTCCTCCTCGGTGAACTCCTTGAGGCTCCCGTCTTGCATGAGAACAGTGTAGACGCTGCGCCGAAGTCCGACCAGCGACACGTCTCTGTTTTCCTGCTTGACAGCCTGAACCACTCCTGTCACCGGGACACCGTCCCCCGTCAGACTCGGCGCATAAACGCGACTGCCGGGGATCGACCGCTTCACCAAACGCCTCGTATGCATGTTTAAAAGTGTAAAGCTGAACTCGGAGTCGATAAACTGGCGGGTTTATATCATTAAACGTCGAATTATGGCTGATAAACAACGTCGTGAAAAACGCAAAACCGCAGCGGGTAGACTACGCGCTCCGACAGCCCTGCTGAAATGTTAGAAAGCGGCAACATACTCGGAAACTCCTATCAGCGTCCTGATTGCACCGTTCTCTAAAAAGCACCGAAAAACGTAGAAGCTTCAACGCTTGACAGAAACATGGAAGCGATTCATTTGCCTCCACATCCGACCGGCTACCAATCTTCATCCGTCCGACCTGTTTGTTTTCCCCACTGCTCCCTGAGAGCTCAGCGGAGGGCGGTAAAACATGGCGCAGAAAGGGGTGTAAATCGGGATTAGGTTCGTACAGGATTTAACAAGATAGGGGCTTATACACGTCAAACAGAAATCGATTTTGGATTTTTTAAGAAAATACGTCGAATTAATTTTACATCTCTTGACTTGGTGCGTCGTCATCCCTCAGTAACCGTTGAAAATGATTAAAGATACGACCGTTAGTTGACTCCGGGTCCAATTAATCCGATTTCAGTCCGGGCTTTTCTCCGCGCGAGCGCAACCTCTACCGGCGGAATGCTGCCTGTAAACATGTGCGGTCCAGCGGCGACTGCGGCCTGTGATTGGTCGCAAAAGCACACGCCTCCACAAGCCCCCACCCCTCCCGTCTCTCCTCCAACAGAACGTAATGCAAGCCGGGAGGATGCTCCATTCAAAACAATGACGCAAGGATGAAGAGGAGACGGGAGGGGAGTGAGAAAGAACGAGAGAAAGGGGAATTAAGGCATGGGAAAGGAAAAAAACTTTAAAGACAGGGGGACTGGAACATTTAACATCAAGCAGACAGGCCCTCTTTATGCTGTACCCTAGTTTTTGACACGTCTATAACCTACTTTCAAAGTGCCGTGGGACTTCTAAAATTAAATTTAACTGGTTTGAAAATCAAAGTACGGACAAGACAAGCTATTCAATTTCTTAATAGAGCTTTCATTAAAATACCAGCATATGCATATGAAAAGGCAACCAGATCTAAAGAAGCACCAGGGGCATTACTGTTCATACAGCATTACACTCCCAATAAAAATGTAATTAATAAATAAACCCATCAGACAAAATTAATGCAACAGTTTGCATTAATATTTTTATTTTGAATTATTATACCCTCAGGAAATTATGTCCAAGCACCAGAAAAGCAGCTGCAGCCCACGTTTCATCTCACAGCAGTGTAGGACTGTGCGATCCAGGAGGTCCTTTGTCCCTATGGCCATCAGACTGTATAAAACTTCAGCCACTCTTCATGTTACGAGCGGCGGCTCATAACATGAACAATATTTATGCACAGGCGGCCCCGGCATCTTCCCATAAGAACCCCTGTTGCATTTCAATGGGTAGTTTAAAATGCAGAATAACATGTATTTGTGCCACTGCCATACAGCCAACCTGCCTTCAATCCTGCTGGTACTGATGTTACTGCTAAAGGTTAATATGTAGACGTATCAGTCTTTATGAAAACCTTCAGCATATATCACCATTCTCAAAATGATTTAATGGCTTAAAATCAAATGTATAATTATTATTATTATTATTATTGTACCCTTTATATGTGAATAATAACAAAAACCAACACTAGATGTAAACAATGCACTCCCTTGTAGATAAACAAAAGCTATATATTTTATTTTCTCGTAGCTTACCATGCCTTGGATATACCTTTGGTCAAATTGTATGCAATCAGTCCCCACAAGCCCCCCTCCCGTCTCAACTCCGATATTCTGTGGTGTTTAGGTCGGGTCTGTTAGGTTTTCATCCAATATCTGCTGGTATTCAATAGAGTCTGTGGTACCATGTTTTTTAACAAGATGTCCAGGGCCTTTGGAATAGAAACAAACCCCAGCAGAGCCCAGAGCGTTAGAGATCCACCACCAGACCTCACAGTGGGTATGAGGGGCTTTCCTCTATGGCTTCCTTTCATCTAAGAAGTTTGTAGCCAAAAAGCTCTTTTTTGGTGTCATCTGACCTGTGACCTTGTTTTAGTTAAAGTTCCAGTCGTGTTTGGCAAACTGTCGAAGCTGTACATGCTTTTTTTCTTGCCAACATCCCAAACAAACCCAGCTTATGTCGGTGTAGGCGCCATCTGATGGTGGTTAGGGAGACTTTTTGACCCAAAGAATCCGCTGACCTTTGCAATTTTCCAGCTGTAATCATACGGGGGTCTTTTGCCAGTCGAACCATCGTCCTCACAGTGGGACACATCCTCTTCCAAGCTGGTTTTTAACATCTATAGTCTCTTTAATCTTCTTAATTATTTATCTAACTGATGATAATTTAATTTTTGTCTGTTGAGAGATTTTCCTGTATCCACTGCCAGATTTGTGCAGCTGGAGAACTTTTCTTTACACATCATTGCTGTGTTTTCTGGTCTTTCCTGTTGTGAAGAACGTCAAAGAGAATAAGGCCTGTGTCACCTCATATTTATACCACAGTAAGACAGGAGGTCAGTGTTCACCACTTTAGAGTTCTCACTAAAACAGTGGTTGTAGACAAATCCTTTTTTTGCACCTCTTTTTTCATTTTTTAAAGAGGGCACTGTTTAGTGCCTTTCCTAAATAAATACAATTTATTCAGGAAAAGCTACATCCTGTGCTAAATATGGAAGGTTGACCTCACAAAATGTGTTGCTCTCTGAGACAGGAGGACGTATCTGTTCTTTCTTTCCAAACATGACCGCGCTTCGCTGAATCAAGTTTACCTGCGGACTTATTCACTTATCCAGATTATCACCCATCTGTCTCAAAAAATATATCAGCAAATGTTATCACAGTTAAAAAAAAAGAAAAAATATATATATATATATAATTAATACCAAACCTAACGACTTTTGGAAAATTATACGTGGCACACAATCGAGCTTCGAAGGCAACCCCAGAGAAGAAAAAAAAAACATAATTTATTTCAGATATTTTAATAGGACAATTCATGTCATAAAATATTTACAGACAGAGAATGGAAATCTGACAGGAGAGTGACAGATGTGGCCATAACATCTAAAACAGGCAGCCGATGTCGCCATGGAGTCGTCTGCTGGTTATTGGGGGAAAAAATGGTGTCATTAACGGGACTAGTGGAGCTGAAGCATCTCCTCCACCACGCCCTCAATCCATGGTAGGGTATGTTTATATATCCAGGATTGACGGCTACAGAGAATAAGTGATTGGAGGCGAGAAACTATTAACCGTGTCTGCGTTGGATTGAAAATGTTTAGCAGTAAAACAGACAGATAATTTCCCCATAGGTCATATTTAGTCTTCTGTGAGCACCATTATATCTAAATGATGGCTCCACCTTGATAAACAGGGACATCACCTTGCAGGAACAATCTTTTGCGGGAGTGAAAATAGATTGGATTGCATTAAAAATCCTCTTTGGCTGTAGCAAAGCTGCGGGATGCAACAGCATTTTAGATGCCTGATATCATTTATAAATCTAACACCAGGCAGCGCGGACGCAGCTACGGTTGTCAGAAGCAGCAACAAGCTCCTGCACGTCTAATGAAATATGAACTGAGCTCGGAGAAACTGTAAGGGTGAACTATCTTGATGTGGGTGGAAACAGATGACACGACTGATTTTTCGGCAGAACTGAAAGATATATTCACAGTAACATCAAAAAATTGAGATATTTATTTTGAAAAATGAATTAAAGTACCTCACTTAATGTTTATCTTCAAACACATGTACCCAAACACTGTACCATAATTGTGACATTTGACAGGCTACTACTTCTCAGAGCTCTAAAGCTAGGAACTCTGAATAACAATACAAGGTAAAAAATAAGCGTTTCTGTAAAACCAAGCAGACGTACATCAGTGCTCTTATTTTAAATTGATACCTCTCTAGACACTGTACAAACAAGCAAAAGCTTACTTACATCTTCCAGCGAGTAACTGTTGGCTAAAATAGTTCTCTAACTAGCATGTATACAAGCCTTGATTGGCATGTCGTCAGTGCAAGCCACAAATAGACGGATATATTTTTCAGAACAAGAGACATTCAATATTCAACATTACAGAGATTTAACTGGATTGTGATGATGGATTTGATCATATATATATATAAAGTACCATAATATGACACCTTTGCTTTAAAATAACCCGGATAGCCGACTGAAGACTGTACCAACATTAGGCAAAAAACAAAACAACACTTAACAAACCCCAAAAAATAAAGTTGGTCAATCAATCAAACAATGCAGGCTTGTACATTTCACATCTTTTGAATATGTTTTGACTCCTGTGCAAAAAGATAACAATCAACATACGGTGGCATAATTTGTAACCCTTTTAAATAATGGAGGGAAAAAAAGGAGTCAGGGGGAAAGCGTACCCTTACAATTATCATCATCTGGTGGCTGTTTTCATTTAGTTTTAGCTTAAAATTTCATGAAAACCCTATTTTCTTTTCACTCATAGACACAAACAGCAACATTTCAGAATTACACAATGATATGCTTCTTCAAATAAATATGAATTTCACAAAAATTGCTGACACGGACAGTTAACGGTCTAAAAACGCTTTTAAAAACGTAGCATAAAACCATTAGCTGGCGTTAAAACAACCCGCCTTCCCTCATCTGTGGTTTCCATATTGGCTCTGCAAACAACTAGTTTATTGACTAGGACTTTTCCTGTGCGCAGGAACCTGTCACATGTTCTGCTTGTTGATGCATTCGGTCATGAGTAGGACTGATTTTGGCTTACCAGACCTATAAATGATTGACAGGAATTTTAAGCAGAGAACGCCGGAGGTTGAGGGTAACAAAAAGTCACCTGACGCCTCAATAAAACATGACAGTGAGTCGCCTGGAAGGAGCTGGAAAGTCGATAGCAGCTTCAGCAGGGGCCTACAAATAATATTACCTTCATCTGTACAGTAAGTGCAGGAGTTTCATGATTATATGGCACTGAATTGTTACTTTATATCACAGGCACCAAATATGTCTTCCGTCATCTCCTTGGAATCCTGCATTGGTGCTGTGTTTGAATATTTAATTGACAGTGTATTTTTTTCACAAGCGTTGTTAATTTATCCACGATATGCACATGTCAGAAAGACAAGAGGAACTTCACGTTCCACAAATGCACTCTTACACCTACACTGTAAAATAAAATGCATGTAATTTATGGTAAAATAACGGCAGCTGTTCTTGCCAGAAGTTTACCGTAAAAAATATAGTGACCATATACAAGAGATTATGGGAATTAACCATGAAAACAGATATATGCCATTGTTCCTTGAATTTTATCAAGTTTGGTATTTTTACAATAAAATTCCAGATATTCTGACCAATAATATGAAAGTTATATACCGTTTATCATTTATGATAATTGTCCCTATCTACTGCAGTGATACCTTTTTTTTTAAATTTACTGTGTACTTTTACTGTTGATATTTGACAGTAGTTTTTTTTTACAGTATTCTCTACTGACAATTTTTACAGTTTAAGTTACAAAAAGTTGTAATTTACTGTAGTTGTATGTAATTTACTATGTAACTGTAAACACTTTTATATTATATCCGTTTTCAAAATGGATATTTAGCGTTATATTTTGTAAATGGTGACTGTTTTTTTTTTTTACAGTCGAATTCAGCACTTTACCGTATTTTACAGATGATTTTTTTTTTTTTTACAGTGTAATTAAAGCCCAAATGGCTGAGGTACCACAGTTTAATACTCGTGGGTCTACCAGTACCACTGATGGTTGATGAACCATGAGTTCAGATATGATAAAATGTACCAAGCCGTAAAGACGACACTCATGCATTGATCTCGGATGCCGTGGGGACAAAATTCTTTGCTTCCCCCTTCCGACCCAAAGTCATGCACAAGTAGAATGCTTGGGAAGCATTACCGTAATGTCTGTTAGAGAGGAACCAAATCCTCGAGTACCACAGATGAAGCATGGAGAATTCAGAGGCGGGATGTTTCCGGACCCAGACCCAACTCTGCCACACTCTCGTAGTCCGGCTCTGCTTTGGCAACGTCGGGACCCTCGGCCCCCATCACGGGCCTGAGGTCATCATCCGAGCTACTAGTCTTTGGGATACGGATGGTTTCGTAGGCGGGATCTGTGCAGTCCGACACGAGTTCGGCCCCCGGCTGGGGCTCGCCCGGCTGGTCGTAGATGTCTCGGACGCTGGCGTAGAGGTCACTGGAGGAGGAGGCCATGACGAAGCCTTTGATATCGGCGATGCTGCTGTAGTCGTGGTCTTTGTCGTCCTCGTTCACAGCGTGGTCACAGTTTGTTTGGTCGACTGTGGAGTAGACCGCTGACTGAAAGACAGAGACGACACGCATTTTCTCCTCTAGTCCGAGATGATCATTTACATAAATACGCCGACTGGGAAAAGATCAACACATTAGTGCTCAAAGATTCCCGCCGGATCTTCTCCCTAGTAGCGTATATATTGCCTGATGTTGCACGACTGTTTTTTTCTTTTCTTCTTAAAATACATTTGATGCCTGGAGCAATTGATATTAACAGAGTAAAGTGCTGCCGTCTCGGGACTGGAAACGTCAGTTTGGGGACTAAGGGAGTTAAACACACACTTACCTCATTGTCTGAGAGAATGTGGTTGTCGAACCCTTGTGCAGGAGAAAAAGGAGAGTGTAACTGGAGGAGGAGAGAAGACAAAGACGCATTTAGAGATGGAAGAGAGGAGCGACTGAACACTCTTCAGATACACAAAGGATACTTTTCTCTGACTTCTAGGTACATTTGAGATTCTTTCACACATTAGTGTTTCCAAAGATGTCGTGTTATCAAAAGTGTCAGTGCAGGGACACAACGTTAAAACCAACTGCCTGATAATGTGTGGATTCCCCTTTTACACGAGACCTATGAAGGCACGAGACGTTTTAGGCCCGTCGGTTGTGACGTGGGGCCTCAATGAAATCGGAATTGTTTGTACAGAACACCCTACAGATGCTAAAAAGGAAATTTCAAGTCCGAGTCAAAAGACTGAGCTGGTTGTTGTGTTCCTTAAACCAATCCTGAAACATTTTTTTTTAAAGGGCGCAATAACCTCCTAAAAGAGGCCACTGTCTATGGAACGGCGATTCCATGCAGCGGTGTCCTCGGTGCTATTTGTTACGGTTACGGAACTTTGCTCAAAGCATTACTAAGATTAGCCCCGGTTGCCTTCCTCTCACAGTGAATCCTGGTGCAACCTCTTCCTCAGTGACGCAGTCACAAGCGACTGACGTCAGTCGTTCTGACGCTGATGTGCCCATTGTGGACGCTGATACATCTGAATCTATAACAGAACCGGCACCAACTTCTTCCTTAGCTCTTACATGCGAGTCTTGGGCACCTTGGACCCTGTCACCGGTTCACCGGTTCACCAGTTGTCCTTCCTTAAATCACTTTTGATGGGTGGATACCGACGCAGAGGAGAACACCGAGTGGGACATGCAGATCCTGATCATGCTAACAAGATAATGAATGTTTTTTTGTAACTTCTCCTGTCGGTGGTAATAATGTTATGGCTGATCATTGATAATCAAAGGCAGCAGGCAAACAACTTCATGGGACTAGGATGAAGATACGGTTGCGGTTCTTGTTGACCTCCAAGACGCTTGTGAACTGAGCGCGTCTCAAAAACACCAGTGGAGAATCTCTGTGAAATTTTCCAGAGGGTTCTTGGCAACGGATCAATGAGGGGATCGTCTGAACGAGAAGCAATGGAAGAGAAAAGAGCTTGACTTTTTCTCCTCTGTGGTGATGCATATGAAGCTAATGTTGTATATAACCGCCCATTCATTAAGAAAATTATTGAGTGGAAGTCGATAGGCGATGACAGAGAGCGTGATGTTTTTACCTCTGCCGGCGTTATGATCGATGAGGGGGCCATTAATCAACAAAGCACATCTGACAGCAGAGCACGACACCTCAGGAGCCTAACGAGAACCTCGGTACGGCAGCCGTCATCGACTAAATACTTCAAACGACCGGAAATTTTAAGACGCGTCTTTGAGAAGAAAACGTTTTGTTTTTTCTGATTGGAAGCAACGAATGAATTCCGATTCACCGAAACCCTTGGTACGAGAAAGCTGGTGTATTTGAAAAAAGGGGAAAGCTGTACACATGTCTAGACGCTGTACTTGATGTTTTTCAAGGTCACATCTTCTCTCAAGCGACGCCCTTTTGTTGTAAATCAGAAAGTGTGTGCACAGATCGACCATCGTCGATCGTCATCATGCCGGTACATTTTTCTAAGACTCTGTCTCAAAGAGAGCAAATCAATGCGATTACTTTGTGGATAAGGCACGTCGCAGGACATGATTACTTTTATAGATCAAACACATCTCCCTAATGCAGGAGATGTGTTTTCATTTTCCTTTAATTAGCCGCCCAATTTGGCAGAGTGCCTGACAGAAACGTTTGCATGAAGCGTTGAAAAAACGTCACTTGAGCCCCTCTGAGCGCCTCTTGTAATGTTTCCTCATCTCATTTTCAGCCTCCTTATTATTATTATTATCATCATTACTGCAAACTAAACCTACGCCGTCGTCCGGGCAGCATGGGTATATTCCGGAAAAGCCTCCAATCTCCTGCATTCAACAAGCAATCCCCCCCGATTGAATTCAAATTAACTGTGAATTTTAGTCAGAAAAATAGTGTTTTACATAAAAAAGTTCCCCCTAGTGAGTAAAATATGAACTATTAGAGTAAAATATGATAGAACTCCTAGAGTTGATGCATATACAACGAATTTCGAAAAAAATCGGACTAACGGTTAAGAAGTTCTGTCTGAAAAATTGTTTTTCGTAAAAAAAAAAAAAATAAATAAAAGGAGATACCCATAGTGAGTTATATAAGAAATATTGGAGTGAGATACGATATTTATTATAGAGAAATCCCCTTGAGTCAATTTATATGCAAAAAAAAATGTTTTGGTTTGTTTTGGTAAAAATGAAAAAAGTAAAAAGCTCCCTCCTGTGATTGAAATATACACTATTAAATTAAAATATAAAAGATCTCCTCGATTCGATTCATTTACACCAAATCAGGAACAAAATTGAACCAATGGTTAGGAAATTATGTCTAAAACACAATGTTTACTTAAAAAAATAAATAAAAAGTTCTCCCCTAGTGAGTTGAAAGGAGCTATTAGAAACAAATACAACAAATGAAAGAAAAATTGGACTAAATTGGACCAAAGGCTGATAAATTATGGCCCGAATGTTTTGGAGTTTAAGTTTCCACTAGTGGCAGAAATATTGCAACCGACCTTATCAAAATCAATCCTGTCCTTCCTCACACTAAGAATGGGTTTAAATAATCTGAAAAGTATCCATGTGTCATTACTCTGTTTCCATTCCTAGTTTATTCTGCTTTGGTTTTCTGATCATCGTCATTGATGTGATCGGTTTCCTGTTCTCTTATTTTGAAAGGTTTGTGCCACAAGTTTCTGTTAGCTTTACTAACTATGTTTTGTTTCCACTGACAGTATATTCTCTGTTTGGTCTTTGTGTGCTCTCACTCGTGCTCCTTCTCCTTCTCCATCCGTGATTCTATTCTCCTCATGTGTGTGATTGTTAATCATGCCCACCTGTGCTCTCCCACCAGCTGTGTCTCGTTGTCTCGTTATCTCAGTGTAAAAACTGTGTCTCTCTGTGCCATTTCCTTTCTAAGTCTATTTCTAGTTTTGAATTTTGCTCATTTCTTGGACGCTTTTGGATTATTTGCATGATAAGATTGCTCACATGGTTTTCACCCCTGCGTGTTTGTTGGACTCTGTTTATGGATTGTGGATTTTTGGAATGAATTATTTTAAATGCACCAGCTCTGCTTCCGTCTTGTGTCTGCAGGCGGGTTATTGGACTAATCGCGTTGACATAAAGGATTCGCGGCGATGACGATTCCATTGTAAACCCCTTACTGTTTTTGGTTTTAATAAAAGCAGAGTTTTTCAGTCAGTCATATCCTGTGTGCGAGTCTTTAAAATGCGTATTGTTTCGCGTCGCCTCACAAAGGGACATCTGGGGGATTATTTTAGCGTGATACAATAGGAAGTTTGGACGTGCATGAAAAATGGGATTACAGGACTTTGTTTACGTTTTACGCGGGAGAGACAATGACGTACGGGACGTACGAGTGCGACAGTAAGCTGATTACAGCTGCCTCAGACGGTGGACGGCTCAGGTGTCAGTCATGCTGACGTTCGCGTACAAATCAGTCTGAGGCCGTCAGCTCAGATTAACTGACTTTTCTGTCTTACACATGTTTACTCAAGTAAACATAACATGTGTATATATAGTGTGTGTGTGTACAGATGTTTTGTTTACTCAAGTAAACATAAACAAACTGGATACACAAATATACAAAATACGAACCTCGCCGAATCCGCCAACGACATTGATTCCCATTAGCAGCTAAACAGTGCTGATCAGCAGTTCACCCGGGCAGCGTGCCAAATGTACTGCGTATCCCACAAGCCCACGGGGCAGGTCAAATTCATTTTCCAGACCTCACGTGAAAAGCCCACAGGCGACAATCCGGCAAATGACTACAAATAAGTGTTCATGACGGTTCAATAACTGTACATCTGCACAGATTCAGCGAGGCCGTGAAAGAAAGGTCACAAAAACACAGTGTGTGGGTGTGTGATTTATTTGTGTGTGTATGTGTGCTTTAAATGTTCAATTACAAATCCAGGAGTATTTATCAAGGAATTGTGGGTATATGAGGAAGCCCGTTTACCGGCCTGCTACCTTTGGGGATTTATGTTATGCATAGAGACACAAAAGCATGTATACAGATGTGTGTGTGTGTGTGTATGTGCGTATATACCTGTGTGTACATGTGTCTATATGTGCTTACATTTGTGTGTATAAACAGTGTGTGTGTACATGTGTGTGTATATACAGTTTGTGTGTATATACAGTGTGTGTGTCCATGTGTGTGTATATACAGTGTGTGTTTACATGTGGGTGTTTATATGTGTTCATGTGTGTATATGTACAGTGTGTGTACATGCTGGTGTGCTGTTGTGTGTACATGTGTGTGTATCCACAGTGTGTGTTAGTACAGATGTATGAGTGTGTTTGTTTATACATGTGTGTGTATGTACATGTGTGTATATATAGTGTGAGTGAACAGATGTATGTGTTCGTACATGTGGGTGTATGTCTGTGTGTGTATATACAGAGTGTGTGTTCATGTATGGGTATGTACAGTGTGTGTTAGTACAGATGTATGTGTGTGTATACGTGTGTGTATGTGTGTGCGTATATGTATGTATATATAGTGTGTGTGTGTACAGATGTATTTGTGTGTTTGTGTATACATGTGTCTCTATGTGTGTGTATATGTGTGTATATATAGTGTGTGTGTGTACAAATGTATGTATGTGTTTGTGTATACATGTGTCTCTATGTGTGCGTACATGTTCGTTTATATACAGTGTGAGTGAAGAGATGTATGTGTTCGTACATGTGGGTGTATGTCTGTGTGTGTACATGTGTGTGTGTGTATATACAGAGTGTGTGTTCATGTGTGTGTGTGGGAGAGAGAAACACTGAGAGTTTCTTCACCCTATACTATCCATCATGCAGCCAGACTATCTGTCATAGTGATGGTGGCCAGCTGGCGTTCACTTGTCTCAGACACACACACACACACACACACACACACACACACACACACACACACACACACACACACAAGGTTTGACAAGACAGATCACCGATGGCTCCTGGTCGTACACAACGTAAACCACGGGGAGCGGGGAACATTCAGGGTTAACCTTAAATCAGCCCCAGGGAGTCTGTGTGTAGCAGAATGTGTGTAAACACACACGAGTCGCGGTATCCGTGCGTTGAACATGGGGGGATGGGGAGAAATAAAATAATTATCGCTGAATGGGCAATGCAACAAATGAGGAGTAGGTGCATCTGGAAAACAAGAATGTTCTCCTGTGTGTTTGTGTTTAGTTTGAAACATCTTGACTTCATCACTGAGGTCAGACGCCGCCGGACGCCGCCAACCTCCAAACGAGCAGCAGTGATTAACTAATTGGAAGCAATATCTGAGACAAAGGAGGACAGGAGGCGCAAGGAGAAAAAAAAGGAGAATCTTCATTTAGTTCATCGTCGACCTTATTCGCACTTGTCTAAGAATAAAGTGTTTAAATTAGTTAAATTTTGTTGGCCGATCACCGATGGCCGATTTTTTATAAAGTCTGACCGGCCCATACCGATTTTGGCCAATCCGGATTTCTTTTTTGCTTTAAAGTTTTGAAACCGTAGTGCGTAAAGTATTTAAGTGATCTCATTTTCAAGGATGATCGTACTGTACGTAGCATGTTAGCATGCTCCTATTTTTGTCGGCTAAATGCTGCCAAAGTAAAGCCGTTCCTGACTCAGAGCGATGAAGTAAAATGTATTTATGCATTAATTTCAAAGACATTATTTCTCTGAAATACTTCTTTCTTCCATCAACAGGTGAAGAGAGAACATATAAACCCAGATTTAGCTACACATCACTGGTTCTAAAAACCTTTTAGGATGGATTTTATGGTTCTTTGACTCGTTTGATAATGATAAGAAGCAATTATAGATTTCATTCGTAGAGAAAAATCTGAAATTAAAATGCAAATATAAATAGCTGAAATAACAACAGATAAGAAATCACCCAGCGTTGATTAAACATTAACTGCAGATTTAAAATGGTGAGTTTTGAGAAGTGGTTTTAGTGTTCATAAAGCACTAAATGGTTCACACATACTTTGTTGTATTACACTCCGTTTTTAAATACACAAAATTATACACGCAAGAAAATAGGCAGCACTGCTTTATTTTCAACTATGGTCCGGAACAATGGAACACCCTATCTGTGAATATTAACCGATAAGAAATAAATACATTTGTATCTAAACATGAAAAATGTGTGTCTTTACAGTGAATCATAGTTCTTTCAACTTTTTTTATTACATTTCAGCATAAAATTATCAAAACATGTCAAAATTGATTTATAATTTTTTCTTTCTTAAGGTGAAATGCAACAAATTTACTAAACTATTACCAAATAGTTTACCTCATTTAAATCTTAAAATTTGTTACCACTTTATTACCCTTTTTTTTTTGGTTTTTGGCCATTATTATTATTATTATTACATAACTTCCAGTGAAATATTCTCCATATATACCCATTGTTATTACCAAGCTATTACTTTGGTAATACATGGTATTACACATGTATTATTATTATTACCCCACTATTACCATTTTATTACCGAACCGTAGTGTATCTGTGTACCAATCCAGTTCTTCCTCACACTAACATCTAAGGGATTATACAATTTCACAGTGATCCATGAAATAGTCTTTGAGTTATCAAGTTAACTCAAAAGTTCAGTGACGGACGAAGGCAGTTGTGTCCATTTCTTATATTCCCAATTTTCAACAGACAGATGATTGACAACGTGAGCTTTGTGTGTTTCTTGGTTTGAGTGTGCTCTCCATGTGAAGTTCTCTGTTGGATCTCCACTGAGAGCAGCTTCTGCTTCTCTTCTCCTCCTTTCCCTTCTCCCCTCCTCTTACCCTTCCATCTCTCTTGGTTTTCTCTTCATCACCGCCCTACATCCCCTTCCTCTCTCTCCGGAGCCGACGTCTCTATTTGTATGCTGCTCTCCCACTCCAGACTCCCCTCCTCTCTCACCCTGATGCCCATCTCTCCTCTCAGCTGCTTTTGACTCAATCTCCCATCATCTCTCTGTCGTTATCTTTGTTTCATCTAGTACTCCCCCTTGCTCTTCCCAATTTCCTTTCTTCTCCTCTGCCTCCAAGGCTATATCACTGCCTCTCCTGGTCCCTCTTCCTCTGTCACTCGGCCTAAAGCGGCGCTGAGCCGACAGCTTTGCGGAGGATAATTGCAGAGGAAACACATCTCTCCTTCTCTTTGTTCTCTGCGGTCTCGTCCTCCAGGCAGCAGAGCAGTGACTCTTTAACACAGGGTCGTAAACCAGGTGTAACAAGAGAGAGGGAGTGTGACCTTGGAATTATAGATATCATACGGAAAGCTGGTTAGCCATTATTTTATAACCGTCTGTTAAACACTGTGTAGGTTTTCTTTTTGTCGCCCATTGAGACATGGACTCTACACTACTTCTGAAGGTCTGCTGTGATATCTGGCGCCAAGATGTTAGAAGTAGGCCCTTCAAGATTTGAGATCTGGACTGGACAAAGGTCAAACGGGGGCTCTAGACTGATCTGACGGACTACGCAGTCCCACACGCAGCAAGCTGGGATGCATTTTATGTTCTGACACCTTTTTGTCAGAACTCGTAATGACTTTTTCAGCAATTTGTGCTCCAGTACGGCTTATATGGGATTGGACAACATGGGATTTGCCTTCTCTCGACACATGCAACAGTCAGTCTTGGGCACTAATGACCCTCTCCCTGATTGTCCTTCTGTATGTCCGAAAAAGTGTTTTTCGTAAAAAGAAAAGCTCCACTAGTGAGTAAAATATGAATTACTTGAGTATAATATGACATATATCCAAGCTAGCGCTCTTGGAGGTGTGCATATGCACACAGTTTGGACTAAATCTGACCAACAATGAGGAAGTTATGTCCGAAAAAACGTGTTTTTCCTAAAAAAGCTCCCCTAGTGAGTAGAATATGAACTGTTAGAGTAAAATACGACATGTATAAGAAGAGTATAAGATATCTCTATGAACTGATTCAAATGTACCAAAGATGGACAAAAATTTACCAACAGACCAACGGTTGGTTGTGTTGGAAATATAAAAACGTATCCAGTTCTTCCTCACACTAGGGTCCATGTGTTTCTAAATTTCGAAAATGATCCATGAAATAGTTTTTGAGTTATCACGCGAACTCGAAGGATCTGCATTTGTGATGGTGTCAGCACTTTTCGGGGATATATGGCTGACCAAAATCTATAGGTGTACGACTACACACACCTGCACACACACACACACACACACACACACACACACACACACACACACACACACTTGTTCTCACCTCTCCATTGTGCAGTCCAGAGCCTTCTGTCCCATTCATCACCACTGGCTGGTTGTCATTTTCGTCCAGAACCTTCTCTGGTACTGGTGGAGGCAATTCTTCCTCCGGTTCCTCCAGAGGCCTGTAGGCGGGAGCGCTGGAATTATCAGAGCGCCTTTTGGCTTCAACATTAGCGCTGTGACGGCTCTTCTTCCTCAGGTCGATGGAGGCGTACTCCGCCCCTGTGGACAGGGGCCCCCGCTCAGGTGTGCAGGGGCTGAGGTTGCCATTGTGAAGGATGGGGGGGTGATGGGGAGGTTCATCAGGGCTCAGCTGGATGGTACCATTGGGGAGGTCGAGCTGCATTGAGTGATCTTTGAGTTCCTTGACCGTCTCGTACAGGGAGTCTTCGGCGCTGACGTCCCGTGACGCCGCTGCAATCTCCTTCACCACCTGATTTTCAGATTCATACTTTACATTATATTCAATCACAAGTACGACTCATGCTTCTACAAACTCATCAACCTTTGTGGAAACATCCCATTAATTCTTTCTATATTTTGACCTTGAGCTCAATCAATCAAGCAATCAATGCAAACTAATATTTTGTAATCGCCATGTTTGAGCTCAGCCAGCGCTAAGGGCAGGTTATGAGGTGACTTTAAACACTGACCGCATAGGTGCTTTCCCCTGAGGGTGGGGGTCCATTCACAATCAGGCCGTTGTTGGGAGGAATGCTGGGTAGCTCACGGTCCTGAGGACACTTGGAGGACCTGAGCTCGGATTGGCTGGAGAGCATATCCTCTGACGGCAGGGAACTGCCTTCCTGTGTGTCCGTGAGGACTGGCGGAGCGCAGAAGTAAAAAAGGTGAAGGGCGATTTAAAACCTTCTCTTTTGATGACTTTCGACCGTGTTTTTATGAGAATAATTCACTTCAAGGTTGTTCTGGGATGTGGTGACTCAGATGTTCCTTGTTTGTCAATGTGTAGCATTATCATTGCAACTGATTGCAACTTGGTAAAAAATGAACTTTTCATAGATAAGACAGTGTAAAAACGACGACTTAGGATAAAGAATTAAAGCTATAACAACACAAAGACAATCCATAGCATTAGCTGATGAGCAATTACTTTATAGCTATGTTATTACAGCACAAACTTCACTTTGCCCGCAGAGACTCCCGCACTACAACATATACTTAAAACAAAAATATCAACAGAAACATGGCATGCTAAGCTAAAGCTCAGCAGCTAACTAGCTTACTTGTACCGCTGGTTAGAGGACCATTGTGAGAGCTGCTGATGGCCATATCCGTCACTGGGCTATCGGCTGATTGGCTGACCGAGTCTTTCTCCGACACCTGCACAGCAAAGAGGAAGAGGAGATGTTTGTCACTGCTGGCCGGGTTAAGCTCAAACTCACTTATTGCACCTGGAACGATCAGTCTTTTACGAGCCCTACTATAAATACGCAGCAAAGAAAAACATAAAACTCTTAAATGGGTCAGAAATCATTCCGCACTTGACAGTTTTCTTCACACCTCAGTGCAATCCAGAGCTCACGTTCAGCTGATTGTTAATATAAGAGATTTATCTTATGATTGCACAAATGACTTTTTCCGAGCTTCCCTGATTTTTACCTCCGCCAAGAGGGTTACACGTTTTGACTCCTGTGCTTTTGTCTGTTTGATGTCTGTTTGTTTGTTTGCCAGCAAGATTATGGAAAACCTACACAAAGGATTTGCATTTTTTAAAGTTTGGCGACATTACGTGTTTCGCAGCATTTAAAATTAAATAAAAATAATATAAAAGAATAAGCCTTTTGGATTTGCCTATTGCTGCGTTTGTTCCTTTGATGATTCTTTGGGGCCGGAGCTTGGGGCTCAGTTTCAAGAGTTACTTTGATTCCTTTGATGTTCCTTTGAGGGTGGAGATGGGATCTCAGTGTGCTTAACAGAGACGCTGAAGGGAAGGCGCAGTAGACTAGAGAGTAAACCAGAGAGTTTGTTGGAGTTGTTGGAAGATTGGCGGGAGAGGTGCGCTCTCTAAGTACTTTTTCCAGTTTATTCCTGCTCTACTGTGCTGTTCCAAGTGACATCACTGAATCCTCATTATTATCACGTTAATTAATTAAATGTACTGTTTTTGCCCCACCAGCAACTGTTTGCATATTTATTCCTGCTGAAGCCAAAATGCAGTTTAATCTCCCCCTTTGAGAAAGATTGGCATGCTGAGCTGATCGTACAACCCTCAGAATAAAAAAAACATGCATGAACGCCTCTAATATTATATTTTAATGCCACTTTGGCTCATTAACAGCGGAAACTGAGGAAAAAATAAAAGCACAGATTTGAAAAGATTCAGGCATTAATGGTATCAAACCAAGGGAAGACAATCATTTATGGATATTTCAAAGGAAACATTCCTCCATTATGTTATCTCCCTTCTTCTCTACCGAACAAAAACGCTGCAGCTGGCAGGGAATCAGTCTTGCTGAAGGACACTTATTCACAACAGATTTTTCTTGAACTTCATCCTGCAGTTGATGTGTAATTTGCGACACTGCGTTGCAATAACAGTTGGATGAGCTCGACGAGTGAACAAACACTCGAATCAACACCCTCAAGCTGCACAGACGCTGCATGTGCTGAGCACCTGCCATATCGAGGAATCAGCTCACAGACATAAAAAAAATAAACCGTGTATTTTCTGCCGAAATGCTACTCCATCACTCTATGAAAGGTTATTAAACACCGGGAGATATTTTTACCTTTACAAGTCAATAGTTTCTTTGTTTAAGTCTGTTGCTTTCATTCTGTGTGAGCAGAATGCTGTGCAGTGGAGGCTCCACGCCACCACCTAGTGGCCAATCACCATTATGACAAGTGACATCTATGAGGTAATCTTTTAACTATTTTATCACCTAACTCGGCCTTATTTCACTCTTTTGTTTTATTTTAATGACCGAGATTGGGAATAATAAGAAGCTGAAGAAAATAATAATTCATTTGTAATCCTTTTTAATTATTTTATGAAACATCCTCATGGGGGAGTGAGCGATACAGACGATCCTTTATTTGATTGACTTGATTAACTTCTTCTACTGATACTCCTTCATTCACCTCTTTCTCTTGTGCTGGACCGATACTCTTTCACCAAGGGTGCATCTTTAGTAACCTTCCCAGAAATAACTACTACTGTAGTACATAGAACAGAAATCATCAGATATCTGACGTCCTAATATGGGAGGAAAATTATAAGCCTCAAAAGCATCATAACCCAATCCCAGAAGACTCAGGAGTCCTACTGCGTGAATTGAAAGCAGCAATGAACGACATGATCTGTGGAAACAGGTGAAATCTAAGATCTTGCCTGTGGTCTAAGGACGACGATGCTGACGAGATTTGCGTGTGATTAAACCCGCATGGAGCTTTACATGGATCTATATAATCCTGAGGACTAATAATGGTCCTCTCCAAAACATAAGTGAATGTATCTCAGTGGGTCGAGATCCCGATTGGATGGGAGACACATTTCAACAATCAGCGTGGAAATGCTAACAAGGGAAGAATTTGAGGTGAGAGATCAGAGTTTAGTGGAAGTCAGCCAGACGGATGGCGGGCGAGCCAGGAGACACCATCTACTCATCCGAAAAGACGAAGACCCCATTGAACCCATCAGGCTGTGACATGGTCCGACATTTAAATGGGCTTCTGCTGAACAGGATTTGACCACTCCACTATTGCAGGTTACGGGAAAGATATCCATCAACCTGAAGAGGCTCAGAGGAATGTGTGTGTGTGCATATGGGAGCATGAACACACATTTACAACCATACACACACATAAGCACACACACACACACACGCACACACACGCAGAAGCCCAGAGGGAGTGACAGGATAAGAGAGTAAGTGGATGTCACTTAGACTGTGAGAGGCAAGCATTTGTCACACTTAAATGTTGCCCTGGTTACTGAAGCATCGGTATTAAGGCGGTTGATAATTACCATCTATATCTATGACACCGTGTTTAAACACCCAGAAAGGGAAGATGTCAATTCTATAAATAGGAGTGTGTTGGGTGTAGTCTTACTATTTTTTTTTTTTTACCAGATTTAACTCCATTCTTTATTTGATATCGCTTAAACAGTTGCGAGCTATAACAGCGTAATAACATGATATGTGAATAGAAATCAAAGGAACACCCCGCTTGTCTTCTGACAGTATACGACTGGAAGTTTTCAATCTGCTGTGTGTAAGTACGGAGGTTTGACTCTGAGAAAGTCTGTGTTGTTAGGAAGCAGGTTAGAGGACAAATGTCAGAGGATGTGTGTGTTTTTAAGACATGCAGCTGATGTGGAAACTATATCGACAGTGTCTTTAACAAGTGGTTACAGCAGCTGATTACAGACATGTCAATCACTCTCTCTGGGATTAATGGGTCTGGTGTGTGGGTGCGTGTATATACACACGTGTGTTTGTGTGTGTGTAAAGAAATGTTGGGTAAGGGAGAGAGGATATATTTTTCGAGTGAGTATCGCCTCCGTTCCTCTCATTTGTTTCAATAATTTGTTAGAGTCTGCAGGATAAGTGGACTCTGCGTGACTGGCTCCTCCTGCTGGAGGAACTGACATGCCCCCCCTCTGTTTGAAGGGTCCAAACACCTGATTTGCCTGGTACCCAGTCCGACCCATGAATCCGGCCGGTACACACAAAGATTCACAAAAAAGAAAAAAGGAAATGTAAAATGTAAAACCTTTTCACAATTTTAAAAATGAATTTTCAGGGACAGCTCCTCCATTTAAGGAACATTTCCACATTATTGAAAACTTCGTGGAACCTCATGTTGACAAAAACTCCCAAGGTGAGACTATGACTATGTAAGAAAAAGCATTTCAGATTCATACTTTGGATTCCGTATGGACTAAACAAACCAGATATAACCTTTTAAATTGTGAGCTTTAGAAGTTCCTAGCAGAAGAGGCTAGCTGACCGTTGTTTGTAGACTGCAGTGTTTATGCTAAGCTAAGCTAAATGGCAGCATATTTTGTACTTCTAATGTCTTTCATTTATTTCTTCCACATCTGAAGTAATGTATGTTCTGCTGCAACAGAAACTCACTCCATTCATGAGGTTCTCATGGTCTCCCACTGGTTGTCCATTGGCCGCCTTTTTCTGCCTAGAAGGCGACAGGAATAGAGAGATTAGAGAATAGAGACGGAAGTATTATTGCAATATAAGCTTTTTAGTATGTCTTACGAATCTAAAGAAAAGGAAGGTTCACATCCGGTTTTTATCTATTTTGGCACTTCAGTTTAAAGCAAAATTACATAGACTCTAATACAATACCTATCAGCTTTTTGCTATAAACAAATCGAGTTACCCTGTCGTCCCCATCAGCGAGGGCATATCCCAGAAAAGCACCAAATCCCCTGCATTGTACATTCAATCCCCCTGATTGAACTCCTCAAATTAAATGTGACTCATTAATAATCTGTAAAAGTCCATATTGAATGAACCTAACTATTTCTGTGAAGTTAACGATATGCTCTAATATCATATCCCATAGTGAGTCAATAATGATGATAAATAAATTGAACCAGTTTTTCTGAGCTCAGTAAAAAAAAAGACAGATTTATGTTTGTCAATTCGTATGAGCTAAATTTAAACACAATTGATTTGGAAGGAACGTTCATAAAACTCTGTTTATTGCAGAATCTAAATTTTATCGTAAAATAATATATAAACATGACAGATCTCCTTATGTGGATTCATGTGAGCCTATTTTGACATAATTGGACAAATAGCCCCCCAGTGAATGAAACATGAACTGTTCGAGAAAAATATGTTGTATAAAAGATAGATCCCCTCGTATTAATTTGTATGTAACAAATTTGGACTAAATTGGACCAACAGTTGAGAAATTTAGTCCCGAAACTGTGATTTTAGAGATAAAGCTCCCCCTATTGTTGTAAATAGGCATCTGATCTTTCCCCAAATCAATCCAGTTCTTTCCCGCACTAAGGTCTGAGGGCGCATACAATTTGAAAATGATCCATGAAACAGTTTTTGAGTTATCACACCGAGGATCTGAAGTAGAGGCGGCGATTAAGATGCCATTATAACCCTGACTTTTCGGGGTTATAATTAATTATAAACGCGACATGTAGCACAGTTCATCGCCACCAACATGGGATCTTCTCCGCATACACACCACAGATGCTTCCTTGAGGCACTACACTTTATTTTCCTTAACACAATATGTCCTCATATCTTTCTGAAGTATCCTCTGTCAGTCTGCTCCATCCAAGCCTGCTACTCCAGATCAATCAGAGTGTCATTAGCTAAACTGAATCAGCTACGCCCATGAACTCACCTGACCCTGGTCCTGTGGGCCGAGTCATCACAGCTCTCTTTCTCCTGCTGCTCAACCACTTTCCCCTCCACAGCATATGTATGACCCCCTGATGTCTTTCTACATTGGGATTCCATTTAGTTAACACACACACACACACACCTAAGTGTGAGGAAGAACACGATTGATTTTGGGAAAGTTTGGCTGTATATTTCCAACACTAGGGAGAGCATTATCTCCAAATGTTTTCGTCAATAATTCTCACACGTTGGTCGACTTTATTCCAGATTCGGTGCATATGAATTGACAAGAGGAGATTTATCTTTTAAACTTCATATTTTTCTCTAATAGTTGAATTTTTCTCACTAGAAGGAGCTTTTTTACAAAGTCAAATTTTTTTCTCCAGACAAACACCAAAAAATATTTCATGGACCCTTGTCAACTTTACACCATCAAAGACTTTAGTAAGGGGAAGAACTGGATTAAATTTTTATTTTTTTTTAGAAAGGTCAGTTGTGTATTTCTTTCACTAGGGGGAGCTATACCTCCAAAAGTTAATGGGCTATAATTTCTCGACCAATAGATTCAATTCAGTTCAAAGTTGGTCGATGAATCCACTCAGGATCTTTCTCCTTTATATCATATTGTAATCATATAGTTGATATTTCACTCAGCTGAGGGAGCATTTTTAATTTTGAAACTTAAAATACTGTGGCCAAAACTTTCAATTTAATTTGAGGAGCTCAAAATTACATTTTGAGCGATTTCATTGCACAATAAAGGGAATAGAGGACATTTTTCGGGGACGAACCCTGGCTGTCGGGGTGGACAGAATAGGCCTAGTTACTAGTAAAAATAGTTTACTGCAGGACGTGTTGTGAAGCAAAACCAGAAAACAGGCCAGACTGCCCTTACAGATACTGAGTTTTTCCTGGAACAGCCACAGTAACAATCATATAGAATGAATAGAAAGAACAGAGAGCATGTGTGTGTGCACAAGACGGTGCTCACCCTTGGCAGCTGGCACACAACAGCAGCAGCACCGAGACCAACAACAGGAGAGTGAAGGTGCTGAGGGTGACGGCCAGGAACAGCTGCCCACTTCCCTGCCACGACCCCACCTCAGTAGCAGCTGCAGCCCCCGACTCGATGACACCCACCTCCGGCCCCCACCACAGTCCACTCACCACCGGAGCCATGATGCATCACATGGGAGAGGACACTGGATGGGTACCAGCTGGAGAAACACGAGGGAAATAAACACAGATGAGTCAAAACATTTGTCATTTCATTGATTTGCGAATTGAAAAAAACCCAAACCAAATCAATAATTCACCAGCAATCTTTTCTTATTAAATCATTTTTCTTTGCAGGAAGACACTAATAGCTCCAGCTAAATGGATTTTGTGGAACACCCGCATTATATTACAACAAGTGAGATGAAAAATGCAGCGGAAGTATCCGCGGGTTTTCACTTTTTCATCCCACATAAATGATTGGTCGAGAAAATGTGCTTAGTACACCGAATATTACGACCAGGTTCTGGAAACGGTTCCTTATTTGTCAGGAAAAACATGAGAGGTTTGAGGTTGACTTTGGTGGCGCGGCCTCAAACATGAATCAATCCCAGCACCGACTTCATAATAAAACAGGAAAGATAATAAGATGAACATTTCAATCTGAAGATGCAGGCTGAACCGGTTTATCACATATCTTTCATATGACATGTTTTATTGATCGCGCAGTCAAATCCTGCAATTTCCACAATCTCCGTGCTTCCAAAAGCTCCCCTCCTCCTCTTCCTCCTCCTCCCTCATGTACCTTCAGACAGCAGAAGGCTGTTTTTATTTATCTGTTGGTAGAGTGAAACTTGAAGCAAACGATAAACAAACACGGTGAAAGGACTTTTGAATAAAACACGTACAGTAAAATGGCATAATTTTAAGTTAGATCTCCTCGAGGTGATTCATATGAAATCAATTTGGACCAAATTGGTCCAACGGAAATGAAGTTATTTCCGAAAAACACTGTTTTTTCGTAAATGAGTTTTCCCTATTCAGTAAAATACGAACTCCCAGAGTAAAATATGATGACTACACGATATTTCTCCATGAGTTGATTCATATACACGAAATGTGGACTAAATTGGACCAGAAATTATGAGCTGAAGAGAGTGATTTTGGAGCCAAAGCTCCCCCTAGTGGAGGAAATATGCCACATGAAGGACCTGCGTCAATGACTATTCAATAATATCCCCAACTTTTCTGGGATATAAATAAGTGTATAATCCTAGATCCAGCGTTTTTAATAAAGGAGCATATGAGTAGATGAAATGTGAGAATTTTATCAAGATAATGAAACTTGTTGAAAAGAACATATCAGAAACACTGTCCCAGCTGAGGGCACCAAATATACCTCATCTCTGTGCCGAGGCCCAACAGTTGGTTTTAATTACATTTGATCCTCCAATTCAAACTCAAACAATAGAATTAGTCCTTCCATGTAATCAAAGCTTCTAAAAATGTGGTTGATAATAGGAGTGATAATGATTTAGGCCCCCTCTTTGGCCGATTTCATGTCAACCCTTCATGAAGTTTATCCGTTTGATAAAAATGCTTTTAAAAGTCTTGTTTTTTTAAAAATAAAATGTTAAAGAAATCCAGATCTTTCACTCCCACACAGGTAGTTAATGTGTAAAACTATTTCACCTCAAATCAACAATGCCATGGCTTTTTTCTCGCTGCATTCCCACATTGAAATCTGACAGGTAGTTTATTAATAATAGATGAGAATTGTAGAAAAAGATGCAGCTTGCGCTGCTAAACACATGGAAAAAACATTATAGTGAAAAAATCTGGAGGGGATCTTCAACAATCACTAATAAAGAACTAAAATTATATTTCCTGTGGTAAATAAGCTGTGAAATGAACCTGCGGCTCATTTGCATACGGCGCCCAGCAGGTGGCAGCACAGAGTAGAGTCAGACTGCAGTGCAGACAGAGAGTCTGCTGCAGTGGTCCTCACACCACCCTACACAGTGGGTGTCTGAGCTCCGCGCCTGGCATAAGCACCCTCATCACGTCTCGGTCTAACAGCCAAAGTTGCACCGATTGAACCCCTGGTATCATGGGTGATATACGGGCTCTGAGGTCTTGAGGGTGACTCAGAGAAGAGATGGTGGAACCCAAACCAAATCGATATGGAGGGCAGGGTTGGTGTGGGCATGGGAGAACACTTGGCACTGCAGCTCACGATGAAAAATGAGGGCAGGAATAAAAAGGTGACCGGGCAGAAACGAGATACGCAGGATTAGTAAATTTTGACGTCATTCACCTTTATTAATTCAGCTGAGCTGACACCAGTGGCAGACCCGTCAAGAATCTGGAAACAGAGACAGAAATATGCAAACTAGCTTTGCTCCTCTCTTCTTCTCTAGTGAGTGCAGGAGCCGTAATCACGTCTGCGGCAATGTGGATGCTGCTTACAGAGGGAAATTTTGTGCAGGTGGGGAAATCTTTGCCAAAACATGTGCGACGGGGGACTGCGGGAGAAGGGGCGGGGGTTAGTCCATCAGATGGAGCTGAAGAATGAGATAATATTAACATTTTTAAAAGGATGCTGAGGAATGTCTTTTGTCTTTCCTTTTTTTTTTTTCAATCTAAATGCCAGTTTGTGTATTTGCAGGATTACATCTGGGCTCATCAGTGCAGGTCAGTCAGGTAGGTCTCGTCTGGGGGGGAGCAGATAAAAATGAGTAGGGGGATTAGTGTTTGGTGGAGCCGAATATTAATCCTTGAGAAGCTGTTTGTTTGGGGAAATGGGATGGGGAGGTAGCATGGGAGTTGTGAGTGCTGCTCTTGTGCTTTATTAATTCCCATATCTAATACATCCTGAACATCAGACTCTCTGCAACCGCACACACACAAACACAGACACACACACACGCACACACACACACACGCACACACAGCCAGTATCTTCAGCCCTGTCACACACAATGTCCAATTTATTGACCGCTCTGCCCAAGTAACTGAGAGGAAAACAAGCAGGTGACATCATCATGTATCATATAACACCTGATGTTTACTGCTAAAGCTCTTGAGCCAGAGGGAGCGACTATGCTCCCAGATATTCTGATGTTTCTGAGGCATCATCACCCTGTGATAGTTAAAGCAAAGCAGTGAGAAGTTGGGTGGGAAGTTTGGTTTGAGGTGCCTCTGTGTATAATTGTCAACAGGAAGTGCATTGATGCATATCAAGCTTTGAAGTAAAACGCATTTGTAGAAAAGAAAAAATGAGAAAAGTAACGGTTATGACTCAAGAGCAGATAAAGCTGGAAACATTAATTCCAAACCTGGGATTTATTCCTGTCATGACATTTCTTGCATTGTTATGGTTTATAGTGCTTTTATCGATATAATATGAGGTTTTCCTTGACGTTTCTTTTTATGTTTTAATATTTATTTTATGTTTTTGCATCAACCTGAACAAAGATAAAGACAAAATAGCCAAATGTAAAAATGAATAAATACATTTTTTTTAAAAAGAGAACAAAATCTGCAGTGATTGAGATGTCCGTAAATAAACTGAGGATCACAAATAGTTTTGGTAAAGCAAAGATAAATCAGGTCAACTAGGGTCAAGGGCGCAGGCCAGAGAGGCCAAAGGTCAGAGAGGCAGTTCAAAGCTCAGCGCAGCCCAGAATAGTCCAGTAGGTCTGGTTCCCACCTTCTTTCTTAAAACCTTTAATGTCCTGTCCTCAGAGGTTTGGTTGAGCATATTTTCAGTCACTATTTCTTATTTAACGACTATTTTGACAGTGGATTAATCGTTTCAATAATGGAGCGACTAATCGCTTAATCGGATACATTTTTTTCTCCTTGTTAAATAAAGGTTAAGTAAAAATTAAAATAAATACACAATCCCTAAAAGGCTACTATCTTGCTATCAGGTTTTGAATCTGGCTTTACGTTGTTTTAGACACATGTAAACTAACAATGAAAACAATACAGATAAATTCTTCGGCCCAAAATTACTTTTAATAAACTTTACTGCTTTTATAACAGCCTGTTAAACCAAACAGGTTGCTATACCAACAGTGTAATTGCCGAACTGCAATTAATACCTTTCATGTTGCATCACATCACTGCTGATACGAAAGGTCAATAAAATGTATAAATACATAATATTAAAAAAAAAAGTATATAAAAAAACAGCAGTTTCTCTGGAATCAAATCAAACATCAATGTTGATTTAGGAAAATAAACAAGGGTAGAAAGAAAATAGTCAGTGCTTTGTGCATTCTGTAGTCCAAAACTACATTAGGCTAAATTGTTTACAAGTTGGATGCGGCCCACATTGGACATCCCCACAACTCTCCGACTAATCGTCTATTAAATTCGTGAACGACAAATTTCATAATCGATAATGGTGGATTACGTGGATTATTCGTTGCAGCCCCAATTGAAAGCTGCCTGTGCCTCTCGACTGAACTTGTTCCAAAAGTGACCCGGCGGCAGATTGCATATACTAAAGTATAAGGGGCCAAAGATGGAGCCACCACAGGTCACAGGGGTCAAGGAGGAAGAGGAGGAGGAGCCATTAACCAAGGCTACAAAGGAAGATCTGTTCGATAAGTAGGATATTTTTTTGGCATGTGAGGACTGAATTATGAATTATGCAACTCGATACGACCAACAAAAAAAAGGTTCAATATTTTCCAAAAATATGCTTTTTAAAACTGACTATTTTCCATGGAATACAAATTGTCAACATAAACTTATCTGATACGTCAGATTTCTTTTAATGTTATTGTTTGACCAAACGACGTGTCATTTTAAAGTATATTTAGAGGGTCTAGGATATTAAATTAGTAAAAGCCCAAAAAGATTTTTTTTTTTAAATGCAATAGAAAAACTTTTTTTCATTGATTTTTTTCTTTCTTTCTTGGTGAGGTCATTAAAGGGTTAATATGGGGTCCCAGATCTTAAGGAAAGTAGGACAGGTGTTCAAGATACAGACAGGAAATCATGTCGGTCAGCTATTTTTCAAAACAAGGGCGGAGAAACAGACTTCCATTCTCTCAACAACACCCTTTTTTTATGTGACAGATACTGGACATTTCTATAAATCTAATCCCACCATCAGATCTCCCACCCTTAACCACACCAACATCATGTCCAGGTGTCACCACCCTTCACTCCGCACCAGCTCACATGTGTCTCTGCTGCCACTTAAAGCACAATCCTTACTGCCTGCCACCGCACTTTGTTGCCATGGCAACTATATTCCCCCCTTATTCCCATCAGCGCTATTTATGGTAGCAAAAAGAAAGCAACTTGTGCTTCGGAGGAATATTAAGCTCCAGGTAATGCCTGAGTTTTGGTTTCATGACCGCCCACCTGTTTTCGGCGTTAGGTATTCTTTTACCAGATGATGATGATGAAGAAAGGAAAGACAAAGTGAGAGTTTCTACGCCACGTATCCTGACCGCCCAGAGCAGAAGATGCTGCTCAGCTGCCATTAAGGTGTCTTAATGTCGTCACAGGGTGGAAATTAGGTCAGGTGATAGCAGGTGGTCCCCCATGGGGTGGTCCAACAAAATCAACATCTAGTGTAAAAACGAGCTTCATCAGCTGATAGCAGCCACAAGAAGCGAGTAAGAGCTTAAAAACAAGTCAGGCCTCGTGTTGATATTCTTTTTTTTGGAAAGGGAAGTTCTCACTATCAACAATCAATTGTCTCGCTGCGGTGGTTTAGACTCCAACTCAGTCTAGTTTATTTGTGGTTTAGTGCAGGAGTCATTTAATTAAAAGACAAAAGAAAAGAAAAGTATTGATATTAGGAGGCAAGGAAAGAAATACAATGAATTAAATCAAAGGGAGAATGTCATTCACAAGTTAACTCATTAAGTCGTGCCATTATTAACTCTTTATGAACAAAACCCGCCTTGATTTAATATAGAAATATTCTTTTTCTTTTATCAGTATCTTTCTCTACTCTCCCTATAGTGTTCAAAATGCCTGATCTCAAGAGTTGTTGTTACCAATATTCCCATTTCTCTGTTTTAAGACACGGCACACGGCATTCCATATCATTATTATTATGTAAGATAACATGACCCTGGATGGAGATCCCCCCAATAACTGAGGTTCAATCTGCCGTGACTGAATGGAAGTGTGTAGCTGCAGGAAAAAAATCATAAAAATCTCCACTAACATGGTTATCTTTTCATCCATGACTGTCTGGTGAAGTGTCATCCTCCCCCTACATTAGCATTTGGTGCTACCAGCTGTCTGCTTTAATTCTATCCAGCAAAACATTATATTATGGAAATGTCATCTCTGACGTTATGAGTCAAATACTATTTCATACATCTTTCTCAAATTCTATACCCCCATAGACTTTAGTGGGAAGAAGAACTACCTGTAGATTGATTTTGGAAAAGGAAAGTGGAATATTTCTGCCTCCAGTGGGAGCTCTCTCTCCAAAATCACAGTTTTCGAGCCATAAATTGTCAACTGTTGGATATTAATATTAATCTGTTTGAGGAGATCTATCTTGTATGTGTCACGTATTAGTCCAATAATTCTTATTCAATCCATCGGGGGATGTTCTCCTTTGTCACAGGAGAAAACTCGCCATAACTTCCTAAATGCTGGTCTAACTTTTAGACTTTGTATTTAACAGTTATTGTTCATACTTCACTCACTAAAGGTGCTTTTATAAAGAAAAAACTGTTTTTGACTGTAACTTCTTGACCATATATCCGATTATGTCAAAATTAGCTCATATAAATCTAGACAAGATTATCCATCTTGCATATACGGTACATTATACAGTTAATATTTCATTGATTTTTGTTTTCATCACCACAGTCTAATTGTGTCTAGCTCTTATGAACAACAACAGGATATCTGTTACGTTGACTTAAAGAGCGCAGCAAACTTGTTAAGCAAGTGTTGAAATGTTGTCTCTGGTGACAGAGTCATGAACAGTGATTACATATGAATGGAAAGAGTGATGTCATCTGTTATTGCAAACAGAAACTGGGGGGAAATAAAGGTACTTTTTCTGAACATAATGCCGAAACATCGCAAATATGGACTCGTACTTTTGCGTTTTTGCATGGTTGTTGTATATTCAAATAGTTCCGAGTGACTACCGAATAGTATTTTTGCTTGAAATCTGAGCCGGATCTTGTACAAATTGCACTTAATTTTCATGATACCGTTGAGGAAAAGTTATCTAGTATCTAAATCCTCAACAATTAATAAAATGTATGAAACATCTTGCAGATAAACTGAAAACCCAAATAGTTACGATGATAAAAGTTGTAAACTCACCCTTTCTCAGATTCAACACTTAGCTTGGTGCCAGTTCAGTTTGTTGACGCTACTTATTCTATTGTTATGCTGAATTTTAGCCTCTTTTGTTGCTCCTTGAATTAAGATACAATACTTGCAGCAACATTCCCCTTTCACTCCCGTGCTTTCTCTCTCCTGCTGTACTACACAGTCACGTCTTGTAAAATCCTGATTCGAATGGTATGAAGAACCTGTTGAGCACAAATACAGATCCGGCTCTGGATAACATTGCAGACATACGTCCCTGCTAAGTTAAAAATACTGGCAACGTCAACCAACCCAGACCCATTCTGACTTCCGCGGATACTCTTCATGCCTGAATCCTTGATAAGTATCATACTGAGAATCCTTTTCACTGTGCAGAAGAAGTCAAAAGCCACCACCATGTGGTACGAGAAGCCAAGCCAAGGACAACAACTGAACTCTCTCAAGCTCTCGTTCGCTTTCTCCCGGGCTTTAATGAAAGAAAACAGGAGCCTTGGAAGAAGGACAACCTTCTGTTCCCCATCATAGGAAAACATAGTGACTGGAAAAGACATTTAAAAGGGAAATTGTTTTGGGAAAAGAGGGAGGGGGAGGAGGGATCCAAATTCTACCCTCACACAGCTGCGCATACACAAACACGCAGGCTGGAGAATAACCATCAAGGGATAAGCTTCCACGCACAAAGTTAGGGCCAAGGAATCCAACCTGAGCCCTGCTGCTCTACAGGAAGAGATCCTGTATGGGATGGCAGTGAGGCGTACCAGCCAGACAGAGCTATACTGTTTGTGTGTGTGTGTGTGTGTGTGTGTGTGTGTGTGTGTGTGTGTGTGTCTGTGGGTGCGTGTGAGTTTCATCTGTTATACAAGCTGTCACATGGCAGCAAAAGACAAGGGGAGAAACTGAGGATTAACAACCACTGGCAGAGTGGTGCTTGATTTTCTATGGATGCCGTTGCGGCTTTGTGACACCTCACTTCTGGGTGTACGCAGACAGGGGGGGGGGAAGCTTCTATGAGAGCCAGAGGAATTTCCACCATAATAAATTATCCAGTTTTAAGTCAGAAGAATCCCAACTTTCTCCAAGCAGTCATGCTGGTGTGCTGCACTCCAGGAGGCACGAAGATGATTAGTGCCGTTATATGGAAGGAGTTTAACATGAGGAAAATGATGACTGGGTTTATTACAGACATTTGAATTTGTTTTCTTGGTTTGCAGAGATGGTTTTTTGGGCAACATAAAGCTTTTGGATTGCTCTCTTTGAATTTTGTGGGGATCTTCTTAGGCAGAGAAATCATGAAGGCATGCACCAGTACATCATTTTTGGTTCTGCAGGTAGCAAACATGACACGAAGACCTTATGCTCAGCTAGGAAGACAGATGGACCATGTTTAGACGAGGGTTTGTGGCCGATCGCATTACGAGCGGAGAGCGAGGCACGCCGCCGTTTACACCTGTGTCTATCATGCTGCTCCACATGTGACCACTTGTGTTCAGATTTCGTTGCGGCCTACGTCACTTCCAAAACAAGCTCAGAGGGCGTCGCCCGTTGTCACCAGTCAAGTCAGTCAAACGCCAGATTTGTTTAGCTGGCTAGCATGGGCTAGCTGTCAACCATAAGATTTCTCTAGAGCTAGACCTCAAATCAATATCACGATTAATTGAACTTTTTACTATGATTCCGATTAATAAATGAATAATTAGTAAATAAATGAACGATTATTTTATGAGTTGCCGACTGCTCACTTGTCAGTCCATTGAGCTCTGCAGCTTGGCCACAAAGTTCTGTTCCATGAGGCGTCACGCATAAAAGTATATTTCTCAGGTCGTGTGCAATCATTTCTGAAGCGCCAAAATGTAACCGAACAACGGAGACGAGATTTTCAACCTCAGATCGACATGGGAAAGATCATGTCGGTCTGAGGTTGAAAATTTCGGTTTTGATTAATTTTCGATTATCTAACAAGTCCTATGGAGAAATAATATACATAAACAAACTATTAGAACAGTTGGGACTGAAAGGACAAAGTCATTTGCTACTTATATGGGCACCAAAATGCAAAAAAGCCATTTTCTGAAATCGGTAGCGTGGTAACCGTCCACCTATGATCCATAAAATGATTTATTCTGGCTTACAATCACTCTTGGTGGCCTGGTGGAAATGGTGAAGGTTCAAGAATGATTACTACCTTCAGGTTTTAAATCAAACAGAAATACATGCTTTATCTTTTTTCGACAGATTTGAGGAAATAATTTGACTTACAAGCATCTGAGAAGCTTGACATATACTATAATATCACCAGAGGTATGTGGCCACGGCTTGAGTTGACCTTTTAATCACCATAAGACGTACGTGCATACGCAGAAAAATGTGAATAAGTAACATATTTACACCAATTATTCAAATAAAATACACAAACTTTGAGCTGGTCATTATAAAAACAGTGAAACAATGAACATGGATGCACCATATTATATAGAATCAACTGACCATGTAGTGTCCTCACCGGAGGGCGATTGGGATGATGATGGTGGTGGAAGAAATGGGGGAGGGGTAAAGAAGGCTAGGGGACAGCTTCCAAGAGAGTGAGCAGAAGATAAAGATGGAAACAGGGGTGGGAGGTCATCATGATTCAAAGAGGCCATAACAAGGGAACCAACAGAAAAAACATCATGAAAATAGAGACACGTGAAGAGGAAAGACAGGAAGGAACTCAGAATGTGCAGATTGTCACACACACATAAACAAATATCTACACACACACACACACACACACACACACACACACACACACACACACACACCCTTCCCCAGGCAGGGTTGGTGAATTAGAAGTCCCTACAGGCTGCAGTGAAAGAGAGATTCCACACTAATTGACATAATGCAGCACACACACAAACACACACGCACACACAGTAAATTAGACACATCATTACAACTAAAGACCCTTATAAGGGCCAGCTCATCTGGGAAGTGTGTGTGTGAGTGTGTGTGTTTTCTGTGTGTGTGTGTTTGTCATTTTACATTTAAAGGACATCCAGCCCTGCTATATTTTACAAATCACTGTCCATCTCTGCACGTGTGTCTACCTCCGAGTATATCAGTGAGCTAATACGAGCATGGAAACAGGTGCTCCTAATCAGGGGACATCATTCGTGTTGCCGTGGCAACGCTGCCCATCCTTAGGGTTAATGGTTTTACAATGAGAAATTGATCTTCCCTTCCTAAACGGGGAAATTGAAACTGCATAATTTAGCAAGGCTTTGCCATTTTTCTCCTTCCTTACATTCCTCTTTATCTCATATTACAGATATATGCATTACATCTTCATCCACACACCGGACCACGCTCCATCGATCTCTCACTGGGGACAAATATATGAAGTGTTTTCCCCTGCAGCAGATAAATGTTTCACTCCAGGAAGATTCAAAGAGATGTAACCATGCAGCCGAGCATCATTCACTGCAGAATGTTTGCCCTCCCACTCCCCTTTTCCACTCCCCTGGTGTCCAGTCATTGAACTCTGATTAATCTTGTCCACATTTTACAGGACAGCGGGGCGGTCATGTGATTAAATGGAGACTCTGGTTTCAAGAAATCAACCTCATCTCCTCTTGAGTTCCTCCCTCCTGCAGGGTAACAGAAGTAGCAACATGTGTCTTCTATCTGATATTTCTGTTCTGTCTTGAGTCATTACGGACGACAGAGGCTCTATTTAAACTATGTCTGTGCCTGTTAGTTGCATCTGCCTCTACTTAATGTCACACAGCTCCAAACGTCAAAATAATTTCCTGCCCTCCCTTGTATTTCTGAGCGACATTGATGAGTGTGAAGGCCTGCAGATCATTTTGTGCAAAGATACCTCTGAGTGAGAGACTACTGGGTTTCAACAAGGTCTACGCTTTCCTCCGCTACAGCAAGCGTAGAGCCAGGAAAAGCCCCCAATCCCCTGCATTTCACAGGCTATTCCCAAGATTGAATTCCTCAAATTATATATGTGATGTTATGTCCATAAAATGTATTTTTTTTTGTTAAAAAGCTCCCCCTAGTGAGTTAAATTGAATTGTTAAAATAAAATATGTTATATACAAGCTAGATTGTGTCGAACTGAGGAATATGTATCCGAAAACAGTCTTTTTCGGAAAAAGAGCTCCCCTGGTGAGTAAACTATGGAACTGCAAGAGTAAAATATGATATAAAATTATAGATCTCCAAAAGTCGGTTCATAAGCACCAAATTTGGACTAATGCAGACCAAATGTTAGGACGTTTTATCAGGAAGATCGTGTTTTTGAGAAAGAACTCCTGTTAGTGAGCAAAATAGGATAAATAAAGCTAGATCAATTATATCTGAAAAACGTTAAGAGTTAAAATTCCCCCTTGTGTCGGAGTTATACGTTAGACCTTTCCCAAAATCAATCCGGTTCTTCCTCGAACCAAAGTGTATGTGGGTGTAAAATTAGAAAATGATGCATGAAAGAGTTTTTGAGTTATGGCGTTAATACGGAGGATCTGCTGCAGACGTGTTAGCGGCGATAACGTTTCCTTATGTGGCTTTTTGAAGATATAATTAGATGAAGAAAAGCTGTGACTGAGTAAAACCTGGATTTTGTTTGTTTCATTTATCCAACTACTGGTTGTAAAAAAATCAAGCTCTAAACTTCAGCCAATGTTCAAGGCTGCTGCTTTGCATATATACATCAGTAAAACTCAAGCTCAGACCAGGTTTGACTGTGGGATAAAGTAACACTCTACAAAAAGAATCAATTTCAGTTCCACATTTCTCCTTCCCTCTCTTCTTTCGCCTTCACGGCAAGCCGATTTCTCGGGCCCGCTTCGTTCTCTTTGCATCTCTCTTGTGTAGACAGGATACTTCTTTTAATTTCAGTTCTATCACACACTCCCTGAAAAGGGGAAATGCGCCGCACTGCCCATGTTAAGAACCTCACCCATGAAGACAAACTGTCTGCAATTCCCACAATATGACAAGCAGTGAAAAAAAGGAGACTTTCGTTTGTCATTATCCGGCTCCTGATGAAGCACTTTCTCCAATCCTCTCTCTGGAGAGGGGAAGTGCGTCCTGTCATCGACTCAAATTGATTGGCTCTGTGAAATAACTACTGCTCAGCTAATGATGTTCAAGAAAAAGACTTAACTTATTGTGCAGTGGAGCAAATTTGTCCGATTAAACAAACCAGCCAGGCGTGTCATCCAAATATGTAAATGGTTGAGTTTGAAAGTTGGATTTGTTGTAATGATTTCAGGGACTGTCACTCAAATTGTTAGTGACCTTTTCTGGAGATTTTACTGGAGGGGATGTGTTGAAATGTTGAACTCTTGTAATTTGTAGACCAAGAGCATAAACATGGCTGCCAGTTGAGGATGCTAATAGAGGGTACCCATGTGAGAAAGTTTTACCCAAGTGAGAGATTGTAACCCTTGTTTTCAAAGTGGGGCTGGTTCGCCTTTATCCTGCTGCACCGTTCTCTAAAAAAACAATGGAGGTTTGACGGGGCGTCTGAGGTGTTCTACCTCGGAGGAGGCAGCAGAGGTAGTAATAGAGGTGAATCGGACATAGCGTAAAGACAGGATAGTGGAATAGCAACTAATGATAAGAAGACTTTAAGACCAGAAGCGCAGGTCAACACGTGTGTAGACATCACACCAGACAATAGCAATGCTGTGTAGTATATCACGCCTCTTTTGTTTGTGGTATCCTGACTCACTGTTTAAAATGACACACCCGCTTGGCATTGTTCTGCCGTTGTTATGATCAGCGTTAACAAAGAAAAGTGTCAAAGAGACGGCTTACTTTTGCAGTGCTGTCGTGCGATCTCTGTCTAAAATAGCCTTGGGTGTGTGGCGCTCTCAAAATAAAGTGATATTTAACTTCAAAAGTAAAACTTTAACCGCAGTCACACGCACGCACGCACGCACACACACACACACACACACACACACACACACACACACACACACACACACACACACCCGAGTGACAGCCTGCTTAAAACGCCCATCACTGTAAGCCTGAGATAAAGACTAGTATTAAAGTGAATGAGGAGCAGATACAATTACCTCATTACTCAGTGGCATTGGCCTTTAAGTGTTGAATAGCCGACAAGATAAAGGGATTATCAGGGTGCATGGGATAGGATGAATGGCGTTGTGTATGACCGTGTGTGTGAGAGAGAGAGAAGGCGAGAGACAGAGAGAGGGAAAGGGGATGTAATTGATTCAAAAAGCAAATACCGGGAGACACACAATCCTCTCTCTTCCTCGTTCCTTCAACTAAACACACCTTTCCCATAAAAGCAACATTAACATGCAATGACGTTTCTCTTTCTTCTTCCCGTTCCACACACACACACACAACTGTGGAATCTGGGCACCATTGTTACAGCAAATCATTTATCTCCCCCCGTGACACCAGCCATTTGGACAAAAGGTGCGGGGCAATAAGGGGGTTTAATAGTAAGTGTGCGTCCGTACGCACGAGTGTGGGCAGTTAGCGTTGGTGAAATGGAAATGGGCTCCTTCTTTACGAGGCTCTAACCACAGCAGGGGAGGGTTTAAGGGACAACCCAGCCAGGATGAATGGCGCGGGGGGGGGGGGGGGACCCTTTGAACCCAATGTGGCGTCGGACTACAGCCCATTATGGCTGCTCTCCAGCGGGAACCCAAGTGTGGTGCTAATGAGAGTGTGTCTGTGTGTGTGTGTGAGGAGGGTTTAAGGAGAAGTAAGGTAGGACAGGGAAGAGTTAGGAGTGGAATGAGGTGGAGGCGTGACTTTTCGGTGGGAGCCATGCACGCAACATTCAGCTGATGCTCCTCTTCTCCTTCGTCCACAGCGTCACAATAATGACCCATTCTTTCCCTGCCCTCGTCATCTTCTGCCTCTCTACAATTGTTCTCGTCTCCCTCCACCTCTCTCGCTTCATCCTTGTGCCCTCAAGCCCTCACTTCTCCCTTCACCTTCTGCCTGGTACCTCTCCACACCATAACATATTCCACATGTCTGCTCGCCAGTTAAGATATGGTAAAATATGGAGGGGCTGCAGGGAGCAAAAGGGCGGCATATCTACAAATGGAACTAGGGGCTGGGGGTGGGGTGGACGGCTGCTGTGGCTGTGGGGGTTTCAGCCAAACACATATGGCAACCTTGAGTAAGAAATGGAATGGCTTAGGGCATAAGAACCCTCACTTCAGATTTCTGCTGAAATCTCTGTGCCTGAACAACACAGGAAGATTGGAGAAGGCCGACACGGCTCCAACCGCACCTTCCTCCGATTCCATTTGGTTTGTTATTTCACGAGCCGAAGGACTATTCCATATTTCTTGGCAGTAAGTCAGATGAAGTGCAGAGATGCAGTGATGAAGAGACGCTCCATCACAGAGGAGAAATAAAAAACCTGCAGTCACTTTGGAAGGAATGTTTTTGTTATCCCCCCACCCCTTTCTTAAAAGGAGGAGTACATTTTTTCTTTAAAAAAAAGCTCATTATTTTGTTTGCCAAGGGTAATTTCTTCTTCTTTTTTTAAAAAAAAACATGCAATTTTTGCTTTTCGGCATGGAAAATACGAAGCTAAAGTCAGCAGCTGGTTAGAAGGTAACAAATCCATCATTTTGTCATTTATGGTCTCTTTCTTGGCCAAGAACATTTTACCTCCTCCCTAGTTACTGCAAGTTGGCGAGGTGGAAAAAGTTGATACACACCCCTCAAACATCACAATGTCATCTTCACCCCTGTGTGATTCCTAACCCTAATCTGTCACATTTTTTAGTCCAGTATGTTAATGTCGTTTGTGTAAAGCTGGGAAGAAAAACAGAAGATATTCAGCACTGGTACATGAAACGTTATTTAACATGGTAAATAAAGGGTTGGGGTTCATGGTGGTATAACCCAAGAGGGTTCAAAAAGACATAACTTGTTAACTGACAGCTGGGATAGGCTCCAGCGACCCCGATCTGGTTAATCGGTTACAGATAATGAATGATTGGTGAACTTTGGCAGTGTTGGAAGGAAGGCTCGTTAGACAATTCCGGTAAAATTTTTCAGGCCCCATTAGAAACCCTGTTCAAAGGTTGCTCCTTTTAGCACCTAACAATCTTTTATTATTCCTCCTCTGAGCCAGCAGGGAAAGCAGTGACAGCACAGAATCGCGACACGTTGTGACATGTTGCATGTCCTACCAGTCACATGGTTATTTTTGCAGCTCTGTTAGGAGCAGTTAGCAGCTAACTCCAAGAGGAAGAAAAATCAATAGTTGAATAAATCGATGTGGGAGAGGGTGCAAGGACAGGGAGCTCCTCACCTTCGAAGCAGAGAAACCGAGAGCTGTCATCTGACTTTCTCTGTTACATCACGACTTATTACAAATAATTTCATGTGCACTATGTAAAATCTCACACAACATACTAATCTTAAAGCTACAGGGTTTAACTGTGTGCATCGAACTTATGGGCAATTCCTGTAGGAGCGTTTTTCAAGCTAACTGGCTAACTGGCTAGTGGTGGCTTAATCTTGACCGTACAGATATGATTGGTATCTTTTCTCATCTCTGCAAACTAACAAATTTCTCAAAATGTCAATGTTCTTTAAAATTCCCGCGGGGGTGACCCACTATTCTCACTATTCACCACAATCATCACCTGTTGTTTGTCAGTGACGACTACCTGAGGAGCGGAAAAACTGCATCGTCACACAGATAAACCTCCCCTATCCACAATTAATATCTTCATCCAACAGTTTCATGATATACAAACACACATGCTGTTAATAAACATATAATGTGACAGAATATTTACTTAAAGCAACAGTGGCCGCAACAGCCCTTCTCAAATCCGTTGATGGGGGCGGCTAAGTGTCTCCCGAGGGAGAGCTGAAAGCCAAATGAACCGACTGAATGTGCATCAGAGCAGCAAATAGGATGCCTGCTGGTGGTGGACAAGCTGCTGTCAGTCAAATGCATGCACACATGGGAATTTAGACTCAAAAATACATCAAGGAGCACAAACACAGGCTGATTTGAATACAGATAAAGTATTTATCAGGTGACTAACATCATAGAGAGGTTGATAGAGGGGGGCGAAAGAGAAGAGGAAGAGTACTATAAAGCAGTCGGTATGCAGTCATCCGGGTCAGAGGAAAACTTTGAGTCTTTCAAGGAAGTTGAGGTGACCAGCGGTTAATCCATCCTGACAGTGTGGGTGGATAATTTGGCTTTGTGTGCGGAGGAAAGCAGAGGGTAGAGAGTGATGACATCACTGAAAGCACTCACAGAGTCAGCAGGGGGGTTTGTTTTTCTAGGAATATTGAGCATGAGGGAGCGCTACAGTGCTTCAGAAGATTTGAGGTGAAGAAGGACGATTCTGAAGGTACCTAGAGGGGGGGAAATTGTTGTCTTTTCTTTTGTATCTTTGTGTTTTCATCCTATTATGATGTCGTGTCTTGGTCTTGCTTTTAGTAATATATTTATCGGCTCTGTAACAGAAGGAAAATCTTGATTTTCTTCCGCCCCACACAGTCCTTGGCTTTCATTTAGTTTGAGCTGCAGGTGAAAAGTGGCGTGACGTGAGAATCCTTGTTTTGAAAGAAGAGGTCACACATTAACATGATAGCTCCAACTTTCTGATGAAAACACCAGCAGGAATTTGGAGCTACATGAAATCAAAGCTATTTGCTGTGAATTGAAAATCTTATAGTTATTATACCATTAATTACTTTGACATTCCTTCGGATAAAAGACCCTTTTAGGAAAACTGCATGTAGGTGAATATCATATTGCATGGCATGTATGCATTTTTATGGAGCTTCTGTTATTTCATTAATGATTTTTAGTCTAATTTGCATCAAATAATTCCGATTTCGTCTTTTTTCTTTAATATGTACATTTCCTGCATCTCTTTGTTATACTATCATGAGCTGATCATCATTTGCTTTTGAAACGAAGAATAAATGCAATTTTGAAGATGACGCTTAGGTAAATCTAACATTTTATACACTAAACAATGCACGGAAAAATAAGCAAAATAATTGCCAGATTAGAGAGTATAAATAGTTAAATAAATAGCTGTTTTTTTTTGTACGAAGCTGAGTCTCTACACTTTTACAAATATACTAATTTTGAGTATGGTTAGCACATAGGATTGTAAAAGGGATGATTATCATGTTTGCTAATGCATGAAATATTATTATACCCACAAAAAGTCTGGGATATTATAGAATCATCATCATACGCCCGAATCTGACGCAGATCCTTTGTCTTAACACAAACTCAAAAACTATTTCAATGATCATTTTCTAATTCTATACCCCCATAAACCTATGAGTGAAGAAGAACTGCCTTCATTTTGGTAAAGGTCAGTTGAATATTTCTGCCACTAGGCAGAGCTTTATCTCCAAAAGATTTCTAGTCATAATTTCTCAACAGTTGGTTCAATGTGTTGCATATGAAGCAGATCAAAGAGATGTATTTTGTACATATCATAGTTTATTCTAAAAGCTCATATTTTATTCACTAAGTCTTAGAAACTCTTTGAAATATACAGTTTTTTGGACAGATCTTTACGCCGGGCCGATTTAGTCTAAATTTATCTCATAAGAACCGCCAAAAATGAGTTCTTGCATATGTCACATTTTATTGTCGTTGTTCATATTTCACTCACTGGGGAGGATTTTTTCTGCAAAAAAACACCCAAAACTCATGCGAACTGATACAAGGAAAACTATTTTGTTTTATGACAGAGCTCAGAAAAAAATAGTTTACTGTATTTAATTTTCATGATTGAGTCACTAGGGGATCTGATCTTACAGCATAATAGTTATAATTAGGTTGAGTAAATAACATGGACTGTTCGAGATTATTAAGGAGTCACATTTAATTTGAGGACTTCAATCAGGGGGACGGCTTGCACAACGCATAGGATATGGGGCTTTTTAGAGATGAACCCTTGCTTCTGGGTAAGACGGCGTAAGCCTGGTTTTGTTTAAGCCATCGGTGCAAAAAATCTGCTTTGGTCCCTTCTAACGTAAATAATGGATCTAATCCCACTAAAGCTGGCCAGTTAAGCAGCTTTCAGGCTGTATGTACAAAAATCACCACTCTGAAGGGCAGTTACAACATGCAATTTATCATTTAATCTGGAGGTCTCCTAGGTTCCTGCAACATCTTTCACACACACACACACACACACACACACACACACACACACACACACACACACACACACACACACACACACACACACACACACACACACACACACACACGTTCAGAATGACCCCTAATATTAAGAGCCATTACATCGCAGCAAACATAAATTAGCTCTTAAAGCTCCTGACCGCACACTCATGCTGGCCATTAGCAAAGCCCTCGATACTTAACGCATTCTGCACAACTCACTCACACCGGCGCAATGGTCTGAACCCTCGAGTGCTGCTGATGGGCATTTTTCAAACTAATATCACCTAAGGTGAAACGTGTATTACACTATATGACATCACAGAACTCATATAACAGTGATAACGACTCGGTCTGAGGGTCTGGTTATCGAGGAACTTTGTCTATCTGCATATCAACTACACTCAATCAGATGGCAGTAGAGGGGCGTAGAGGGAACGGATTTTTCCCAAAGGATAAGAGGGATGAAAAGACAGAAAGCGTTGTTTCTAAAAAACCCGATTTGTGATGTAAAACACATCTCGACCTTTGAACGATCCGGTCTTTGCATCCAGCAGAACCCCAAAGACGACTTTGTGCAATTATAGTTTGTGAAGATTACAGGGAGATTGAAAAGGCAAACAGTTTACCGTCAATTGAGATGGCAAGGAGCACGAAATCCTCTCTTGAGGGGGAATCAACCGTGTGGACACAGCCAGAGAGGAAAATCGGTACTAAGCTGCTTGGGCCCAAACATGAAATCTGAAATCTCTTCATATCTGACAAATGCAATATTTCCTAGAAATACCCAACAACGTTTTGAAAAACTAATTTGATAATGCACCTATTTTGCATTTAGGGGTGATTCATTCTCGATTTGAACCCCAGCAGGAGTTCACTCAGGGTTATAGAGTCCATGATATTGGGTGTGTATGTGAGGGAGTGAGTTTTGACCGGGGGTTAGCTCCAGTGTGAGGACAGTTGCCAGTTGCATTTGCGAGAGGCCTAAAAATACCCTTAACACACACACACACACACACACACACTCACACATAGAGACACGTGTACCTTCCTCGACCAATAAGCTAGTGATAGATGTGGAGCAGGATTCCCGTGAGTGGGAGGAATGTAAACAGGCAAACCCGGACACACATTTCAACCGGAGTGCTTCATCAGAGGGCGTGAGACGACGGCCTCATCCATAGAGAGATGCCCCAGGGAGCAGGGCAGTTTGTTGGAACTGTCTTGATTTATCCCTGCTGTCCTTGCACAGTATCGTGCACCGTGAGAGGATCCAGAAAATGCAGCTGCATGCTGGGAAACATTTCAACCTTGGCCCTTTTTTTGTTTTGCGCCAAACATCCTGTGTACAAAGTCGTACAGAAAAGTGATGAAATGGAGAGAAACACTTGAAATACAGAAGAAAGAGGCATTTAGGCTACAGCTAACCAATGAGATGTCAAAAGAAAGACTGGAAACAGGTTTATATGCAATCTGTAAACAAACTTAGAAAATATTTTCATTCCAACGATGGAGAGGGTGATGAAGAAAAATCGCATAGCCCACCTATACAAATGGCTTCAAGGAGAAGGAAAAGGAGTCACGATGGAATCGAAACAGAAACAGTATGAATATCACATTATTATTATTATTATTATTATTATTATTACTGATGAAATGCGGGAAAAGACAAGAATTTGAGTGGAAAACTAAATCTTGGGGTGAGACTTTTCTTTAGAACCAGCATTCTCTAATCTGAAAATCTGATGTATCTACTTGAGGTGTTGCTGATGCTCCAAATAAGGACTGATGTTTTGTAGACCAACTTGGCACCTGTAATACAACAACTGTCGAGGTTGGATAAAGACACTTAATCCACATGAGGAGGTTTCGGACTGATTCAGTTTATATGCAACTGGGCTCCTGCCTACAGATGTGACAGTGAAAGTTTATGCATTCATGTACAGTGAGGGCCCAGAAATTTCTTCATCGGAACATTTCTCATCTTTCCGATGAAGAAATGTGTAGTAGTTGACATGTGGTTGACACCAGGATGAAAGGAGGTTGACTAAATAACTGTGAGTGGAATACTGTTTACAAACAGAATGTGGAGAAGATGGACTGATGTCTGGCTTGGATCTGTTTTTGTTTTGTGTTCTTTATTTTCTCTCCATAATTGATTTCAAATTGAAATAAAGCTCAAATTCAATCAAACAAAAAGTAAATAACCTTGATGTGTTTAGAGAAATTCCCAGGCGCCTTCCAGCTGGCCTCACACGACTTTAATGAATTACACTTTAAGCAGAGCAGATCTTCAGGGGTATGAGTTAAATGTATCGGACACATTGCTTTAAATAATACACATCGATTTGCTACATCCCTGCTGTCATTTACACTTCCTCATATGCCATATGACACTATTGTTGGGTTTAAGGCCTATGGCCCACATAACCAGCTGCTCCGCAAAGGACTTTCTGGGTCGGGGGGGGATTACTGTAGGGCCAACGCGACAGCAAACAGTCCGTGGGGGCCACAAGTGGGTCAAGCGCCGTCTTGTTTCAAACGCATCGCAAACAAAGAAACACCCAGCGGTAACTTCAAAGCTCATTCCTTAGAAAGCTGATATCCTCTCTGAATTAGTAAACACGAGTCTTAACAAGGGAAAGTAAACAGCCGCTTATTTCCGCTGCTTTGACTTCTCCTGGCCTCGTCCTGTGGTTAGTCTTGGCGTTCGGCTTAGCGGAGTTAGATCTCCTTCTCAACGCGGCGACGGCCGCTATTGTTTTGCTGACAGGTCACTAATAAACAGCCGGTGGAACCCCGTGTTCCACAACACTTGCAAAGGAAGCTCCCAAGAAGTGTGACGTTGTCTGCTCTTTGAAAGGATGGACTTTTCCCACAACTTGTTTTCATGGAACTTTTTGCACAGCGGACAAAGTGAAAGTATATAAAAACAATTACTTGAGCATAAGTTGTACATCATATTCAGATGGGAAACTGTAATTCGCACAGTCTGTACTCCCACAAGCTCTGTATCCTACTTCCAGGCAAGTCCTATCAGGCCTGATTTCATCCTTTGAGCTATGGTTGCCCTAAGTATTCGAAGAGGGGGTCCCAGGCTCGATAAAACAAAAAGCTTATCTTTTCAGGCTGTTGAAAAAGCTTCAAGCGGGATGACACTTGTCACCGCATTGGGCCGCTGGTTCACAGAGGGAGGTTTGTCCAAGATCCACAGTAGGCCCTTTATTACCAAAATCCAAATTCAGCTCATCGATTAATGCCAGTAAGCTATTTCTGCACCAAGACATTGAGCGCATTAAAAGATTCTGTCCACTTGTTGAATTATTAAGCACCAGTAATGCTGAATATGAGGACAATTCCACAAAATATGAAAAAAGGTGGAGGTTTTTGGGTTTTTTTTAAGTCGGTGATTCTTCTGGCGAGGAGGGAAACAACGGCAGTTCTTTTATGAAGTTCTCTCTTGGAAAACCCTCACTGGTCTGGTGAAGCAAAAGAAAAACATCAGAGGAGCTATAAAAGACTCAAAGGACGACACAGGAAAGAAATGAATCCTTTAATAGTGAATTCCTGCTTAGTGACTCAGTGACCTACAATCCAACTAAATGCAGAAAAAAACAAATTATACAGGGTTTGATGAAAAGGAGACCAATAGTGGAAACTTGCTATGAGCTGATCTTTATTATCATCATCCACTAACCTTATTCATTCTAAAAAGGTAATTATATCTAATTCCAGTTCTTTCACTTCCCAATAATGTTACTGGTTTACAAAGCGCTTAATGATTCAGGGCCTAAATAAATCTCTGATTTGCTCTCAGATCATCAGGGACCAATTTCCTACGCGTTCCTAGAATTTTGACATAACAGGGTGAAGCTGCATTTACCTTTTTATGCTACAAATAACAGGAATAAACTTCCACAAGCTCTAAGATGTGACCCAACCAAAGACATTTTTCACCCTTCCTTTAACTGCTTCTAATCACATTCTGACTTTTAAATTCACTGTACTGCTAATTTTCCGTTTAATACTTTGTCCTTTATCCGTTTTGTTTTTTTATACACAGCACTTTGAATTACCCCAGTGTACAGAATGTGCCAAACAAATACATTTGCAGGCTTGCTTGCTAAAAGGAGAGAAGAAATATAGTCACATCAAACGGCTGGGACTTTGTAGGTACGACTCATCCACTAGAATCAGAAGTGGTTCTACTCCCAGCCCCAGAAGCCCAAAGCCTCCCAATGACCTTTCCTTTGGTGTGAATGGTTACCACTCCTGATGAGCAGGCGGCACCTTTCATTATAGCCTCAGTTACCGCTGTTAATGTCTGTGTGAATTCTGGCTTGTGTTGTAAAGCTCTGTGAACCGACTGGAAAACAACCACGTAAGTAGAGCCCATTTAACATGACCACACTATACGTGCTTCAACTGGCTTTAAGTATTTGGTTGTATGTTAAGATATCCAAACCTGCTTCCTGGCAGACTCACTCCTGCGTCTGAGCCTGAAGCAGAGCTGCAGATATGATGTGTCCGTCAATCGTTTGTCATATTAATAGATTGACGTCAGGAGAGGACTGAGAGACCCAGATTATCTGAGCTTTTATTCAATGATTTATCTGAATGTACTTCTCAAGCCGTGCATCCCAAACTCTCACGCAGTGGATGAGCCACTGACTAAAAGAATACAATTTTTATTTTATTATTTATTTTATTTGGCTGTACGACTGAGGGTTTGCAAAATGCCTTTATTTTGAAAAACAGTTTTTTTTTGTTATTGTTTCTTATTTAATTCAGTAAAAATATTGTCATTTCGAAAACTATACTTTACTGCATACTATACTACGCCACTATGTCGCAATCGAATCTCAAATCGCAATATTGTCCACTGTCCTCCCAATCTGACTTTTTCACCAAATCTTACAGGCCTAGCGTAAAGGTATTAAGGCTATGTCTATGACGTGATCGGAGTTGGTCCGAAGAGGCCAAACCCGATGCTCTTCCATTTCCACGGGGAATGAAACGCATACGGTGTAACACAAACTGACTGCCTAGGCACAATAAGCTGCAGAGACTCAATTTGCTCCCTTGAGAAAGCAAATTACAGAATCCCAGAGCGACTCTGAGGCTAACAACTCTTATAATAGAAAGTTATTTACCTGGCTGGTGTTTCACCGTCCCACACAGTCCTAACTGAAGAACTGAATGCTTGCTATTCACCTCAGAGAGATCCCTATGATGAATAATTGAACAAAGTCTGCGGCTGTTGATGACTCAACAGTGAGGAGCTCCACAGGTATGTTGTTACTGGTTGTAAAAGTATGCTGCAGCAGCAGACAGGATGCGCCAAAGAAGTTGTGATATGGCGTTTATTTGTGCGCTGACCTACACAGAGAACTGCTGACAGCGACTTACAGTCTTTGAATGCACCTCAATGAGATCTGGGTGATCATTTTGGTCTGCAAAGATTCACTCGTTCCGGTCTATAATCCATGGATTAGCGCTTGATTTTATTGTCCTGACTGATAACAGATTGAATACCTTTGAGCTTTGGACTGTTGGTTGGTCAAAACAACAAACTTGAGGTTGTCACTTTAAGATCGAGGATCTTTTTGAATTATTGATAATCTCATATCATGAGGAATAAATTGTTTAGGAATATAATTGAGCATTATCCAACAAGGAAATCCGATAATTGATGGCACCCTGGTGATGACACATTTATCAACGAACCTTTCAATTATTATGGGTTACATTTTGAAGTAATTACCAAAACAAATGCTAATCATGTATTAATAATAAATTAACTCTACGACAAAAAATTTAAAAGCCCAACTTTCAGCTTTGATGACTCAAAGCAGAGAAGCTATCGTGGGAAGCTCCTTTCAACTGCTGGTATCCTTGACCTCATTCTTTCAGTCACTACCCAGAGCTCATGACCATAGGTGATGGTTTGAGCGTAGAGGGAGCGGAAAGTTGAGAGCTTTGCTTCACGACTGAGATGTTTCTTCACCACAACAGACCGATAGTAAAGCCGCATTACTGCGGATGCTGCACCAAACCATCAGTCCATCTCACGACCCATTTCCCCATCATTCAAGAGCAAAGCACCACAATAAATTTAAACTCCTTCACACAAGGCAGGAACTCTCCCCCAGCCCGAAGGAGACAGTACACCTTTTTTCCCGCAGAGTACCACGGCCTCAGATTTGGAGGTGCTGACTGTCACACCAGCTGCTTCACTGCTCCAGTGCTCCTGGAGGTCACGGACCCGTGAACCACCAATAGAACCACATCATCTGCAAAAAGCAGAAATGCAATTCTAAGCTCCAAAACCGGACCCTCTCATCACCTCGACTAAACCTTGAGATCCTGTCCTTGAATATAAAGAACAGAATCGGAAGCAAGGGGCAACGTTAGCAGAGTCAAACACTCACTGATTCTGTGTCTGACTTTCTGCCAATGATACGAAGAACAGAAGATATTTACATAAAATAATCTCATCACATGATGGAAAAAGGCAGCAGACGTGATTCGTTCAATTACACCCACATGATAAACGTATCATTGATGTGAGTTTGAGACATGCATGAGGAACATGGAGAAAACTCCAGAAGTTCTTGTTTATCTGAACGTTTTTCTGATCCCAGCCATTGAAATCAAAAGTTACGGCCATCTCTAAACGGAGATAAATGTCATCAGAAAAATAAAGTCAGGTTATTAAAGTCATTTATTGTGCCTATTTTCAACCTGTCATTATCAGTTCTGCTAAATTAAAAAAACATTTTTTTCTTGGCCACCGGCGTCATGTGACTTTTTGTTTGTGTGTTCAGGAAATCCAAGACAAAGCAGAGCCAGCTGCTGCGAATTCCGCAGTAGCAAGTAACTGGCAGCATAAGTGATGCACATACAGTAAATGAAGTCTGCTTCAGGTTTTTTAAAATACACACAATGCAGAGGGAAAGTTGTGTGTATGGGTCCTCCTACTCGTTCATTGTAATTCTCCCATAATCCTTTACTCTCCAAAGTGACACAGCTGCCAGACATATCCTCTTGGCTGGCGCCTCAAACGTCCATTCCTTTCCTCTCTCTCCTTCAGGAACATTCTACGGCTACGACATATCTTAAAACAACATTTATCTCTAGGCTGCATCCTGATAATTTATGGCCTGCTAATGATTAACACTGCAGTCTATTAAAAAGATTCAACCGACTGCTGTGCACCAAGATGTACATTCATCACCAGGAGAGCTCGCTGATTGGAAACAAACAGCAACTTCAAAATGTAAAATTTGTCACATGCTTATTGTGACTGAAGTTTAATGTGTGGGCTGGTTCGTACCGGAGGAGGAAGATGCAGAAGCCTTTGTGCTTCCTGTTTGGCAGGAGAGAACACACCCTGTTAATGCAGTGGTTTTATTCTAACAGCCAAGTGCTAACAAGCACACAAACTCAGTCTAATTCCAAACCATTTGGGGATTAAGACTCAGTCTTAGAGTCTACAAATCATCGGTGATGGAGTGTCTTAATGAGCAACGGTTCTAAGAAATCTCCTTTTTTTGCATGGCTGCTTTTTTATAGAAGCCTCATGAAACTTAAAAAAAAACAATTGAATTTTCAAATCTGTGCCATATTTGTGCGTATATTCAGTCCCCGACAGCAGGGGTATATCCCCTAAAAGCCCCCAATCCCCTGCTTTGCACAAGCAATCCCCCTGACTGAAGTTCTCAAATGAAATGTTAAGATATGCCAGAAAACAGTGTTTTTCCTAAACAAAAAGCTCTCATTAGTGAGTAAAATATGAATTATAAGGAGAAAATTGTGATAAAGACAAGATCGATCTCCTCAAGTCATTTTAAATGCGCCAAATCTGAACTAATTTGGACCAGCGGTTAGGAGGTTATATCTAAATAATAGTGTTTCTCGTAAAGATGCTCCCTGTAGTGAGTAAAATATATAATGTATAGAGTAAAATGTGATACATACAAGATAGATCTACTGGAATGGATTCATATGGTCCACATTTGGACTAATTCGGACCAACAGTTGTGAAATTATAGCCAGAAAGCTTTGGAGATAAAGCTCCCCCAAATGGTGGAAATATGCAACCAACCTTTCCCAAAAATCGGTCCAGCTCTTCCTCGCACTAAGGAACTTGTGTATAAAGAATCTGAAAATAATGCGCGAAATACATTTTGAGTTATTGCGTTTAAACGAAGAATCTGCCCCGACTTTTGAGAGATATAAATAGACAAAATTATCTCCAACATGGATGCCAAGATCATATTGAAAAAAAAAGGCCTAGTTGCCACTTAACAGATGCCAGTATGTCCATCTCTTATTCTCATTATCCTAGTCTGCAAGTGGTTGGTGATTTGCAGACGTCTTAATGAACAAAATCACAGCTCTATTATTGCGTGACTCCTTTTGTACACAAGCCCGGCGTCACTTTATAAACCGATCTACGCCTCTATATCAATTCATAATAAATGTGCAAGATTCTCCAAGCACAATATCAATGGGAGGTTTGTGAGGAAAAATGGAAGGAAATCAGGATACGGAGCACCCCTGTGCCGAGCTGGCACTTAATTCATGCCAGTCGCTCCCATCTCTTAGCAACCCGTGAGCGATGGAGAGGCAGAATCAAACTCTTTCTCTGGTTCTCTGTTTGCCTGTTGCCAAGAGACAGATGCCTTGAAGGTCTGCACATATATTTTGCAAGTGTGAAAAAACATGATGCAAAGACACAACGCAGCACATATTAATGAGATGAACTCATGTGATGTCACTAAGGGAAAGAGCGAGAGATGACGTAAAGCCAAAGCCCGAATGTACTTGTGTACAAAAACACCTGGAGAGTCTGGGATTGTGAGCGAGATACTAAGAGTCAGAATGTTTCCACGCATTGAGAAAAAAGAAAAATCAATGTTGTTAAACCATCCACGCAATTCATTATGTGCTAAGAGGACAGAACAATTGCAAGCCGCTACCTGTGAAAGGGCCAGAAGGTAAACAAGAATTAAAAGGTGCGTGTAGCGTCAATAGTACCATGTAGATCAATGCAGATTTTCGTTTACGTTTAAGGATATTAAGGAATCGTCGTTGTTGATCCTTTGTTTTAATGCGATTTCTCAAAAACTCTTTCTAAGGTCATCCTCAAATTTTTTTGTCCACATAGACCTTAGTGTGATGAAGAAGTGGAACAACTTTGGGAGAGGTCGGTTGTGTATTTCCGACACTAGGGAGAGAATTAAAAGTTTTTGGGTCATAATTTCTCAACCGTGATTTAACCTGATTTAGTCCAAATTTAGTGCATATGATTCGACTCGGGGAGATCTGTCTCGTACATGTCATATTTTACTTTGGTAATTCATATTTTACTCACAAGTGGGCATTGTTTTTGTTCTAGAAAATTACTAACTTCCACTTACTAACTTCCTAACTGTTAGTCCAGATTTGAGCCATGCGAATAAACTCGAGGTTATCCATCACATTTTACTATAATGGTTCACATTTTACTCCCTTTGGGAAGTTTCTTTCTTCATGAATACTTAACGGGACTTAACTTCCATTTCATTTGAGGAGTTCAATCCGGGGGAATTCTTGTTCAACAGAGAGGATTGGGAACTTTTTGGGGGGATATACCCTTGCAGTCCAATGCATTTGGAAGCACCACTAAATACTTATATATAGATTGTACAGAACTGATTCGAACTTAACGGTACACTGATCCAGTTGCCTGCATATTCTGGTTGATTGAATCCGTGCATGCATGGCTGACGGTGTCGAGTTTGTGAAGCACAGCCGGGCTAAGTCCGCCAGAATAAAAATGAGCATGCTATATGCTAACTTCCACCCATCAGTGGATGCAAGACAGTGTGGAAACAAGTGTGGGAAAAAAAACTCAGATTGAACCAGCAGTTCCAGCATCGGTACAAATGGGATGTGAAGATTCTGGAACAGCAAAAACATCAGAAAAGACCCCAGAGAAGCAACAGACTCATCTGCCCATAATTATAGCCAAGAGCATCATAGTCAGCTATGATGCACCTAGTTTCAATATTGGACGATAAAAAGCAGCCAGAAGATTCCCTGTTAATTCCCACTGTGACACATCTCAGAGGAGTTACAGCTGTCTGAATGTGTGTCTGTCTGTGTGTCTGACTATGTGTCCGTCTGTTTGTCTGACTGTGTGTCTGACTGTCTGTCTGCAGCTTTGTCTGGCTTAGGCTACCTATTATGGCGTTAAGTCTCAGAGTATTATGCGTATAACAAGCAATTCTGAGTTATTAACAGAGCTCCTTTCAGCTCGCACCTCCTTAATGAGGGGGCTTGGCCACGCCGTCTGAGCGATGAGTAACTGTTGAGGACCATTTCAGTGTGTAAGCGTTCGATGAAGGGGTGTGTCTATGTCTCTGTGTTATAAGAGGAAGAGGAGGTCTATTAGTGTGTGTGTTAATCTGAGATTGACAAGCAAAGACGCAGAAATCCACGTTTATGGATGGATGAATGGATCGGCTTTTAACTGCAGTCCTGACTGATGGTTGTTTATGTTTGTGCAGGTCAGAGGTCAGTTTAGGTTAATGGTGCATTATTACATGTATAACCACACCAACACTACCTCAATGCCGAACAAATAATATCGGTTTTCTAACGGGTAAACATTTTTTCTCGTTTTTTTGTGCAAGCACAGGTTTTTAGTTGTTATTGTTTTTGAAAATTATTCTATCTTTGTTTAATTCAATGATGTTTCATTGACTATCTTCGATCAAATTTATTGACTGTTGATTTTATTTATCCTTGTAAAGCACTTTGGTCAACTGAGATTGTTTTTAAAAGTGCTTTATAAATAAAACTTCTCACTATAGTTTTCTTTAGTTTTTAAAGGAACCTCAGTGCTTGGCCGGCTACTGGATGACATAATAATAAGGACTTTATTAATATAGCACCTTTAAAAAGAGAGTTCACAAACTGTTTTTAAATACAACATACAAGCAGAAGCACGTGAACATAGAATAGTGGACATTGACAATAAAAGAGGAAGAAAAATTAGGGGAACGATTGAGAGAATAAAATATGATAAAAATGTGGATAAAAGGACAAAAAAAAGGACATGAATGTGTAACGTAATTGTAAAAAATTTGTGAATTAGCCGCACTTTGATGTCCTAAATATACCGCGTCGGTTTCATTTATTTTAATCAAATGTGACCCCGCCTGAATGTATCGTCCCTGTCAAAGAAACTAATGAAAACAAAAAGATACACATCTGAAACCTCACTGCTAGATGCCACTAAATCCTACCCACAGGAATGTAGATGCAGCAGTGGCTCCAGTATTTAGCGGAAATTGCGTATTTTCAGAGACATCTAAATGGATTTTAATGCAAGAGGTTTTTTATGACACTTAATGTGGCTGACAGGGACCTAAAATAACCTTTATAGTATGCTTAAAAAAACGAATCATCGTTTGTCACTGCAGACAGGTTTTAATTTAGCCATTTATGACTTTGTGTGTCTGTGTGTGCGTGTCTTTCACATAGAATGAAAAAGAAAGAGGAGAAAACTGACAAACATATTCAGCGAGAGCTCTAGTGGAATTTCCC